>CM027389.1:4940557-4958879 GCA_015711505.1 Sylvilagus bachmani
GGCAGTGTGTTCCTGGTGGACAGTGTGTTCCTGGTGGGCAGTGTGTTCATGGTGGGCAATGTGTTCTGGTGGGCAGTGTGTCCCCAGTGGACAGTGTGCTCCTGGTGGGCAGTGTGTCCCCGTGGGCAGTGTGTCCCCATGGGCAGTGTGTCCCCGTGGGCAGTGTATTCCTGGTGGGCAGTGTGTTCTTGGTGGGCAGTGTGTCCCCAGTGGGCAGTGTGTCCCCGTGGGCAGTGTGTTCTTGGTGGGCAGTGTGCTCCTGGTGGGCAGCGTGTCCCCGTGGGCAGTGTGTCCCCGTTGGTAGTATGTTCCCAGTGGGCAGTGTGTCCCCGGTGGGCAGTGTGTCCCCATGAGCAGTGTGTTCCCAGTGGGCAGCGTGTCCCCGTGGGCAGCGTGTCCCCGTGGGCAGCGTGTCCCCGGTGGCAGTGTGTCCCCGGTGAGCAGTGTGCTCCTGGTGGGCAGTGTGTCCCCGTGGGCAGTGTGTCCCCATGGGCAGTGTGTCCCCGTGGGCAGTGTGCTCCTGGTGGGCAGTGTGTCCCCGTGGGCAGTGTGTCCCCGTTAGCAGTATGTTCCCAGTGGCAGTGTGTCTCCGTGAGCAGTGTGTTCCCAGTGGGCAGCGTGTCCCCGTGGGCAGCGTGTCCCCGGTGGCAGTGTGTCCCCGGTGAGCAGTGTGCTCCTGGTGGGCAGTGTGTCCCCGTGGGGCAGTGTGTCCCCGGTGAGCAGTGTGTTCCCAGTCGGCAGTGTGTCCCCGGTGGGCAGTGTGTTCCTGGTGAGCAGTGTGTCCCCGTGGGCAGTGTGTCTCCATGGGCAGTGTGTTCCTCGTGCAGGTGTACCCTGGTTCCCTAGCCCTGTGCTTTCAGGGACTCTTCCATCATTTTTATTCAAATTTTTATTATTTATTTTCACGGTATAATTTCAGAGACAAGCAGAGGGAGATCCCCCAACTGCTGCTTCGCTCCCCAAATGCCCGCAGTGTTTAGGGCTGTGCAGCCCCAAGCTGGGAGTCATGAACTGAATCTGGTCTCCTGCGTGGGTGACAACAACCTGACCACCTGAGCCTTGACCTGCTGCACTCAGGGTGCACCTGAGCAGGAGGGCGGAAGCCGGAGTGGAGACAGGGCTAGCATCCAAGGACTCTGGTGAAGAATGTGGCCGTGCCAAGCTGTGGCTCAGCCACTGCACCAGCCAGCTGCCCACTGATCTGTTCTTTGTTCCCAGCATGCCTGCAACATCAGGCTTAGTGCTAGCAGTTAATAACAGTTGGGTAAAGGTGTGTGAAACAGAACAGAAGTGAGGAAAATCAGTGTTTTCTATGCACCTCCTGAGTTCACCATTCTCATCCCATTGTTTTGCAAAATTCTGCCTAGTGCCAACCTCTTTGATTCATTTTCATCCTGACTTTTCTTTGCCTTTGCTCTCCGTTCATATTAGTGCAACCTGAGAAATCTGTAGGGAATGTGCACAAGCATGGTGCACATGGATCTGAGAAAAATTGCTCACAAAGTTGTTGGGTGGCCCAGCTCCTGCCTCCCACCGCAGGATAGTTTGTTCCCTGTCACATAAACCCCCACGATGTGTTGTCCTAGTGAAAGTGTGAACCAACAGCCCGGAACCATCCGACGTCAAGATGTGATTTATTGGCCGGCGCCGTGGCTCAACAGGCTAATCCTCCGCCTTGTGGCGCCAGCACACTGGGTTCTAGTACTGGTCGGGGCGCCAGATTCTGTCCCGGTTGCCCCTCTTCCAGGCCAGCTCTCTGCTGTGGCCAGGGAGTGCAGTGGAGAATGGCCCAAGTGCTTGGGTCCTGCACCCCATGGGAGACCAGGAGAAGCACCTGGCTCCTGCCATCGGATCAGCGCAGTGCGCTGGCCGCAGCGTGCCAGCCGTGGCGGCCATTGGAGGGTGAACCAACGGCAAGGGAAGACCTTTCTCTCTGTCTCTCTCTCTCACTGTCCACTCTGCCTGTCAAAAAATAAAAAAAAAAAAAGATGCGATTTATTTACTTCGCTTTTCCCCCTGAACAGAACTTTGCCAGATGGCCACTAACAATGACAAGGGTAGCTGGGAAATGTTCCATTAGCTGAGTCTTTGTTTCCAGAGCTGCATGGTTACGGTTTGTGTATTGTGTGTGTGTTTGGAGCAAAGAGGAATGCATGGATAACGTTAGCATATGTGACATGACCCCTTGGGTCCTGTTTTCTCTGAAGGATAGCTGTGAATTCAGTTGATTTTGTGTTTCCCACTAAAGATAAGAGCTTTGGTATCAGTACTGCGGGTCATGGTGTCCTGTGCATAGCAGGTGCTTTGTTAATGATAGGTGGATGGATGAACAGCCTCAGAATCCATGCAGATCACTCAGAGGGTAAAATAGCTTCTGTCGAAAGGGTACCTGCTCTCTGAATTACAATCCCTGTTCTCCATTTTTCCCTGCCTGTATTCTGAACTAACCAAGGATGCCACAG
Source organism: Sylvilagus bachmani (assembly GCA_015711505.1). Lineage (NCBI taxonomy): Eukaryota > Metazoa > Chordata > Mammalia > Lagomorpha > Leporidae > Sylvilagus > Sylvilagus bachmani. Next base: position 4,943,020 of record CM027389.1, read on the forward strand.
ATGAAGGAAGTAGCTGAGAAAATACTAGCGTTCCTCATAGGAAACGTCTCTGGGAAAAATGACAGCAGGGCATGTTGCGGTTACAGCCACTGGGCCTTGCACAGGCAGTGGGGAGACCCCATAATCTGCAAAGCCGATTCTATTGAATGATCCTGCTTTCTACGGTTAAAAATGAAATTGTCCAATTAGCTCTCAGAACTCAAAGGATTGTTGGTGTCTGAAGCCAAAACCCAGAAACAGCTGATGCTGAGATTTTTAACGTTTAATCTGTTCAGCTGCAAGTCCTGTGCCTCTGAGTTTGCCAGGGGCTGCCCGCGTCAGACATGAGGCAGTATCTCACTGGACCCCTCCTTCCTCGCTGTGTGCCCGAGAGGCTTCACTGACCGTTCCTGTGGGAGCTCGAGAAAGGGCTGGGCGTCTCCAGAAAGATCCGTAGATGAAAGTCAAACAGGAGAAAGTCTGTAACTAAGACCAGGAATTGTCCTCCTCTTCCTCACCTTCACACCACGCCTTTCACTGTAGGAGGATCCACGAACATCAGCCTTGGGGTTGGCGCTGCCGCTGCGGTGTTGCTGTTGATGGCGGTGAACTTGGAGCTGAGAGCCCATGTTTCTTCTGCCTATCAGACAGCAATGCACCTCAGATAGGTAGAAAACATTGTAAAATCAATATTGTAAAAGCTTTTGAAATGCCGCGTTCAGTAAATGAATCTGTGCTTCGCTTTCCTCAAGGCTCAATTTTTATTTCAGAAGCTTGAGATATCAGTTACGTATCTCTGCTATGAATCTGAACACAAACAGAAATTTCCAGTAAAACAATGCTGTGTGTATGCTCCTCCTTTCTACAGAGCCTGTTCAGGAATCCGTGAACATTTGCTGTACGTCATTTCCTGGGCTACTTAGTCTAGAAAAGTGCAGCCCAATCTATAGTAAATTACTGTGTTTCAAAGTAATGGAATACAGGGGCCAAGTTTGTGGCATAGCAGGTAAAGCCTACACCTATGACACCAACATCCAATACGGGTCCTAGTTTGTGTCCCGGCTGCTCCACTTCCCATCCAGTTCCCTGCTAATGTCCTGGAAAGAACAGCAGAAGATGACCCAAGAGTTAGGGCCCCTGCCACCCACATGGGAGCCCCGGATGAAGTTTCTCAGTCCTGGCATTGGGCTGTCCCAGCCCAGGGCCATCTGGGGAGTGAACCAGTAGCAGGAAGACCTGTATGTGTGTGTGTGCCTGTCTGTCTGCCTCGATTTTTTTAAAAAAGTAATTAAACACATTTCATATGAAAATAGAATGGAAACGTTATGGCCTTGGTATATTGCTAGGGGAGTTTCCGAAAGCTGATTCAAGTCCTGAGGTTCCTTGCTGTGGACCCTGCAATAAAGTGGTTCTCAAAGTATTCATGTAGGAGTTGGAAATGAAGAAAGATAGTCCACGTTTCAGGGGGGTTCAACTTGGTGAGAGACTTGGGCATAATGGATTTATAACTGAAATAGATAAAGATCACAGTAGAGGCTTTGCAGCACCTCCCATACCAGACGGCAGTGAAATAGGAGCTGGCTGAGCTCGGTGCTATGGGTAGTGTTAGCTTCTTGTGACTGGAACAGAGTCCCTGACCCACATGACTTCACAAGGACAGAGGTTTGTTTTTAGTCCCCGGTCCTGAAGGTGCACGGTTTGAGATGGGTTGGCCCTCTGGTGACCCTGTTCTTGGTGGCACAGTCCCAAAGCCACGCAGAGCATCACAAGACAGGGCGCGCATGTCTGCCTCCATGTCTCCCGTTAAAGTCACCATCCTTCACGATTCAATCAGGAGGGCCGCACGCTGACCACCTGATTGATTTACGTCACTTCCCAAAGGACCCTCGCTAACTGCCATAACTGGATTAAGTTTTCACATTGTTAGGACAATTAATGTAAGAATTGAGGGCCAAGGGTCTAACCCAGTGAGCCATTGGAAGACTCCGAAGCTAATATCCAGACTGCTGCAATTAGTAAACTAATACTTGTCGATTGTTTATGATGAGCTAGGGACTATCCTAAAGGCATAAAGTAGCATAATTCCTAACAGTGTGCAGTGATGTAAGTACTGTTGGAAGCCTGCGTTGGCCAGGTGGGGTCTGTCTTCAGTCTCTGCATTTCTGCCTTGCTCCTCCTCCCATCACCGCCCGTAGAGACGCTAGGAGGCAATAGAGCTGGGGACTGCACCATGTCTGACTCCACCAGCCCCCAGGTTTATACTGTCTCTGCCACAGGGCTTGCAAGAAAAGATCAAACTTTTTTATTGATTCATTTTCATATTTATTTGAAAGGGAGACAGAGATCTTCCATTTAATACTTTGCTCCCTAAATGGCTGCAAAACCTGTAGCCCAGCCAGGAAGATATCAGGAGCAACTCAGTATGGGTTTCCCATGTGGGCAACACAGACCTGAGTACTTGAGCCATTGTCACAATAGCAGGAAGCTGGAATTAGAAGTAGAGCAAGGGTGGCTCACTAGGTTAATCCTCCGCCTGCTGCACCAGCATCCCACATGGGTGCCGGTTCTAGTCCCCCTTGCTCCTCTTCCAGTCCAGCTCTCTGCTGTGGCCTGGGAAAGCAGTAGAAGATTGCCCAAGTGTGTGGGCCCCTGCACCCGTGTGGGAGATCAGGAAGAGGCTCCGGGCTCATGGCTTCAGATCAGCTCAGCTCTGGCCCTCCCAGCCACTTGGGGGTGAACCAATAGGAGGAAGACCTCTCTATCTCTCCACTTCCCTCCCTCCCGCCCTCCCTCCCTCCCTCGCTTTATCTCTCTCTGCCTGTCAGATAGATAAAATCTTTTTAAAAAAATAAAAAAAAAAAGAACAGAGCCAGGACTTGAATGCAGGCTCTTGAATATGGGATTTGGGGTATCCCAAACTGTTTGATCTGTTGTACAAAGCAGCGTACCCAAAAGAATCGCACTGTGAAACAGGGTATCTTTTCTGAGAGACTTGAAGAGTGAGCAGAGGTGTGGGCCTGCATGTGCGGGAGCTGGGTAGAAGCAGAGCGTTATCCTAGAACAGGGGAACACAAGGAAAAGACGGAGGTGGCCAAAGAACACAGACACGTGGAGGTGATCCATCGCTGTATCTGCTGCAGGGGAGGCTGGTGGGCAGGAGGAGATACCTGGACAAGGGCCCGGGGACTTTTGGGAGCGTTTGCCTGGTTCCAGAAGCTGTTGAAGTAGGTGAGAAAGGTGGGCCAGTGCACGGGCATGTTGGGAAGACACTTCCCTCACTAGCCAAGGGTCCGTTGGTAAGGAGTGAATTTGAGTGGGAGGCAGTGCTCACTCTGGGATTGGTTGGTTCTGAAGGCTAGCGAGGCAGAAGCACAGATGTGTGACCATGTGGCATGTGTCACCCTCCCCATGTCAGACGCTGCTGGGTGCTGGAGAGCTCCAACCTGCGTTCGCAGTTTGAGTAGCACCAAATAGAATCCAGCCAATGCTGAGGAGCAGAGTCTTTTAAAGACTAAGAGGCCTTTGCAATGAGAAGTGCAGAAAACAGTCCACATATATGATAGGCTCTCCCTATGAATCCTGCTGCCACCAGAGCACTGGGCACGCTGTGGCAGCCCCTGGGTCACGGGGTCGACTCTGCACCATTCGCACATCAGGTTGTCCTTCTCTTGTGTGATGGTGTGCAGAATTAAAGATGCCTGGGACCACAAGTGGTTCAGGATTGTGCACTTTGGTTAAAAAAAAAAAAAACTGGAGAGATACGTTGATAACTTTGTGTGATTCTCAAGGGCTTCATTGTATTTCAGATTGTGTTGTATCTCACCACAGTTCCCCTCCGTACAGATTTTATGCACAGTGGGTACAAGGACCGGGTACAGAAGGGGGTGGTAAGGAAAGAAAGCAATGGAAAACACCTCTTTCACAAAATTTCACAGGACATCTGCCCTTGGCAGTGAACAGGTATAAGCTGCTTTCTCTCTCATTGAATACATTTTTCTTAAAAAAAAGAAAGAAACCTTCTGTAATTTCCTAGTAAGCCAATAGAATTCAAGTTGCCACTTGGAAGTCATAATTAGAACAGCGTATGTGGAGTGTTGCTGGAATCTGGAATTAGGATCCAGCCATTGGAGAAATCGGAACACCCTGGAGTCTTTGGTTGTCTTTCCAGGACCCTCTGCAAAGAGTCTCATAGTTCAAAAGACAGCAGGTGCCCTCCGCGTGGTCCTTGGCTTCCCTGTGGCCCCAGGCACGCTGACCACCACCCCCTTCCTGCCCAGCCCTCTCTGCGAAGTTTCTCTTACAGGAGCACAGGTTGCTGTTACGGTTGGCGTGTAGGTGTTGAGACACTCATTTTCAGAATGGAATCGTGTCTTAAGAGTTTGTTTGTGACATTTTCTCCAATTATTTCTGTCTTGGACAATATTGTTTTGTTCTGTCCACATAAGCGTATAAGAAAGACTGTGTGGATGTGTGCACTGAGCTTGAGTCTGCCTTGGGATGCTTGCTGGGTAGGGCTCCTGTGTCAGTCTCCTCCCTCTAACCTCCAGCTTCCAGCAAACCCCTTTATTAACAGAGCACCAAGAGGCCAGCCCGTCACCCACGTGGAGCATCTTTGCGTAAGCTCTTTTATTCCATTCTACTTTGTCTTTGGATTAAGGTGCAATTCTTAAACCACACATGACTCCATAACAGCTACAGAGGAACATGGAAAAAGCCAGCCAGGGGACAGCGGATCCATGTCCTCTCTGGGCTGGCTCCGAAAGCCTCTGCCCTGAGTTTGCCACTGCAGTAGCGGCATGCACCGAACGTGCTTGGGGCTCAGTGTTCGGGAGTAGCCGCACTGCTGCATGGAACGTCCTGTGCTGATGGCTGATATCTGTCTGCGTAGTGCAATGCGGTAGCTTCCAGCCAGTGCAGCAGTGGAACCCTGGAAATGCGGCTTGTGTGCCAGCAGATCGTGTTCCAGTTTGAAATGGAGTAGTGAACGGGAGAGGTGTATGCACCCTGTCTCAGTGCAGTTCTGAAGACCAGTTGTGCCAGCGACCTGTCCCTGGAGAGAGACCCTTAGCCAGGTGGAAACCTGGTTTTTCCCTGACTGTCCCTGGGCCCTTCTGTGTGTGACCTGTCACACACGTCTCTGGATGTCACTTAGCCCATTGGAGAAAGGGCTCATAAGACGTGTTCCTGTGTGATGTGGTGGTGACCAGTGCACGAGTGCAACTGGCTGTTTGTGCAGCACAGGTCAGCACCCATGAACACCAGAAGACCATGGGTGTGAATGTGTGAGACGATGCTTTGGGGAGTCATGGAAGCCACATGAAAAGAGGAGTTTATGGTGATGCAAAACAGCTTTGAAACCCCGTACTTTGTGAGATACTGTGTGTGTGGGGGTGTGTATGTGTGTCATGTGTGTAGAAAGAGTGTGGGATGGAGGGCTTACAGGAACCTGAGTGATGTGGTCGTTCCTGCCCTGTCTACCCTGGGGGATTTTCCAACTCTGTTCTGTGGCCTACTAAGCACTTGCTTAGTTTGGTTCCACTTCTCAGCATCCCACAGGGGTGCAAGTTCCTGTCCTGGCTGCTCCACTTCTGATCCAGCTCCCCACGAAGGGTCTAGGAAAGCAGGGAAGAAGGTTCACGTGCTTGGAACTGTGGGATCCACTTGGGAGACCTGCGGGAATCCCCTCCTTCCTGTCTTCATCCTGTCCCAGCTCCTGCCATTGTGGCCTTTTTGGGAAAGAAGCAGCAGGTGTAATACCTCTTTTGGTCGGTCTCTATCTCTCTCTCTCTCTCTGTCTCTCTGTCTCTCGTTTATCTATGTAACTTTGATTTTCAAATAAAGAAATCAACCTTTTAAAAAAAAAGTCAAGTGCAAGTCCCTTAGACAGGCCCCCAAGGGAAACCTACAGGGGTCGTGATGGCAGCCTCCCTCCGAAGTAGGCTCCCTCCTGTCAGTTTCACCCCAGGCCTCCCCAGACTTCTCGTCCTTCCCCTCCCTCGGCTCGGCCACCTGCTGCTTCTCAGCACCGTGGCTTTGCTTCTTCAGTGCCCACAGCGTTCTCCTCTGCACCCCGTTGCTGTGTTGTCTGCTTCTCCATAGCCCCCTCTCTCTGCTCAGCGGCAGCCCCAGCCCAGACTCTACAGTGACTGTGTATTATTTTAGCATCACCCCGGGAATAACGACAGCAGTGTCCCCTAGTGCCATCTCAAGCCCTGGCTGTGTGCTGCACCTCCTGCCCATGTCAGTCTTTCACGGGACCTGTGCCAAGAATCTGGGTCCCCATGTCTGTCTTCCCCACTGAAAGAAAAGCTCAAGTCTCGTGCACGGTTGTAACCCACCTGTCTGGAGCTGCAGCTTGGAGAAGGTTACCGCCTGGATGAGGTTGTCTTAGGGACTCTGAAAAACAGGGAGACATTTTCAAGATGGCAGAGTGCTCCATCCGTGTGAGGTGGCTGTCTTTTAGTTAAGACTTCCTGCCAACGTGGTGCTTGCATCCTGCCGAACCACACTGGGGCAAGCACGGGGCTCCCCGCCTGTGGCCCTGGCTGTCTTGTGGGTTAGACGAGTCCATTCCGCATGGGACGTTTCCTCCCCCTGCTGCAGTCTGTCTTTCTGTATTGACTGTCCACTCACCAATACCATTGTCATCGGAACGAGCTGTTTGCCTGATGAGTGCCATGCAGGCATGTCCCCCCCTGATGTAGAATGGTTTGATTTCCCTAAGGAGAGTGCAGTGGAAGAGTTCAAGTAAGGTGGAACCCCCTGATTGCCTGTGACCAGAGGGTTACCCATGTGACAGTGCAGCCTTCCTGGGAGTGCTCGTAATGGCACATTCAGAAATCTCTGTGCTCCAAGTGCGCAGCCTCGGAGCCCCTGTAGACCAACGGTTGACCATGTGTGGCGCTCAGGAAAACTGCACCCACTGCTGTGTTTATCTGCATACATAAGTGAAGTTGTGTTGAAACACAGCAGCACCTGAGTTGACCAGCAGCTGCCACAGAGACCATGTGGCCTGCACAGCCTAAGATATTCACAATGTTTGGCTTTTCACAGAAAAGAAATTGCCAATCTTTGCTCTGAAAGTGGCTCTCTTATCCTTAGAATGACTGCCCTTTCGAACACAAGGATTCTTGAAGTGCAAGGCACAAAGGCACAAAGTTTAGCGGATCTCGGGCTCCTGCCTGCCAGGTGCTGGTAGCACCACTCTCCCATGGGTGATAACCAAAGTGTCTGTAGACAGGGCCACATGTCACTGGGGGGAAACATCGCTTAGAGCTGGGAATGACCGATGGACGCAAGATAGACCTCAGTACCTTTCAGCAAGAGTAGATCAACCAGTGAAGTCCATGGCGTTGGGTTGCCAGCTGCGTATTTGGTTTTGGCAAACGCAGTGTAAAGATTTCAGTGGCCCACATGGAACGTGTTTTATCTGCACGGCCAGAAGGGGGAAGCAGAGAGAGATTCTCGTTGAGTTACTGTTGCTCTCCTCCACACAGAGGTTCAAGTCCAGGGGCATACACCCACTTGAACGGCTGCAAGGCTGGGCTGGGATTGATGATATTCCTGTGACATCTGATAGAACTGAGTCTAAATCTGAGCCTGGTGAACAAACTAGCTGTATAAATTTGGGTAAATTATTTTATACTTTAACCTAAATGTCGTCTTTTGTAAAACACTGTTAGGATTACATGTTGTCATGTTCTTATAAAGCACTTCAGACAGTGCCAGACACCTAGTGAGTTCTTAGGATCTAGCACCGGTGAGAGTGGCAGGGTTGGAGGAGGAGGGGAAGAAAATAGGAAGAACCTGGTGTTCACAAAGCATTCTGTGAAATGGCAGAAAGCAGCGTGGAGACCAGCATGCACTGGGCCTGAAAAACCATTAAAGTGGTGTCAGGCGTTGGAGTCCCTGCACGCTGACAAGAATGAGACCAGGCTTGCTTCCCCTGCAAGATCTGAACTAGGTCTGTGGATGAAAGACAGGGTCCAGCTTTCAAGGAGCAACTCAAAGAAACCAAATATAAATACTTACATAACAAGAAATTATATAAGGAGAGTTTAAAATACAGGATACTTGCTGTGCTAATAGAACACAGAAATCTTAAAGTCTCAACATCAGCGAAGGGTGCTACGTAGTTAACTTAAAATTTCTTTGCAACATTATTGGCTTTTCCTCTTAGCTGTGGAGGTTGCCATGGTGGTTGTCAATTATGTGAGAGGTGCTGACTGCTCTCTGTCACCTGTGTCTGGTGCCCTCTGGGGAGTCCTTCGTCCCCTGTCTCAATCCATGAAGTTTTAGTGGAGCTGACTCAGATCCAAATTCCAGGCAAAACCAGGGGTTTTCAGGAGGCAACCTTTCCACACATCCTCCTTGGGGCAGAACAGCTGCATTGCCCAGGTAGAGCCAATGGACTCTTGGATTTCTATGGCAGGGGACTGGCTCCTGTGCTCCAGTCTGGGAGCATGGGGGATTGGAGGGGCTCAAATGTGAAACTGCAGAGTGGAGGACCAAATGTCCCTTCTGATGTTTTCTGTCCTGAATCCTCCATACTTACACTGGATTGTCCATCTGGACAAGTGCCCTTACATGGAACAAACATTTCAACTGGCTGAAATAAGTGGGTGGGAAGGATTATGACAGCGTTGGGGGTGGATGGATACTTGGTGCCAGAAGGGCCAGCCTCTGGGAGCAGCTCCCAAGGCCCAGGGCTCTCCTGATGGACGGACGCCCTGGGGGACGCGTGCTGTGTGGCGTCCTTCAGGCTTCAAGACATCCGTGGAAAATAGAATTGAAATATAAGTTTATTTTGGTACAAAGGTGTTTAAAATCCACTAGTTGCTTTTTCATGACACTCGTTTTCCACAAACTGCTGAAACATCTCTCATATTTGTAACATGAAGTCCAGTTCATGTGTTAGAGGCTGTTAAACACCAGCTGTGTCTGAATAATACTGACTTGAGTGATATCAACTAAGTATTAAGATAATGTATATTATCACATAATAATAGAGTATATTAATAAATAAAATGTAGTCTTATTTGTGAGAAAGTTATACACTACAGTAGAGAACACAGTGCAGTAAACTCTTTATCACCTGCTTTCAACAGTTAGGAGGATTGAACCACATGGGTTGCATCTTTCTTTCTCTTCTTCCTTACTGAAGAGTTCCAGAGAAGAGCCCAGACATCAGGTTTCTCCCCTCATGCTTCTCTGGGTTTTCTGAGGATTAGGAACGTTCTTAGAATGACAGCAGTGCTGCTACCACAGTGTACAGAGATGCTATGCAGTCCACTGTCACATTTTTCTGAATGCCGAGAAAACTTTTGTAGCACCAGTTTTATGTAGGTTGTTTACTGCGCACACAGCATGTGCTGGACATCTGGGCACAATCTGTCCTGTCCTCACAGCTCTGGACGATCAAGACTGGGTGAGTCGCCAGAGAGCTCTCACATTGAGCATCCCAAGCCCTAGACTGATGAATACCATCTCATTCATTCCTGCACATTCATGAATAAAATCTTCCTTCAGTTTCTTATAAGACTTACAGATCAGTGATATTATTTGATTTTACATGATTTGGGAGTATGAAATTAACCAAATATTTGATAAATCTGTAAATAATGAATGAAAAAGTTCCTGGATGGAGATACTAAATTTAAAGCAAGCCAAATGGGGAGTGTATTTTGCATATGTCCCTTCTGTATCAGGGAATACGGGGTTACCCTAAATTCCTGCTTGGTTTGCCCCAGGCGACCCCTCCTTGCTTTCTGCGCCCCGCGTCACCTGGTGAACCATCTTCCTGTGGAGGCTGAGGCCGATTCTCTTCCGTATCTGCTTCCTAAGCTCCGCTTCCCTGCCCGCTGCCTTCCACTCTGTCATCCTCCCGGGACTCCTGTTCTCCAGTCTTCTTCCTGCCCTTGTTTCTGTTCCATTGAGAGATGTCCCTGTACAAAAGTAGCTTGTACCTAGTTTTTGTCCTCCTGTGGCTGTCCACAAAATTTCTTTCTTTTTTAAAAAATTTTGTTTATTTATTTGAGAGGTAGAGTTACAGACACAGGGTCACTCCCCAATGGCCACAAAGGCTGGAGCTGTACCAATCTGAAGCCAGGAGCCAGGTGCATCCTCCGGGTCTCCCATGTGCGTGTAGGGGCCCAAGCACTTGGGCCATCTTCTACCGCTTTCCCAGACCATAGCAGAGAGAAGGATTGGAAGAGGGGCAGCCGTAACTAGAACTGGCACCCATATGGGATGCTGGCACTGCAGGTGGAGGATTAACCCACTGCGCCATGGCACCAGCCCCTTTCCACACTATTTCAAAACTATGGAAACCTGCGGAAGAAACTAACCAAGTGAGTTGGTGTGATGTAGAAATGTGGGCAGCCCTTTCTCATTTCACAGGTGTTGAATGCTTGGAAGACTTCCAGAAAAATAAATAATACAGAGAAGTTGTGAACGTGTGCCCACAGATGCAAGAAATGATACGGATGGCCTGGCTGGGACAAAGCCCTAAGTGGCTTTAACATTCCACTTGGGATGTCTGTTGTTAAGGTGAGGGATCTTGCAGGGAGCAATCGGAAAACAGTGTATCTGTATCCTGTGCATATCTTGTGTCTCAAGACTCATTATGTGCTGTTGGTGCTGGCATCACGGGGGGAGCGAAGCTGTGATTGCTGATGGAGAACGATGGGTGGCACCATCAGGTGGATGGGTGGATTCTGGGCATGGTTCTGCTCTCTCAGCCTTTGCTCTGGCCTGGGATGCAGCATGCATCGGCAGGAAACGCAGTTGCTTTGTAGATGGGCGAATCACTTGACTCTAAGATACTGTCCAAGCTGAGTACAAGGAGCATGGTTAGGGCTCTGCCCTTTCTAGCATGCCTAAGTGAGGAGTACCAGCTATTGAATATGCCAGCTTAGCTGCAAGGATGGTAATGTGGAAATGCAGACACGGCTGAAGGAGTGTGCCTCCGCTCAGTTCCACTTGCGAGGGTTCAGCCCTGGGGACAGAATCCACTCCACCCGGTTGGAACTTCTGAGCCAGGGCCAGGTCTGCTCCTGTTGATGCCGTCCATCCGGGGCTTCACCTTGTGGAAGCTGCTTTTACCCTGGAACATCAGGGTCCCTGTGGACATTTTCTGTGATGATGAAGAAAGTGAAAGATTGCATATCGTAGTCAGAAAACAGGGTGAGTAACAATGGGGGATTCTGGTAGCAGAGGTATTAGGGGTGGAGAAACTCACATTTGGAAGCAGAAGTAATGCATTTTCCTCTCCTAGCTTTGGCCACTGGAAGGCTGCGAGTCAGTTTTATTTTCTGCACGATCTATTCCCTCTCACGACGCCCTGACTTCATTCTCTTACTTAGTACATTTCTTGTTGAAATTCACCTTTTCTTACTTTAAAAAAATGTTAGAGTCTTCATTTTCACTTGTTGTATCATTTTGTTGACAATATGTAGGGGTTTAAGACCATGTACACCTGGGCAGATTCAAGCTTTTCAGTTGAAAAGCTTTGCAATTTTGCACACAGTAGTTCATAACCATTCATTATTATACCGATCCATTAATTTATTCTGTCCATATCTGTTGGTGAAACTGAGTCTTACATCACATGGAAGGAATAGGGCTATACCGATCAAAAAAACTCATTAAGGACTCTGTTCTTGGAGTTTGTGGCTCACTGGGGTAGGCAAGAATTAATCAATCATTCCATGATACCTGTAAATGTAAAGTGAAGAAATGATATTCACGTGGTGCTATGAGAAATTACCATGGCACATTGATAAATACTGTGGAAACTGAACGGATTTCAGTAAACTTTGGGCACCAAAATAATTTCGCTCTTTCTTTATAAGATTTCTTTATTATTTGAGAAGCAGAGCTGCAGAGAGAGAATGAGACAGTGAGACAGAGAGAAATCCTGAATCCATTGGTTCACTCTCCAAATGACCTCCAGTGCCTGAGCTGGGCAAGGCCGAAGCTGGGAACCAGGAACTCCATGTAGGTCTCCCACATAGGTAGCAGGGCCCCAAGCTCCTGAGCCATCCTCTGCTGCTTCCCCAGGCTCATGAACAGGGAGCTTGATCAGAAGTGGAGCAGCCAGGACTCGAACCAGCACCAGTACAGGATGCTGGCATCATAGGCAACAGCTTGAACCACTCACTGCATCTTACTGTCCCCAGTAAATTTCCTCTTTAACTCATTTTTGCACAGGCTTTTTCAGGATCCCTGGTGCTTCTGAGCACCCTGGCCACCCTGAAGTGTGGGTCCCTTAGCCTCTGTTTCTGCATCTGGAGTGGGAATAATAAGAGAGAGTCATGAAGATTAAATGTGATAACCAGGGACAATGCTGTGCCTAGATACAGTCCAACACAATATGGTGGACTGAGATCCTGTACTCTGTGATCGTGTTACGACTGTCCACATGCAACCGGTGGAGGTGGGAGAGAGATGACAGTTATTCAGGCTGGGACCAGGGTTCTTCATGTATTGTATACACAACTTTTTGTTACCTTAATATTTCATTTATTACTTTTTGAGATAATATTTTTAATTTATATGATAGTCAAAGGATTAATGATTCAACTGACTAAGTAGTTCAACAAATACAAAGTAAAAAATGAAGGAAATAGATTGCGGCAGGAAAATAGATGAGGGCTATAAACAACAATCCAAGGAAAAGATGCTGAACTTCACTCATACAAAGTGGATTAGGTTTCTTCCAAATACCACAGTGAGTCCTGTGTATGCACTTGTCTCTGCAATGAGAAGCCACAGTTTATAGTCCCTGTTTGATTTGATTTCAGTCTGTATCTGGATATGTGCTAACGATCGCCGCCTCACAGATGCTGTTGGGCACTGTGGACAGGGGAGATCTCTCCGTCAGATGTTTCATGAATGTTTCTATAGTGATCCTGATCTTCTCACTGCCCCCCCCCCCGGCCACCTGCCCACTGAGTATGTCAAGACTTCTTGTACCTGTTGTGCACTGACATTGTGGGCATTTCTGTAGTGTCCTTACTGGTAAGGAGGGACATTGTTCGCTTCCGTATCAAGTTGTTGGTATTTACCAAACAAGCGTATGAAGCAGCATGGCCTCTGGGTTACCGTGGGGCTTGTACTTACAAAGCCCTGCTCTGCAGAAAGCAAGCTGGCCTTGTCTTCCTTTCTGATCCTGTGCCACTTGTCACCTTTGCTTCTCTCCCTGTAAGGGGAGGTGGTCTGTCATCGTGCAGAAGAGGGCGGTCACGCGACGCCTCTTTGCCTTGGTGCTGATCTGTACAGGGAAGTCTCTTCCAGCCATCAGAATTTTATTCTTAGGTGCAGCAAAACCCATTTCTGACTCAGAATCTGAGCTCCGCACCGTAGCAATTGTTAATGTTTTTTAGCACAAATGTTTGAGCTTCCTCTGAACAATGACTAGAATGTGGAAGACACTCTATAAAAGTGTGTTGATTAAAAAGGAAGCAAAAAACGAATGAAGATGTAAAAATAACTTAGAGTAAGTGTGCTTGGTGTGCTGACCAGCTGGCTGACAGTGGCTAAACTGAAATGGTGTTTGATGAAAGTCGGGCAAACTTCCCCTGGCTGCCTAAGGAAGCAAATCTTGAAGATGATGGGATTCTATCAATCTGTGCAAGGCACAACCTTAGTCCACTCGGGGCTATGGTGCGGGTCATCTTAAGCATGTCAGGTAGGCAGTGTTGTGCACTGATTTCTCTTTGGCTCCCTGTTAGTGGTCTTGATTTCAGTACAACAGACATCACAAGCCAAGCCCGCACCTGCTCCAGGATTCAGAGGGAAGCTGTCGGTGCCCAAAGGCACCGATCCTGAAGGAAACAGCTTGTCCTCCTCTTGTGTGTGAGTTCAGCTGGGGAGTGGTTCCTTGAAGAGCTGGTGCCTACAGCAATGGTGTGGTGTCTGACACCCGAGGTGTGGTCATGCTGTTGGGTGGAGGGATGCGTTTCATCCTTTATATGACTCTGGTTCATCTATAGGACTGTGGTGGCTGAGTTTACACAGTGAAGGTGGGAATGAGTGTGATGATTTTTAATTTTTTTGAAGATTCACTTATTTATTTGAAAGAGTTATACAGAGAGAGGAGAGCAGAGGCAGAGGCAGAGAGAGAGAGAGAGAGAAGTCTGTCCGATGGCTCACTCCCCAATTGGCTGCAGTGGCCAGAACTGCACTGATCTGAAGCCAGGAGCAAGGAGCTTCTTCCAGGTCTCCCATGTGGGTGCAGGGCCTCAAGGACTTGGGCCATCATCCACTGCTTTGCTAGGCAATAGCAGAGAGCTGGATCGGAAGTAGAGCAGCTGGGTCTCGAACCTGTGTCCATATGGGATACTGGTGCCTCAGTCCAGGGCATTAACCCACTGCGCCAGCCACAGCGCCGGCCCCAAGTGTGATGATATTTAGATGGGTGGAAACTAAATTTTGTGATCCAAACAAACAAAACAAATGGACTTGAAGCCCATTCCTGTGTTACTGGACAATCATAACTTGTGTTTGTAACCACATACATTGAGTTATTGCTTGTATGAGAAGGCTTCAACAAGTTCACAGAAAATGAAATTTATGAGTTAGTTTTGCTGCCAGTTTCTCTTTAAATCCATGCATAGTCTTTTTCCTATTGCACTTGTTCCATGAAGTTCGTGAACTTTTGAAAGTGGACTTGTATATACTTCGCTCCTGAATTATTCCAGAGTAATATTTACCTGTCAGATGACTAACAAATGCTGGCAGGTGATTTTAAGATACTTTCAAAAAGTCAATCAGTGAGAAATGTCACAGGTGCCCTCAGAGAATCTTACACGAATCTGCTGGTCTTCCCTGCTACATGGAGAAGGTGAAGATATAAATACAGAAACGTCTGCATTTAAGTCTTCCAAATATTAACCCAATTAAATACAAAAGTGCTCTCATACTACTGTGGGATGGATGACGCCTACCACAAGATTTATTCTAATTAACCTTAATGTTTACCATTTTAAATGGAACTTTAATCTGTTTAGCCTTCCGTTAGCTTTGTGAAGTTTACTTTTTAATCAAATCATATTAGTAATGGTCATTAGAAATAAACAGTCATTTATACCTTCCTGTAGAAGTAATAATGAAAGTTTTATGACATTCCAGGCCAAAAATTAACTTACATCCTTTTGTGAAGTAACATAGAATCAATACCGGGATAATCAAAAAAATTAATGAGTTTTTGGACTAATTGATTTATTAGTCTTTCCCAATGCTGTGCAGTAGATACATACTGCGCGAACACACACACACACAAACACACACACATTCACTTTTCTATTTTCTAGTAGGAAAAAAGATAAAATAAATCTTTGGGTTTAATGTTAAAAATATGTATTACTGAGCCAGCGTTGTGGCATGGCAGGTTAAGCCAGCATCCCGTATGAGCGGTGGTTGCAGTCCTGACTGCTCCACTTGCAGCCAGCTTCCTGATCATGTGCCTGGAAACGCAGCAGAAGACAGCCCACCTCCTTGGGCCTCTGGCACCTGACGGGAGCCCCGGCAGAGTTCCAGGTTCCTGACTGGGGCCTGGCCTCATCATGGCAGTTGCACCATTTGGGGAGTGAACCAATGGATGGTATACATCTCTGTCTCTCTCTGTCTCTCCCTCTCTCTGTCACTCTGCCTTTCAAATAGATAAGTTGATCTTGGAAAAATATATTTTATTTAACCTTTAGTATCCAGGGAATTATCAACTCGAAATATCATCAGTAAGAAAAATTGTAAATGAGGTGCATTTCATTCTGTGTTTCACACCAGCTTCTTCAGAGCCCTGAGTGTGGTTGTGTTTATTTTTTTTAACTTTTATTTAGAATATAAATTTCCAAGGTACAACTTATGGATTACAATGGCTT
>CM027389.1:4959379-4983401 GCA_015711505.1 Sylvilagus bachmani
TCTTCTTTTTTTCCTTCTCCAGAGTGTCTTGGCTTTCCATGCCTAAAATACTCTCATGGGCTCTTGAGCCAGATCTGAATGCCTTAAGGGCTGATTCTGAGGCCAGAGTGTTATTTAGGACATCTATCATTCTATGAGTCTGCTGTGACTCCGCTTCCCATGTTGGATCATTCTCTCCCTTTTTGGTTCTGTCCTTTTGTATTGGAAGACACTAGTCTTGTTTGTGTGTTCCCTTTGACTCTTAGACCTATCAGTGTGATCAGTTTTGAACTAAAATTGATCACTTGGACCATTGAGATGGCATTGGTACATGCTACCTTGATGGGGTTGTATTGGGATCCCCTGGCATGTTTCTAACTCCATCATTTGGTGCAAGTCCAGTTGAGCTTGTCTCAAATTGTACATATCCTCCCTTTCTTTTTCCCTCTCTCATGGTTAACCGGGATCACTTTTCAGTTAAAATTTAAACACCTAAGGCTAATTGTGTGTTAGTTGCAGAGTTCAACCACTAGTACTAGAACAAAAACAAACAACAAAGAGAGATACTAAGATGGGTAAAGATTTACATTGTACATCAACAGTCCAGACAAGAGCTGATCAAGTCTTATTTTCTCATAGTGTTCATTTCATTTCAACAGGTTTCCCCTTTGGTGTTCAGTTGTGTTTAGCACACAATTGCTCTCGTCACTTTCCTGTGTCTCAGTAACTGCACGTGCCTGAGCCACTTGATCTGCAGTCACCACCTTTGCCCGCTAAAAACTGATTTTTTACCCATGCTGTCTTTTTTTGAATGTAAGAAACCACAAAATGTGCTATGGAAATCAAATATCTTTTTTTTTAAGATTTTATGTATTCATTTCAGAGGTACAGTTACAGATAGTGAGAGGGAGAGACAGAGAGAAAGGTCTTCCATCCGTTGGTTCACTCCCTAAATGGCCGCAACGGCTGGAGCTGCACTGATCCAAAACCAGAAGCCAGGAGCTTCTTCCCGGTCTCCCATCTGGGTGCAGGGGCCCAAGCACTTGGGCCATCTTCTGCTTTCCCAGGCCATAGCAGAGAGCTGGATTGGAAGAGGAGTAGCCAGGACTAGAACCACTGCCCATATGGGATGCTGGCACCACAGGCGGAGGATTAACCTACTGCGCCGTGGCACCGGCTCTGGAGATCAAATTTCTTACACATACAATTAAAACATTAGATGAAGTACTAAAAAATAGCAGTTCACCTTCCTTTGTAAACTGACTTGGAAACTTGTTCCTCTGGAAAATGTCCAGCAGTATTCCGAGTTTGCATTTCCCCTTAGGGCAGAGGGAAGGAAGGCTCTGTCACAAACAAAGGATCCCTTCCTCTGATGAGGAAGGCAGAAAATACCTCCTGGGAGATTAAATTACATTACATTTAACCATGTGGAGTATGACAGTTTAATGTAGTTTTTCTTAAAGAAAAATGTTAGATACAGATTTTGAGAAAAAAAAAAAAGTATTTATTTGTGGTCAAGATGCATTGCTGAATCTTAATGCAAAATCAGTTCCTCAATTACTGTTTTTTAAGTATTGTTTTAAAATTTATTTGAAAGGCAGAGTTACAGGAGAGGAAGAGAGACATCTTCTATCTGCTGGTTTACTCCCCAGTGGCCGTTACAGCTGGGCCTGGGCCATGTCAAAGGCAAGAGCTTAGAGATTCATCTGGGTCTCCCACATGCATACACTTGGACCATTTTCTGCTGCTTTTCCCAGGTCATCAGCAGGGAGCTGGATCAGAAGTGGAGCAGACAAGACACAAACTGGGACCCACATGGGAAGCTCACGTCACAGCCAGAGTCTTCACCTGCTGTGCCACGCCAGCCCCAGCTATTGCTGTTGTTTTTATTTTTTATTTTTTTATTTTTTTTGACAGGCAGAGTGGACAGAGAGAGAGATACAGAGAGAAAGGTCTTCCTTTACCGTTGGTTCACCCTCCAATGGCCGCTGTGGCTGGCGCAATGTGGCCAGCGCACCACACTGATCCAAAGCCAAGAGCCAGGTGCTTCTCCTGGTCTCCCATGTGGGTACAGGGCCCAAGGACTTGGGCCATCCTCCACTGCACTCCTGGGCCACAGCAGAGAGCTGGCCTGGAAGAGGGGCAACCGGGACAGAATCCAGCACCCCGACCGAGACTAGAACTTGGTGTGCCGGCGCTGCAGGTGGAGGATTAGCCTATTGAGCTGCGGCACCAACCCCCAGATATTACTGTTAAAGTTTGAGTCTTCCCTCTAAATAAATATTTAAATACATAAGTGTTGGAGTAGATATTTAGCCCAGCAGTTAAGACACCCTCGTCCCTTACTGCTCTTCCTGAATTTGATATCCAGCTCCAGCTCTCGACTCTAGTTTCCTTAGAATGCAGACCCTGGGAGGTCACAACTCAAGGAGCTGGTTCAAACCACGCATGTGGGAGATCTTGATTGAGTTACTGGCTCCTGACTTCTGCCCAGGCTGCTATTAGCAACTAGGGATTGACCCAGTGAATGAGCAGCCTCTGCCAGTGTGTGTGTGTGTGTGTGTGTGTGTGTGTGTGTGTTTATGTGTATTTCTCTCTACCTCTTGAATAAGTTAACTAAAATATAATTATACCAAAGTATCAATAATAGCTAGCTTGAACTTGTATGGATTAAATTGTATATGCATGGCAATGGCATATAACAAAAATAAGTAATAACTTGAATATATGTTTCTCATAAGTACTCTTTCGTGTGTATGTGTGCTCTACAAGGCATGGACAGAAGCCTTCAAAGCATCCTTGGTGGCAGTGACTGAACTGTCCATGGATGGTGGAATGGAGAAACGCATTACAGTATGTCCTTTGTTTGCAAACTCTCAGTGACAGGCATGAGTGAGCTACAGGACGGTGTGTCCACAGGAGTGACTTCATGTGGAACGTGAATGTTGAGTTCAAGACGAACAGCACAAAGTACATGCAGTGTGATCCATCTACATTGAAAAATATACGAATTTAGTGGTGTGTTCATTGTGCTACATCTATGAAGAAAAATGGCAATGATGATTATAAAAGCCAAAATAAAAAAGGAGGCAGGGAGTTGGATGGTAAAGGGATATGGATCCTGGGAGAATGTATTTCCTGGCCTCAATGTGAATTGCGTTGATGCTTGTTTTATAATTAATCATTATACACACGGCTCAGCTTTGTGTCTTTGCTTCTAAGCAAGTTATACTTCACCATCAAGTGGCTTTGTGTGATGCACAGTTGTTGCATTTCACTTGCATCCCATTTATCTCAGACTTAGGTATCTTTATCATACTGTTAGCTTTCTAACAAATTTTGAGTTCTCAAGCAATTAGGTAAAAGCTTCTACTAAGTCTTAATTCAAAAAACGATTGATAGGCAGGCACCGCTGCTCATTAGGCTAATCCTCTACCTGCGGTGCCAGCACCCAGGGTTCTAGTCCCCATCAGAGCGCCGGATTCTGTCCCGGTTGCTCCTCTTCCAGTCCAGCTCTCTGCTGTGGCCCGGAAAGGCAGTGGAGGATGGCCCAAGTGCTGGGACCCTGCACCCTCATAGGAGACCAGGATAAGCACCTGGCTGCTGGCTTCGGATCAGTGCAGCACACTGGCTGTAGTGGCCATTTGTGGGGTGAACCAACAGAAAAAGGAAGACCTTTCTCTCTCTCTCTCTCACTGTCTAACTCTGCCTGTCAAAAAAAGGAAAAATAACTGTTGAGAAAAATGTTGGAAACCCTAGCACTTGCAAGTCCCTCTGCAGAGACAACTCGAGCCCTAGAGACACAACCGTGGAGACCCCCTCGTCAGCTGGGTGTTGAAGCATTAGCATTATTGCTTGTAGTTAGAATCATGGCAGTGAGATGGAGCTGTTTGGTCAGGTGAGACACTGTAATTTACTTGTACCGTGTTGTAGCGTCTTTACCATAGAATTGTCAGATAAGGTCCTTTCTTAGTTACCACTGTTCTCATCTTAGACATGAAGTCAGGCTTTGAAAATAAAAGCAACATGGGGCACCACAGAGCTAGAAGAGACCAGAACCTGAATGGGAACCCAGCACCCCTGATTCCAAAATGTATCCCTGTCTCTCCTCTGTCCTGCCTTCTTGACTTGGTTGGAGCAATTGTGAAAAATCTTCAGTTGAGCCAGCGTGAAAGCACCCTCCTCACATGCCTCCAAGGGTGTCATCCACACAGTCTCCTTTAGCTGCTGGGAAAGAAACCAAAGATAGCACTCAAATAACATCCAGGGAGGAGATGAGGAGTGTTCCCCACGTTGGCATGGTCACCCAGCCTTGTCAGCAAGAGAGAAACTTGGTGTCACCTTGTTTTGGTAGAGCCGTGACACTCCTGCTGATCTTGAACTTACTAGCTGTTGATCACTTGATAATTGTTCTAGAAACGCATAGACATTTTCTGCCGAATGGTGTCTAGGTTTCTTCCACCATTAATTTTGCTTTGCTCTCTCATTTTTTGAAGAAGGAATACACTGTCCTGCCTGGTCTCACAGTGGCCTTGTAATTCTGAGTTCTCGTGAATGTCTGATTGCCCTGTTCCAGTCCATCAACTCTGTTCACAGTACAGGTGGTCCCACTTTGAGTTTGATTTCCTGACGATCTGCCCTCTTTCCCCACCCTCATTTATCTGGGGTTTCTCAGGCTGTGTGGTGGCATTTTGTTTGTGCCAGAGGAAGTAGATTTTTGTATGGCGATGCGGTACCAACAGACCTTGAACACCCCTACTCGCCCTTTGACTTCTGCTGGACTCACATGGAAGTCATCACACAGGGTACATGTCTGTTCTCATGGTAAACCTAAGGCAACTCTGTGGTTTGCTCCTTACTCTTTCTCAAACTGGTTATAGAGTTCGACTTCACAGAGCAGGAGATCATGTTTCCTCCTCCGCCTTGCAGTGCCGGCACACTGGGTTCTAGTCCCAGTCGGGGCACCGGATTCTGTCCCGGTTGCCCCTCTTCCAGGCCAGCTCTCTTCTCTGGCCAGGGAGTGTAGTGGAGGATGGCCTAAGTCCTTGGGCCCTGCACCCCATGGGAGACCAGGAGAAGCACCTGGCTCCTGCCATTGGATCAGTGTGGTGCGCTGCCGGAGCACACCGGCCACGGCGGCCACTGGAGGGTGAACCAACGGCAAAGGAAGACCTTTCTCTCTGTCTCTCTCACTGTCCACTCTGCCTGTCAAAAAAAAAGGAAACCAAGGTTACAGCTTCCTTTTGGCCCAGGCTTGGTGGCCTGGCCTTGACAGAGTCCATTCTGCGCAAAGCTACATCAGAATTGTCACTGAGACCCATGGTAGCCTGTGGGAATTGTAGATGAAATGAATTTCCTGGTAATCACACTTAGAAACCTTCATGGTCACGTGTCAGTCTACGAATGTATAGCCACATGAATCTCTACAGATATTTATCAAGTGGTTGAAAAAAATAACTAGAATCCTTGAACTTACTTGCTTTTGTTACTTTTCTTTATAAGCAAATTTTAAGTGCCAAAAAAAGACAGCTGACCAGTTAGCTTACTTTGAAATACATTCAATTCTCATCCTTTGCGTTGTGAATTAACATACATTACAGGCATTTTGGCTTAACTGGGTTTTATATTTTTATTGTTGTTTAGGTAGGGAGCCCGGTAGGATGAGTTGAAATAGGAATGCATGAGGATTGGTTTGTGCATTTCTGTCTGTGTGTGTGTCATCAAGACCAGAACTTGGTTGACATTTGCTGTTTGAGGGATATGTTTTGCCTAACCTGGTAGGTGTGAAACAAGTTTGGGTAGGTGTCCTATTTCTTTTATTTTTAAGATTTATTTAATTGAAAAGCAGATTTACAGAAATGTGGAAGCAGAGAGAGAGATCTTCCATCTGCTGGTTCACTCCCCAAATGAATGCATTGGTTGGAGCTGGGCAGATACAAATCCAGGAGCCGGGTGCTTCTTCCGTGTCTCCCACATAAGTCAGGTGTCCAAGGACTTGGGCCATCTTCTGCTTTCCCAGGCCACAGAAGAGAGCTGGATCAGATGTGGAGCAGCCAGGACTTGAACTGGTGCCCATATGGGATGCTGGCAGTGCAGGCAGCAGCTTCACCTGCTACGCCACAGTGCTGGCCCCATGGTATCCTCTTGCATAAGAGCTACACTTATCCTGTTCATGTGTGATATCTGATCCCACAAGTACCTCTTTGCTACTTTGAAAGGAGTTTTCTTTTTCTTGAATTCTTCATTCAACAGCACCACCTATGACTAATTGTTTCTGCTTGTTCCTCCTATGTGTATATAAACTAGTTTTGTGTCATAAAGTACAAGGACTTCCTGGAATCTAATATTATTCCACTTCCCATAAACTGCAGGACACGTATTCTTGAGAAACTGAAGGAAAGAACAGAGAACCCCAGGAGCCTGTCTCACGAGCCTCCCTTGAATGCGTCAGTACCCACAGATCACATTTCCTGCCCCCTTGCTTGTTCTTTATTTGATTTCAAAGTGCCAGTACCGCTTTTCTTGGGTTACAGAAAGTATTCATTTTAATTGCTAAAAATGAGGTATGAAAAATTGTATGAGTAACTAAACCAAAGAAAAAGAGATAAAAATAAGAAACTACAACCATCCCCTAGAGAGCTTGGACATAATTTTGGTGACTCTACTTCCGGGTGCCTTAATTGTTGCACACAATTTGGGGAATACCACGTCACACAACACACCGGTTCTTGTATTAATTTCCTAAGAGCTGTGGAAGAAAGTTCTACAATTCAATAAGAGACACACTGTGCACTCATTCAAAACCCACACACGCAGTTGCTTTACTTTAGTTTTTAAAATGTATTTGCTGGCGGTGAAGAGACACAGACCAAAGGGAACTTAGTCTGAGTCTCTCACATGCGTGGGAAGAATCCGATTACTTCAGAGTCACCTGCTACCTCCCAGGGTGCACACTGGCAGGGAGCTGGAGTTAGGAGCACCAGGTGGGTATCATTCATACCCATGTAGTTTGATAGGATATGTAGCATCTTACAGACGAGGCCAAATGCCTGCCCCCAAATCGCTTTCCTGGAAGTCGGGGGTTTCCATTGGAGGGTGACTTTTGTGACTTGGAAGACACTTGGGAATGCTTGAAGATACTTTTGGTTGTCTCAGCCTGGGCAATGCTGTTGCTGGCATCTAGTGGGTGGAGGTCAGAAGTGCAGCTGCACACTGTATGGTGCACGGAGCTTGTTGTCTACCGCAATGACAGGGCGGAGACTGAGAACATTGCTTCAAGAGGACTCGCCACACCTGGACACGGCCAAGCTACACTTGACTCCGGTGAGAAGGAATCTGTGCTTGTTAGAATTGTAGCAGAGGTTGAAGAAAACGAGACAATGCAGCGAAGGCACGATGACTAGCTTCTGCACTTCTGTAGAGCCACGTGGCGATGACTTTGACTTTCAACATAAATCATATACAGAATTCTTAAATCAGAGGGTTTGGCCAATAACTATATTACGGTGTATCTTCTGCATGTGAGAAACCATTAGGATATGTTGTTCAGAATCACGTTAGTGCCTCAGTGTTGTTGGGTGCATGAAACAGGTAAATCATCAAACTTGCAGATA
The DNA here is from genome assembly GCA_015711505.1 of Sylvilagus bachmani. NCBI lineage: Eukaryota > Metazoa > Chordata > Mammalia > Lagomorpha > Leporidae > Sylvilagus > Sylvilagus bachmani. The sequence continues at coordinate 4,966,972 of CM027389.1, forward strand.
TCCTGACAGTGTGAATATGATTTTCCTCGGTTCCTGTAGGAGTTGTGCCAGGGTGGATGTCCAGGGATGTACCAAGAGACAGATAGTAGTTCATTGCAGCAAGAGCTCTCCCACCTTGGTGTCTCTGTGGGAACGCAGCAGGAGACGTCTAGGCCTGGGCAAGACACTGTGACTCCATGTTTGGAGAGAAATTGTATCACCCATGCTCAGTAAAATTTTAAAAGGGATTGTAGCATTGAGTAGGGAATTGCAGATGGTGACTCTTGGGGTCGTGCCGGGACGGGACTGGCCACACATTTTGTGCATGGGAGAAAGGGTGACAAGGTCTTTCATGAAGCATGTGGCTCAAGATGGCAGCGTCAGAGCCTTGTGTGGCCTTTGTGAATGGGCCTCCATGCGAGTGCTCAGGTCGTGGCCCGTGAAGCTGGCCCCGTGAGGTGCTGAGCCTCGGTGCCTGATACCCATCTCCCAGGCCCTCTCTCTACCCCTCTGGGGACCCCCGCACAGCTCTTGGGATGGCCCACCTCTCCTGCCTCTTGATTTTGCCTTGACGTGTCGTTGGCCGGCTCACAGGCATGTATGAGGTTTCACACTTGGCTTATTTGGGTTTCAGAACCTGTTCATCCACAGTTCAAACCTTCACCTCTTCACCTCAACACTCAGACCATCTTCCTATTAACAGAAAATAGGCTTCACCACGGCTCATTAGGCTAATCCTCTGCCTGTGGCACCGGCACCCCAGGTTCTAGTCCTGGTCAGAGTGCCAGATTCTGTCCCAGTTGCTCCTCTTCCAGTCCAGCTCTCTGCTGTGGCCCAGGAGTGCAGTAGAGGATGGCCCAAGTGCTTGGGTCCTGCACCCCATGGGAGACCAGGATAAGCACCTGGCTCCTGGCTTCATATCAGCACAGCGCCAGCTGCAATGCGCTGGCAGCAGCAGCCACTTGGGGGGTGAACCAACAGCAAATGGAAGACCTTTCTCTCTGTCTCTCTCTCTCTCTCTCTCTCTCTCTCTATGTAACTCTGCCTGTCAAAAATAAATAAAAAGAAAAAGAAAATAGTCTAATAATAATAATAATCCTTGAATCCAGCCTTGGTGGTGGTCCTCAAAACCCTAAGTCCCTTCCTCCTCCTCCTCACTTTCAGGGTGTCCTTGCAAAACTTTTTAATTCAGACCACCGCCATGCCTACTGTCTTTGAGTCAGTTGTTGCTGTTTGAGGGGCCCATTGCAGAACCATGAATACAACTGTAGAGTTGCAGGCTCCTAATGAGGGCTCACCTCCTCTGGAAGCTAACCCAAGCTACCTGCTACCTCATTGCCACCTGTAACGTGGGAATGATGAGAGCAGATCTTCTGGAACATCAGGACGTTGAAATAAATTATGCACGTCACTTAGAAACTAAAAATAGTACTCAATAAAATTGATTTTTATACAGCTTTACAGTATTTCTTTTAAAAATGTTATTTGAGAGGTAGAGTTACAGGCAGAAGGAAAGTGAGACAGAGAGAAAGGTCTATGCACTCACTGGTCCAGCCCCCGAATGGCCACAACAGCTGGAGCTGCACCTATCCAAAGCTGGGAACTGGGAGTCAGGAGATTCTTCATGGTCTTCCCCACGGGTGCAGGGGAATGTCCTGTGGAGCAGCCGGGACTCGAACCAGCGCCCATATGAGATGCCGGCTGAGGCACTGCAGTCCTCCTTTACTTGTGCTGTTTTCTGTATTGAGTAGTTTGGAGTAAAGGCTTTTGAGCACACAGATGAGGAGTGAGTGTGGTTTCTGTCTTTTCCATCTGGTGAACTTGAGTGAGGTAGCTTCTCTCACAGCTAGTTCAGTCCTCTAAGAATAGACACAGCAGGTTCAGCCTTGCAGGGTGTCATAAGGGTTATAGGAAACCACGTATGTGAATATCTCCATAGAAATCTCACTCAACAAGTGTGAACCTTCCTCCCCGTCCTGGTGTGTTCTCCCTCAGCTTTTACTCACATAGTACCCATTCAATTTTCAAAGTATTTATTTTAATTTTATCTGCAAGGCAGAGAGAGGGAGTCCAACAGAGACCACCCATCCACTAGTTCACTTACTGCAGAGTGGGCCAGGCTGAAGCCAGGAGCCTGGAACTCACTCCTTATCTCCCAGGTGGGTGGCAGGGACAGCGACCCTGAGCCATCACCTGCCTCCTCACTAGAAGTGTGTTAGAAAAGCTACACCGGAAGTGGAGGAGCCAGAACTGAAGCCAGATATTCCAGTATGGCAGCACCCTTATGCTTTTATGGGTATGTACATTTTCTTTTTTTAAGAAAAATATTAATTTATTTGAAAGAGTTAGAAGGAAAGGCAGAGATAAAGAGGTCTTCTATCCGCTGGTTCACTCCCCAGTTGGCCACAATGGCAGGAGCTGTGCCGATCCAAAGCCGGGAGCTTCCTCCAGGTCTTCCCACGTTGGTGCAGGGGCCCAAGGACTTGGGTCGTCCTCCACTGCCTTCCCAGGCCACAGCAGAGAGCTGGATTGGAAGTGGAACAGCCAGTACTCGAACCGGCACCCATTTGTGATGCCGACACTGCAGGCAGTGGTTTTACCTGCTATGCCGCAGCACCAGCCCCTATATTTTCTATCATAAAATGTTGGTGATATTTTGGGGAAGCGATTTGCATCACATGCTTGCAACATCTGCTGATCATAGGGAATGCTGCTGCAATTGACTTCTGTAGCAGTTACTTGTTTTATTGTGTATCTCATGATTTTACTGAAGACAGGCTTGTGGGTTTTCTGACAAAGAAGCAGTCCCTGGTGACTAAAATGGAACAGTATTTCCTTTGGGTAATGTCACTGACTCTAGCAGCACACAGAGGTTTTACCCGTCACTGTCGCCGCACTCTGCCGCTCAGTGTGCAGGCTGCCATTGGCAGGAACAGCAATCTTCGTACATCTGTAGTGCAGTGAGGAGCGTGGTGTGTTGGAGACATGTCCAGGCACAAGCCCATTGATGACAGGGCCTTCTGGATGGAATGCCAAGTCCACTTCATTAATCGCAGACCTCCTTCCAATCCTGTTCCATACCTAGAGAAAAGCAAGGAGGCCGGTGTTGGGCCCAGGGACAGCCGACTCCATTTGCAGTCCTGTAACACCAACCACTTAGAACAACAACACAAAAATACATTACGCCCGACCATTCTAGGCATTGTCAAGTATGCGGAGCACCGCTGCTCTCCGAAGCTTTTCTTAGGCATTCGTCCAGAATTGGCAGTGTTTGCTTCTTCCTGGGAAAGAGTCAGTCATCTAATCTCTGTAGCTTCGAAATCCTTCTCACCTCTGTTAGAATTTCCTGTGCGTTTCTGACTTCTTGGAGACCCCAAGAACAGGGTCCTTTCCTGCAGCATCCCCATCAGTGTTACTTACAATCCTTACGGGGCCAGTGGAAGACAGCTTTTGGGATTTGCATTAAGAAAGAAGGAGAGGAGCCTTGGTTGGTTGTGAGATTAAAAGGGAGACTCACAGACCGGGAAAGAGATGCATCGGGGCCTCGGACGCGCGCTGGAAGCAGGCACTTAAGCACCGTAGGAAATCCAAGCTGCTTTTCTGCCTTCTGTTTCTCTCCTTGCGGAGCCTCTAATTGACTCATTCTTTTTTCCCAATGCAAACTGACTTTCCCTGCTTCCCAGCCAACCCGGCCGCTGCCAACAGCTCCCATCTCGCTGTGAAAGTGAGCAGTCCTGGGTAAGTGGGACTTGATTCTTTCCAAGCAAGGGAATCCGATTGGCCCAGATAGCATTAGGTGCTTGTTCCTAATCCAGTTGATCAGCACCAATACAGGTGCCGCTGGCTCCCAGAAGGCGGGAGGTAGTTGTCTCAGGACGAGCAGCCCTTCCCACGACAGCTCCTGATGCAAGGTCTCAGAGACCCCTTAGTAGCTCAAGTGGTCGGAGAATACAATGGTCTGAATTTGTTTCTTGAACTTGTTCTTTACGTGAAGCCCTTTGTTCTCATGTGTAATCTGTTGGCACTTCTGAAATGTGTGTAAAAGAAATGCATCAGAAATGGCTTACATCCGCTTCGCTTGATTTAGGTGTTGCCAAAAAAGAGATCAGAAAACAGAGGAGTTAACTTGTTCTGCTCAAATCACAGAACTACAGCTGAAATTGATTTCTGTCCACAAATTTTAGAATTATATCTTAAATATCAACGGAAGCCTTTCTAGTTGTCCAAATGCTTGTCACCTTTCTATTTCCATGAAAATTTGAATTTTAAGTAGCCGTACATTTGGGACATCAGGTTTTTTTGTTTGTTTGTTACGAGGTTTTCTGTTTATTTTTCTACAATTTTTCCCCTCTGTGATCCACATCTGAAAAATGAAGTCCCTTGTCCGCATGTTAATTCCTTTCTTCCTCTCAATCTTTGGGTGCCGGTTACCCCTGTGGTTAGGAAGGAAGTGGAACATCATTTTGGTGAAGTTTCTTTTGGATTGTACAGATATTGGGTTATGTAAGTTTAGGTGCAGGCTCCCAGACAGCTTCTGGCTGCTGAGACATTTTTAGATCAGAGCGCACAGGGAAGATGGTAACTAAGCAACATGGTTCTGGCACAGTGGCTGAGGCTTCCGCAGTGCCCAGGGATCCTCTGACGGCCTCGTCTGCCTTTTGCTCCGGCACTACTTGGAAAGACGGGTAGATTCCTTTGCCGGGTTGATCAGTAATCTCCGTGTGTTAAATTGATATTCAAATATTATGATTGTTGAAAATTAAACACATATGAATATAAATCTGGTAGTTTAATCTAGTTGTTAAAAACTCTGTGAACATTTCTTCATAAAAGATACCCATTACAAATGTTCACATTGTCTACACGTGGTCATATGATCTACACATGTTTGTGTGATCCACACATGTTCACATGATCTGTGGAAATACAGATTTGACTCACAAATAAGCATGCATGCAGAATACTACTGTGACAGTTTTAGATACCTCGCAGTTAACAAATAACGATTTCGAGGCCTGGCCCCGAGATGCGATCAGCAGTGGGAAACATAGCTCACTGTGTATGTGGCATTTGTGATGATGTTTGAGTAGCAGGTGATGGTATTTAAGTACCTGGGGTGTGTAAACAAAGCCGACGTATTCAGATTGAGGGGGTCCTGTGTGTTCTAATACAGCTCTCGGGAGCTACATGTGAATTGCACACACAAGTGATCAGCTCAGTTACTACTGCATGGAGAGTGTAGTCAGCCCTCACTGCACATCCAATCATCCATGTCATCTGAAGCTGCTGAGGCAGAGGCTGGCCTTGACCTCTGGCTTAGAGTACAGGCGTGGTCACTCCTTTCTAATTCCATGCATGGGGGCTGTGTATAGTCAGGGCTGTGGACTGCCATCCTGGACACAGCTCTGTGGGAGAGTTCCTGGAAAGAAGGTACAAATGGTCGTGTGTGGGCTGTTCGAGCACAGTCCGGGAGATGCACCTGCAGCTGTCAGGGCCTGGAACCCTCTCCTCTGCTCTCTGAAGGCCGTCTTGAATGCAAGGCAGATCGTGCTGTGGAAATTCCCTGACGGGTTCTCAGTGATGATTTTTATTCCCCATGATCTTCTCTAGCTAGGTAACTGGGCCAACAGCCTTTCTGAGAAGTGACCAGCAGATTTCTTCCTAGATGTTGAGAAAGTAATACAAGCTCAGGTTGGGGCTTAAAGTTCAGGGGACAGAGTAGAGAAACAGTGGTAGATGACTGATTATTCAAGGCCTTGTTTTTTATAGAAATTACTAAGTATTAATAAAGGGACTGCCTTGAAATCTCTTCATCTTAAATAAGTTTTGAACTCTTGTTGGCAGCAGAAGTATGATACCAGGATGCATGGTCGGTGGAATTTACCATAAAGAAATATAGGGCGTGTTTGCAGACATGGTCCCTTTTAAACATCATCCTTCTCTCTCACCTGTTGCTGGCCCAGAGGCAATCACAGAATATCCTTAACAATTTTGAATTCTACAGAAAGAAAAAAATCTTGAATGCAAGAAGTATTAAGCCACAGACCTGAGTAAGCCATAAGCAGTGTTAAGAATACACCTTCTTATTTTTAGTTTGCTATGAAGACAATCCATAGCACCCATCCCATTTTCTATTCATGATAATTATGGTCAGATTATATTAACCGTAAAGCACCCTGTGTTTTCCTTATTCCAGGAGTAGCTGTTGAACTGCTAGTCTGCAGCAGCAGAGAACAGTATGTCCAGTATCTAAAATCCATGCATGGCATTTAAATCAAAGGTCTAAGATGGGTTGTAGCCCATCTGGCATTAGCCTGTGTTGTCCTTAACTTGTTGAAATATTCATATCTAAGCATGGTATTTGATATATAATAAATATTAAAGAAGTCAGATTGACATGAGACTGGGTTCAGTAAGACTAATGTCATGATTGTGCTTGGACGTCCATTAGGCTGGAGTTGTGAGGAAGGTGACGTATTCTTCCTGTACCTTTTTTGGATGAAGTTGAATGATAAATTCATAGATTATATTTATGAAAATTAGGTGTCTGGGGCTGGTGCTGTGGCCTAGAGATAAAGATGCCACCTGCAGTGCCGGCATGCCATGTGGGCACCAGTTCATGTCCCGGCTGCTCCTCTTCTGATCCAGCTCCCTGTTACTGATGTGGGAAAAGCAGAAGATAGCTCAAGGGGTTGGCCCCTGCCCCCGCATAGATGACCAGAAGAAGCTCCTGGGTCCTGGTTTTGGCCTGGCCCGCTCCTACCCATTGCAGTCATCTAGGGAAAGTGAACCAGGTGACGCAAGATCTCTCTCCTTGTCTCTGTCTGTCTCTGGATTTCAGACTTTGAAATAAATAATAAAATCTCTCTCTCTAAAAAAAAGGAGAATTAGATGTCCATGGAAATTAGAATTATCTTACAAGATAACTGCTGCTCTATATTGTTTTGTATAGAGCACATTGAATCATCCGTGGAGTCTGAAACTGCTGAGGCGGAGGCCAGCCTTGTCCTCTGGCTGAGTTGGTCCGGCTTAGAGTGCAGGTCACTCCTTTCAAATTTCATGCATGGGGGCAGTGTGTAGTGAGGGGTGTGGACTGCCATGCTAGACACGTACTCTCTGAGTACCTCCTTTAAATCGGGGAGAGTTCCTGGAAAAAAAGGGCTGTGTGTGGGCATTCCTGGGAAAATTTGGAAAAGCCTAAAAATTATAAGGAATGGCCCTCCCTGTATTTTAGCAAAAGTAACTCACCGAGGTTTTTTTGTGTCTGTTACTTCAGACGTATGTGTGTATATAAAGAAGTAGAAAGTATAGATGAGATTCAGTATCACTCACTGTGAGTAAACACCCACTATGGATATATCAATATTTGAAGACTTGCTCCATAATGCCTGTGAGTAATTAGTCACACGGTCAGTGTTTTCTGATTTTTGAAACATCTGTTTGTTGGTTTGAAAGGCGGAGCTACAGCAGGAGGGAAAGCCGGGTGAGAGGGAGGTTATTCTAAGTAGTGGTTGACTTGCTCAATGGCCACAGCAGCTAGGTCTGGGCCAGGCCAGGAGCCAGGGACTGCATTCTGGTCTCCCAAATGGGTGGCAGGGACTCAGGCACTGGGCCCACCTTCCCCTGCCTTCTCAGGAGCATTAGCAAAACACTGGAATGGAAGCTGAGCAGCCCAGACTCCACCTGGTTCTGATACGGCTGCAGCTTAACCCACTGTCGAGATTGGCATCCCTCTAAGTTTGTGAATATAGCATACAGTTGCAGAGTCCTGCTTCCTGGGCTTGCTCTTGAAATTTATACTTCCTGCTCTCCCAGATTCTGATGGGTACAAAGTGTTTTACTGTATTGATATTCAGACTTGTGATTCCGGCATTTGCAGTGGTTCTAAGTGTTTGTCGTTATGAACAGTGTTCAACTGATGACTTCTACTAAAGGAATTACCTCCTACATACATAAAAGTAGAGAGAATCATACAATGAACATTAATGAACAAAATACTGAGGTTTGAATGTCATCACTATATCACTAATTGTGTTTTCACTGTCCCCACTGAACTTTCATTGTCAGGGGGTATTTCACTTAATATTTTAATTTTACTCAATACACTTAATAAATTTAATTTTACTCACTACGTGTTTGAATGTATCTCTGATAAGAGTCTTTGAATTACAAAATCAGTCTCTTATCCAATAAAAGTAATAGTTTCTTAAAACCATCTAGTGCTTTACACTGCTATTTTGGAGTATAATTCCTTGTTTCAGGTAACTACTACAAAGCAAAATAGCTTGGTCAAGAGGCTGCATTTTTGGGTTGACCTTGGGTTCTCACTGGCAAGTGCCATTCCTGTCCCAGGTACATACTTTGACTATGAAGATTCTTAGATTTGTTGTGGAGGGGAGAAGACATGGAAACGTGGGCAGCTTGAACACCACATAGGACAGAAGGAAGACGAATAGGAAAGCAGAGGGAAGAAATTACATGAACCTTAAGAACCCAAGACTCTGACAGTTATAACTGGACACTGTTGAGTACGACCATTCGCTGGGGGCATCTGCTGAGCACTGGGCCATGGTGGCAGGGGCTGAAGCTGAGGCTCATGAGGTAGGGTAGATGGAGGGAGAGCCAGTACCTTCTGCGATACCCTGCTTCAGCCCCCATTGCACACCTGTAGCCGCAGCCTTGCAGGTGGGCGGTAGCTGCTGCTGGTGTCACCCAGGGGTGCGGAACGTCCTGCTCCTGGGCTGTAGAAGGTCTGGCCCTGCCAAGACAACCATCCGCAGATGGGACTCACAATTGAGTAAATCTGCAGCAGGCTAATTTTTAAGTTGATAGTTTTGTATGGGCTGCACATCATGTTAGAAATACGCAAGTGATCCTTGGCAGAAAAAAGTGCTGCACCCCGTCTCACTTCCGTCTCTGCTGATTGTGCACCTGCTGAGTTTCTCCATACTGCCACCTCTTGGGCTGCTCAACACGCTTGGCTGCACATGGCGAGGGAAAACTGGGTTTCCAGGGGTGGAGGGTAGTTAATGTATAACCTGGAACTCACAGGAAAACTGCACGAGCTAAAGAAGAAGAAAGATGCATGCATTTCCTTGGCAGCGTTCAATGTAAATTGGCTTAGTCTTACTATTTTCAACAGACCATCCATGAGGTCAGTAGGAAATCTCCATTTCATAGTTGAAGAAATGCGGGTGTGCCTCTAAGTGTTTGCTGGAAGGAATGAAGAAAGAAAAAGCTTAAAATACATAGTTCATTAAAACAAAACCAATAAAAATGAAGTGACTGACTTGGTATGAAAATAATAATAATAATAATAATAATAATAATAATAGTTAAATAACAGTTGTCAGCAGAGCCAGGATCCAAGCAAGTACATCCAACTGCAAAACCAGATCTAGACTGACAAATATCCATCCACATCCCTTGTGTTGATTTCTCTTCTTACATTTTCTCTTCCTCTTCGGCCTCTCTTCTTTCCCCTGTGTGTCTGTGTTCTTTTAAGTCAGCGGACATTTACAGTTTTGCTGACACTGATGGGGTCACCTGCTCCCTGAACTGGGCGTTGCCATCATCCTCACGTTACAGATGGAGAAAGACTGCTTAGATGATTGTCCCAAGGTCCCCTAACTAGCACATGGCAAAGCTAGCAGATAAACCCTCGTGTTCCACTTTCTGAGTCTCCTTTTACCCAGTCGCTGTCAGTTTAATATGTGTCATTTGTACGTGTATTTATGCCCCTTGAAGTATATTCACATTACGTGAGCGTCTTTGTCTTTCCATGCAGTTTAAAGGAAAGAGAGATGCTAGGTGTGCAGGCATTGAGGAAAATGCAGCAGCCCCCTGGAGGCATTTTGTGCAATAGTGTAGCAAACTTCATTCCCTCAGTAGACAGCCGAGAAGCTGTGAGTGCCTCTTCTGAGAGCCTAGCTTCATCCCAGCAGGTCACAGTGACCATCTTGGCAAGTGGATTGACACATCTGTCTTCCTCTTCCCTTTGGTCACATCTGTAGTAACTTCTAGAAGCTGGGGAGGATCAGGGCACGATCTCAGGCCTCTGGGAGCTGAAAGCCTCATGTGAGAGAAAGAGGATGGGCTGCCGGAATCCCCGTGGACGTGCAGGTGGCACCTCGCATGGACTTTTTCTCAAGAACCTGGTGTGTGGCCCCAGAGTCAAGGGTGCAGGACACCAGTTCTCTCACCCACGCAGAACCTGCCCTCTCGTGCTGTTGGGTTTTTAAGGAGGATTGAACTTGATCATCTGCCCAATAGCTAATCAAGTGATAGGAAGTGACTGTCTCCTGCTGATGGGAGCGCTACCTTTATTCTCTACACTCCTGTGTGCTGCTGGGTCTGTGTTGGGTTTTCTTAGGTTTCACAGCTCTGTTGGTCTGTTCCTGCTCTCCAGCCTGCTCTCCCACCCTGCCTGGCGGGTTCTCCCTCTTCCTCTTCGCTCCCTTCCCCAACACCACACTCATGCTCTCTGGTTCTTCTCTCTACAGCACCCTTGGCTTTTAGATACTTTTTCCATTTGAACTGCAAAGGCTCCTTATCTAGCTCTAGGGATGAAAATGTCAATATATTTATTGAGTTCACCCAAAATTTAGAAAGTCACTTGGAAAGAAATGACATAAGGAAAACTTACCCTCCTTCTGAAAGATGAGAGTCGCTTTTATTAAGTGGCAGGTTACCATTTGTTCTTGAAAAGCTATTGCTTATAAAATTATTTTAATTGTGGTCCTTTTCTCTGTAGTTCATAAGTGATGGTCATTTGCCTTCATAATGATAGATGGTTTCTCTGTGTTTATGTCCTGTTCCTTCTCGAACTTTTTTAGCAGCTTTATCAAGTACATAGTGCAGCAGCCTTCAGTGGTATTTCTTGGATCATTGGAGTTTGCACCTTACTCCTGTTGGATCACAGGATTGTCAGATAAGAGAGATCCCAGCGGTGGAGAGTCAGTGTCTGCCCTGAGGAGCACACGCAGCTCACTCACGGGCCAGGAGGCCGTGGTGGGAGGCAGCAGGGGTGGTGCGGAAGGGCTGTGAGCTGTGGAGCTCTGGCTCCCAGAGGGCGCAGGCTCTCCTCATGGGAGCACGAGCAGTGGGACTGAGACACGGACACCTGCTGCCTCCCCGCTCCACCACCAGAAATAGCCAGTTTTCTGGATGATCCTATAGTTGTGTTGCTCTTCTTCATAGCTAACCACCCATGTCTGCCTCATTAAACCATGCAGCTTAGTAATGCCCAGTTCTGGGTTTGACATAATCTAAGTGATACCGAACATTTCCTTGTCTGTCTTGCTTTCTCTTTGTTATAGTGAGTGGCAAGGATGGTGTGTGTGTGTGTATCCCATCAAGTGTCACGAACCCACATGCTTCTGAACCCTTAGCCCATCCATCCTTAGCTGGAAATGGGCAGCAAATGCCAAGAGCCTTCCCTTCATAGTCTGGGGTTTGAGAAGTGTGGCTGCACACAGCCCCTTAGCCTGCTAGGGTGCTTCTCAGCTGCATGTGTGTGTCCAGCTGGGAAAGTGGTACTCTGGGCTACTGGTCACTTTCTGAGGCTGCCTGCAGCTCCATTAGTATCTGTCAGCCCCTCTCTGCCCAGGCAGAGCAGCCAGTGTGTCCTCTGACCTGACTCTCCTTTTACAGAACTCCGTGGCGTGAGCCTTTTCCCCTCTCAGCCAGAAAGGTCAGCTCCCAAACATGCAGCCTGGGATGAATTATGTCTCTATTGATTGACACACTCGTGTCTCAGCCACGTATTTCAAGGAGTGTTTGAGGGCAGCACCCAGGTAAAAGAAGACAGAACCAGGTAAGGGTAGTGATAATAACAACCCGTGCCCTAGCCGTGTCTCCTGTGTTATTTGAAGTTTACTTCTAAGACTGCAGCACGGTTACTCAACATATCCCCGATGGAGTGCTGGCCTCCCAATCACCCAGAGAAGTGCACTAATGAAACAATTCTGTCCACAAAAGCAAGAGTTTCATATTAAGAACCCTGTTTGCTCCGTGTAAAAGAATAAACTTTCTTCTTCAGCATAACTCTGATTCTAATTCATGGAAACTGAAACCCATACTCCTGTCATTTATGAATGAGGTGGATGTCCAGTGTACTTTTCTTCTGCGCCTTAACAGCAATGGGAAGAAATTTTCAGTTCACGATTAAATATGCACCCATGGACAAACCCAAGTATTTCTGCAAGTTAATGGAAAGTGGAATTTAAAACTAAGTCTGTGTTTGGCACAGAAAAAAATGGAAACCCATGCATCGTTTTTAATGCGCACTTTCTGTGAACTTCATGATACAGTTGCATTCATGCACGTGTGTCATTAGGCTGGATTGATGGAGTTTTCTAACTTTTTCATCTCTCCCTGATGCTCAGCTCCATGTTGGTGGTGTTTTTATGTACTACAGTGAACAGCCGTGTTGTCGACTTAGATATGAGGGTCTAGGGCTGCAGGAACAGTGGTGATGGTGTGGTGAAGGCTTTGAAGCCCCGCAGAGCAGAAACTCCCTATTGGTTACTAAGAAGGGCCGTAGCATAAGCCCAACTCAGAAGGCTGCCAGACTTGTTCAGGGCATCATCAAAGCCTGGCTACAGTTACGTCTCCTCTGAAAACTGGAGGATCTCATGGATGTTTTCTTCTTTAAGAATGAAAATGAGTAGAGGGAACCTCAGAGTCTCCTAGGTTTTTGTTTTGTGTTGTTTTTTATGGTAGCTCTGATAAAGATGAATAAATTGATAGGTTCTTAAAGAAATCTGACTGCTGAGCAGAGCTAAGTCAGCAGGAAGGAACCAAGTCGGATAATAACTGCCCCACCTCTGCTCCTGGTGCCTTGGGTTGTCTGGAACAAGCTCTGTGTTTTGGAACTGGCTTCTTGCTCTAGCTCTCGCACCTTGTAGCCGATTTTGTCATTTTGATGGATTGCCCCATTTCCTAGTGTCTGGGTCTCACCAGGGAGGTTCACTGTAGCTCTGGAGCCTGCAACTCAGAACCCAGGGTAGGAGTCAGGCAGACTCAGGTCTGAATTCTCAGAGTCTTGGTTTCTGCCTTGAAGGTACAGCTGGGAGCAGTACGGTCTCAGTAGGGGTGATGTGGCACTTTTTAGCAAAAGGTATATAAAGCATTTACTGTTTTTTATTGTAACCATTGATGTGATTTTTGTGGCTTTAAAATCAGCAAAAACATAGGAATAATTTAGGTCATGTGGAGGTGTGTCCGTTTCTCCCACAGATCTTGACTTTCACCTTCTTGGGTTTCAGAGTCTTCCCAGTGCCGCAGTCAGGATGCCATGGGGAAGGTTTGGTCTTTGTTTTCATGGGTGAGTGAGGGGAAGCTCAGAAAGATTAGGTTTGAACGTGCTCATGTTTCCGTGGCCTGGGGAGGCTGTTGGGGCTGGGATTGGAACTTTGCTCTGTGACACCGAGTCTTACCTTTCTTGCCACTCTGATTCTCACAAGACCTCATGGCCTCCATGGGATGTTGAGATGATCCAAAAGAGGCAGATAGATCATTTGGGGCACCTGGACTGTTAGGCGTCTGCTCATCTGGACATCCTTGATGCATAGCATTAAGCCTTAGGTTGGGTCATTTTATAAGTGGCCTCTCCAAAAATCTATTCCTTTTATCCAAAGAGTCAGTTACAGGGTGAGACCTCACTAAATGAGAGCATTCCTAAAAAGACTTGCGAAGACCAGCAGCTGATAAAGTTGGAAATGCAGACTGTATGGTAATGAGGGACTTAGGGGATGTTGTTTCTTCCAGGTCTCTGATTTCTCATCTGCAGAGAGGGAATAGTGCTATTAGCTATCACGTAGGATATTGACATGAAAGTATGTGCACCACAGTATATGGTCTGTAGTAAACCTGAAATTATCCGTTATTATCTTTTTAAAAGATATTTATTTATTTGAAAGTCAGAGTTACACAGAGAGAGGAGAGGCAGAAAGCAAGAAGGAGATCTGCCATCTGCTGGTTCACTCCCCAGTCGGCTGCAATGGCCAGAGCTGCACCTATCCAAAGCCAGGAGCCAGAAGCTTCTTCCAGGTCTCCCACGTGGGTGCAGGGGCCCAAGGACTTGGGCCATCTTCTACTGATTTCCCACAGCAGAGAGCTGGATCAGAAGTGGAGCAGCCGGGTCTCGAACTGGTGCCCATATGGGACACCAACACTGCAGACGGTGGCTTTACCCACTACACCTCAGTGCCAGCCCCCATTATTATCTTTTTAATAGAGATTTGTTATTTTTCTGAGAGAGAGAGACAGAGACAGAGAGAGAACAGGAGAACTCCCGTGCACTGGTTTACTTCCTAAATACCCCTAGTGGCCAGAGGGCTGAAGCTTGGAACCTGGAACTCAGTGCATGTTTCCTGCGTGGCTGACAGGGACCCAACTACTTGAAACACCACTTTCTGTCTCCCTGGAGCAGTGTGAACAGGAGGCCAGAATCAGAGTGCAGCTGGGATTCAGAGCCAAGCGCTGTGAGATGGGATGCACACAGCCCAAGTAGCATCCTAGCAACTTCAAGGCCAGATGCCTCCCCCTGTCCTCTTAGCTTTTCGGTGATGATGTTAAAGGCGAGATTTCTGGTCTAGCTCTCTGGAGATTCACAGCATGCCATGATAGTGCACATGCAGCTTTTGTTGGAAAGGAAATATCATTTGGAGGCCACACATCTGCCTGGAAGATGGAACTGGACATCTATCCATAGGTCTCCAATAGAATATGTTTTCAAGGTGTTTTTTTTTTTTTTCATTATTTTGATTGACATAAAAAAGCATCAAGGGTACTGATCCCCAAAACTCAACAGTGGTATTTTTATTTCTTGATTTGCCATAATTATCCCCCAAACAGTAACCTCCTCATTTAACTCGTTTTAGGGTTCGATGCTTACTTCACATCCCGCACGCTTGAGAACAACAGAAGAAACGTGTGGTTTGCTGAGTACTGGGAGGAAAACTTCAACTGCAAGTTGACGATCAGTGGGTCCAAAAAGGAAGACACAGACCGCAAGTGCACAGGTAATGGCATTCTCGCTGTCCTTCTCCCGTAACTTCGCGTGGCCAGCGTTGAAATGTCTGTACAGCGGACAGGAGGAAGCGTGGCTGGAGACGAATTGAAGGAGTAGATTGAATTTTACTGGATTGTTGAGGGGAAATGGAACAGGAACATAAGTGGAAGGGACGAGAGAAATACAGACGAGAACGCAGTCTTGCCTTCCTTCTATACAGCAGCAGCTGACATTGTCACTGACCCTTGAAGTCACAAGAGATCATGTTGCTTTGGACATTTTATCAATAAATACTAGTCAGTGCTTCATCCACAAAGTAAGAAGTCACTTCCGAACAGAAAAAAATATCTCTGACAAACTCCATACCCTGGCCAGCTTTGACTGTTAGTATGGGTTTATAATAACAAGAATCCTTAATGATTTTCATAACGTCAGAGTTCACAGATCATCTGTTGTTTTAAATAGATTTCCAAGTGTTCATGGCTTCTCCTTTGCAAGCTTGCACGAATGTTCCAAATCAAAAACCCGTGTTGAGCAGTCGTGAGGAAAAGCGTACGCAAGGGTCCATTCGCTCACAACTATTTGTTGAGCCACTGATTGCTGTAACCACTGTGCTTAGCACTGGTGTTCTGATGCAGAGCGCCAGGTTTGGATGCTGGTCCCGTGCTCACGGCTGTCTGCTGGGGAGAGGTGACCTTGTTTCAGTCATCTCTGTGTGAACACACGAGTGCACAGTGCCATGTGTGTTCAGGGCATTCTAAGAGCATACACCGTAGAGATTTCATGCATGTCGAAATCCATTGTCTCAGAAGACATTCTTGATGCAGTGATGGTTGAGTGGGTATCTCGAGGAGGAGTGGGCACTGGCTGGTTGGGGAAGAAGTCTGGATGGAGGCTTTGGGGTGGAAGCCTGCCACAGGGCTCTTCCCAGAATTATTGTGCCTCTGAGGATGTCACAACACGAAAATGCAGTGGGCATATAGCGAACACTTGGGGATGCTTTTGCTGAGACCCCTCGAGTGCCTTCAGCAAATGGACGCTCCTGTTGGAGCTCTATTATCATGCCTGCATTTAGTTTATCTTTGCTGTAGGACGCTTCAGTATCGATTATCTGGGAACTGCAGCTAGTCAACAAGCAGATACCGATCAGGTAGAACGTGCAGAGTCGGTGCTACCAAGAACACCATATAAGGCTGTAGGAAGCTTCTGTGCGCTCTTCTCACTCAAGGAGTTTTCTGTGACAAAGGAGATGAAAGATGAGAGCAGAGAACCAATCAAAGTAGATAAAGTAATCAATACGATGCATATATGCAGCTCTAACTCGGTGCTGTGCAGCAGCGGGTTAGCCATTGTCCAGTCCATGTCCTATCACAGGAAAGCGTTCTCAGAAACATGGTCCTTATTTGGCGGTGCAGGGTCGGGGGTAGGGATTAAT
>CM027389.1:4983901-5043933 GCA_015711505.1 Sylvilagus bachmani
GTTATTTAGGACATCTGTCATTCTATGAGTCTTCTGTGACTCTGCTTCCCATGTTGGATCACTCTCTCCCTTTCTGGTCCTATCTGTTTATATTGGTAGAAATTAGTCTTGTTTGTGTACTCCCCCTGACTTCCAGCCCTCTCAGTGTTTATTTCAGAATTAGAGTTACAGACAGGGAAAGACAGAGAGAAAGGTCTTGCATCTGCTGGTTCAGTCCCCATGGCCACAGTGGCCAGAGCTGAACCATTGCAAAGGCAGGAGAGAAGAACTTAGTCCAGGTGGGTGGAGGGGCCATGTTCTGCTGCTTTCCCAGGCCATAGCAGAGAGCTGGGTGAGAATAGGAGCAGCTGGGACACAAATCTATGCCCATATAGGATTCTGGTGTCTGTGGCACTGGCCCAGCCCACCATGCCACAGCGCCGACCCCACCCCTAACACTGTTTTAAATAATTAGACATTTGGGTACACCTTAGTTTGGAAGTGGCCTCTGGAGAAAAGCCACACAGAGAAGATGTGGAGAGACGTGACAGATTCCGCTGTGTTGCTGGGAGTCTTTGAAATTGCTGAGAAAGCAAATTTTACTGCAGCAAATAGATGAACCAGAGAGGCGTGCACTGTGGAGTGGAAGAATGTGGGTGACGGGAGGGAGAGCTGCCTTGGTAACCAGACTTGGCGACATGAAAGGAATGGACACCTTAGGAAGAAGCATCTGGGCGGGAGCCGAGCAGAGGGGTCTGGCACTGCAGAGAGCAGAAATTTTGACCTGGATACTGCAGGAAGTCAGCCATTCATGCCTCTCTTTCTATGACTGGGCTCCGCTGAAGAGCAAGGAACCAAGCACTGCCTGTAGTAGTCACTCGGGAGGAAGTAAGTGCCAATTAAAATGCAAACTTTTTTTTTTTTTTTTTTTTTTTTTACTGAGCTGTATCGCCTCTTTCAACATAATGAGCTATTTGTTATGTGTTAGCTCTGCATAGACTGAGATTGAATCAGTCATCTGACAGGACAAGTTTAAAGATGAGAGATGAGATGCATACGGTTCAGAGAAAGCGAATTCGTGGACTCAGGATATAATGATGAGTTCTAGAATCTCCCAGAAAGTAAGGGGTCATGAGAGGAAGAGCAGTTGTTGGGGAAAAAAAAAAAAGTATTAAGCAAACAGGGAATGAACTGTGCATACTTTATATTTTATTTGGGGCTAAGTACACTTTGCTTCTTACAGAAACTGCCCCGAGCAGCCATGAAATCCTTATTCTCACAAAGTACCCATATGTGTTGAAAATCCCCTTGAAGCAAGGGTTGCTGCGACGTTCTTCAATATTTTCATACCATCCCAAGTGCCCTTGATAATCCACCTCTAGAGTTTCCCAACCTGACATCTTGACATTCTTCCTCCTTTACGCTGGACGTGGCCCCATCTCCACTGACACAGGCAGAGGTTTGGCCGGGAGCCGTCCTGCACCTGAGTTCTCCTCCCTGCTGCCCACCCGGGGGAACTGGACTTGAGCAGGTGCCTGGCGGCCCAGGAGCAGGCGGTGCTGCTCCTGCCAGTTCACATTGCAGCTGCGTCTTCTCGTGGAGGCAGTGCTGGGTGACACACTACAAAGTCAGGCTTTGTAGACAATGCACCCCAGACTGTTTGTCATGCAGAGGCAGACAGAATGGGTGTGGTTTTCTGCAGGTGATGTTCATGTCCCTGTCCTTGGCTTGCCAGCTCATGTGCTCAGCCTCGAAACTTGCCTGAGGCCGTCGCCGTGGCTCACTAGGCTAATCCTCCGCCTGCGGCGCCGGCACGTGGGATTCTAGTCCCAGTGGGCACCGGATTCTGTCCCGGTTGCTCCTCTTTGAGGCCAGCTTTCTGCTGTGCCTGTCCTTGGGCCCTGCACCCACATGGGAGACCAGGGGAGGCACCTGGCTCCTGACTTCGGATCAGCGTGGTGCGCTGGCTGCAAAGTGCCGGCCTCAGCAGCCATTGAGGGGTGAACCAACAGCAAAGGAAGACCTTTGTCTTTGTTTCTCTCTCTCACTGTCCACTCTGCCTGTAAAAAAAAAAAAAAAGAAAGAAAGAAACTTGCCTACACATCATTGGTATTAAGACCTCTTGAGAGTATGTCCTCTTTGAGGGTTACTCATTTCTGGAGATACCGAGGCCATGGAAAGCACTGCAGTTGCACACAAGAAGTGAGGTCACCTTGGAGTCTGGAAGTGCACTAACCCAGAGTAGCTGAGCAGAACCTTAGCTTTGAAATCTGCAGTTACCTTGGCCTCTGCGTGTGGGAGCTTTGGGAAGGGTTATGTGACCTCTAGAAGCCAGCCCTTGGTTTTGAGATGAGAATAGTGAAACCTCATGTCCAAAACTGTGGTGGAGGCTTCTGTGAGGTCATTCAGGTTGGAGATGGCACATTGCACTGGACCTCACAGTGGGCTGGCTATGGGAATGGTGTTCTGCTCCTCTGGCTGACACTGCTGTCTGGAGGTGCTCACAAAGATCCCGCCACCTGCATCTGTCCTCAGGAAGACTGTCTGGCACACTCCCACGGGAAGATGAACCCAGAGGTTTGCATAAGCCCTGGAGTGCAGATGGCGGCTTTTCCCCGGGGGGGTGGGGGCATCCACAGTGAGGTATTGCAGAGTTAGAGCTTCCGACAGACTTGCATCTGTTGTGTGGTATGTAGAGCAGGAAGCTCAGGGCTTGTGGAGTTGGAGCACCACAGTGCCGAGTGTGTGACCAAGTGGCCCTGGGCCCTGGGCTTGCTCAACCCCTCAAACGGAAATGTCATCCGTTTTGCCCTGATGAGTTTCATCCTTATGTCCTTCATAGCATCTCAGGGTCTTAGCTCCCACATATGTTCTTTACACTGGAAAGGAGGCTCTGAGAATCCAAACCTGTGGCCCTGTGGCAGCCATCCAAGTTGTCACTCTGTCATTCTTTTTTATTTAAAGATTTATTTTATTGACTTGAAAGACAGGGTTCAAGGAGGCAGGAAGGGGCAGGCAGACACTCCCCAAATGGCCTCAGTGGCTAGAGCTGGGCCCGGCTAACGCCAGCAGCCTGGAACTCCATCCACGTCTCCCACCTGGGTATTAGGGGCCAACCACTTGGGCCATCTTGTGCTGCCTACCCAGGTGCTTTAGCAGGGAGCTGGATCCAAAGTGGAGCAGCCGGCACTCAAACCCGTGCTGCGACATGGAACACCGGCGTCACTGGTGGTGGCTGCACCGCTGTGCCACAATGCCAGCCTCCCCTGTGCTGTCCTCGCAGCTGGCACAGAGCATTGTGCGCTTCCTTGCTGAGAGGCAGGCGCTGAGTGTCTGGAAATCTCCCAGGATTCATGTTATGCTTTCTGAACTTCCTTGTCCTTTTGAGATGGTGGAGGTTGCAAGCATCAGTGACATCTTTTTTGCTTAGTCCCTTTTTTTGGTAACAACCCATTGTGTTGCGTTGCTACTGCTTTCCAGGCACACAGGATGGAAGTTTGTTTTTATTTGGGTCCCTACCAGTGTTGGTTGTGGAGAGATGTCAAGGGCTATGGTACACAGTCTGGTCAGTGTGGACAGTGGGGAGGGTCACGACCCTTCAGGTCTGTTTGCCTTTACCCTCCGTTTCTCCAAGGGCCTAGTTAACATAAAGCTCTCTTCCTCAGAGCTGAGCTAAGGAAAAGCTAGTTAATCTTCGGGAGTCAACCACATCATTCTCAAGTCTCTACTCCCCCTGGGCCCTGCCCACGCCTCTGCCATTTGTTAACAAGACAAAGAAAGGCAAAGGCTCTGAGAATATATGCGCAGAAAGAATGTATGAGTCTGCTAATTAGTTTTTCCTGTCATTTTTATTATTCTATTTTGAATTGACCTTTAATTGTTATATAGATGTATTATGGCACCTAATTTATTCAGCATGATTGAAGAATCTACATCAGAATGTTACAGATGAATCATGTCTAGCCTTGTGGTGCCTGAACACTTTAACAGCCTTGCTGGGGAGAAGCAGTACAAAGTGCACTTGTCCACGGAGACTGACACAGCTTACTGGGGCTTCCTCTCTATGGGCGTGTGTGCTAGGATTGTGAGCTGAGCCGGTGATTATTTGACTGATATGTGACTCCACATCTCGTTTGTTGTTTCTAGAGCCGCTCTTGCCCTTAAATGTTGGCCTGTCTTCCCCTTCTTCATAGGAACTGGAAACGAGTCACCTCGGGATCGTTAGGCGTCAGATAATTGGTTTTATTTAAGTGAACATTAGTGTTACCTGTCAGGATCATCGCAGCAAGGCTGAGATGGGTAACTCCATGGACTTAGTGAGGCATCGTACAGCAGAAACGTGGGTGAGTTTCTGACGGAACTTAGACAGACGGTAGGTCAGCTGATAGGGGCTTCCCCAAGTCAGAGTGATCCAAGTGCTGCATCTGAAATCCTCATGGCTCAGGCAAAACCTCCTTAAATCCTTATTGGAATCATGGGATATTGGATGAAAATCCTATGTCTAGAAAAGATGATTATGTTTCTAGAATTGGTATTCCCACAAGAAACAGTCGTAAGAAATGGTAGTTATCTTTAGTGGAGCATCCGGTCTTATTTAAATGCCATGCTAATTCTGGGGCTTAGTTTTAAACTCATGTAGGTGTGAAAGTTTGTCTTGTATTTAAAAAAATCAATAAGGTTATTTTAAAAGGAGTTGAAGTACTAAAAAGTTGACCTTTTTTTAAATAGCAGCATATCACCGTCTATGTCAGTAGTCACTTGATGCACCAGGTAAATTTGACAAAATACACAGTGCTTAGACTGTGCTTGATTCTGGAGCAGTACTCCATGTAGCCCTTCCTCTCCTTCTGTCTTGTGAGAGGAAAAAACAGCCTCAAAGTCGCCACTGAAAACTAATAATTTTTAACCCTTCTCTGTAACTTTTCTTTTTAGTTGATAATGCCTTTTTTTAAACTTTTATTTAACGAATATAAATTTCCAAAGTACAGCTTATGGATTACAATGGCTTTTTCCCCCCTGTAACTTCCCTCCCACCCACAAACCTCCCCCTCCTGCTCCCTCGCCCCTACCATTCACATCAAGATTAATTTTCAATGATCTTAATATACAGAAGATCAATTTAGTATATATTAAGTAAAGGTTTCAACAGTTTGTACCCACATAGAAACACGAAGTGAAAAATACTGTTTGAGTACTAGTTATAGCATTCAATCACAATGTACAGCACATTAAGGACAGAGATCCTATGTGAGGAGTAAGTGCACAGTGACTCCTGTTGTTGACTTAACAAATTGACACTCATGTTTATGGCGTCAGTAATCTCCCTAGGCTCTTGTCATGGGTTGCCAAGGTTATGGAAGCATTTTGAGTTCGCTGACTCCAATCTTATTTAGACAAGGTCATAGTCAAAGTGGAAGCTCTCTCCTCCCTTCAGAGAAAGGTACCTCCTCCTTTGATGACCCGTTCTTTTTACTGGGATCTCACTTGCAGAGATCTTTCACTTAGGTGTTTTTTGTTTGTTTGTTTGTTTGTTTGCCAGAGTGTCTTGGCTTTCCATGCCTGAAATACTCTCACGGGATTTTCAGCCAGATCCGAATGCCTTAAGGGCTGATTCTGAGGCCAGAGTGCTATTTAGGACATCTGCCATTCTATGAGTCTGCTGTGTATCCCACTTCCCATGTTGGATCGTTCTCTCCCTTTTTTATTCTGTCAGTTAGTATTTGTAGACACTGGTCTTGTTTGTATGATCCCTTTGACTTTAGACCTATCATTATGATCAATTGTGAACAGAAATTTATCACTTGGACTAGTGAGTTGGCCTTGGTACATGCCACCCTGATGGGATTGAATTGGAATCCCCTGGCACATTTCTAACTCCACCATTTGGGGCAAGTCAGCTTGAGCAAATTGTACATCTCCTCCCTCTCTTATTCCCACTATTATATTTAACAGGGATCACTTTTCAGTTAAATTTCAACACCTAAGAATAACTGTGTATTAATTACAGAGTTCAACCAATAGTATTAAGTAGAACAAAAAATATTAAAAGGGATAAAATATTGAGTTGTTCATCAGTAATGACTATCTGCAGTCAGGGCAAGGGCTGATCAAGTCACCATTTCTCGTAGTGTCCATTTCACTTCAACAGGTTTCCCCTTTGGTGCTCAGTTAGTTGTTGCTGATCAGGGAGAACATATGATATTTGTCCCTTTGGGACTGGCTTATTTGACTCAGCATGATGTTTTCCAGGTTCCTCCATTATGTTGCAAACGACCGCATTTCATTGTTTTTGACTGCTGTATAGTATTCTGTAGAGTACATGTCCCATAATTTCTTTATGCAGTCTCCTGTTGATGGGCATTTGGGTTGGTTCCAGGTCTTAGCTATTGTGAATTGAGCTGCAATAAGCATTAATGTGCAGATGGCTTTTTTGTTTGCCAATTTAATATCCTTTGGGTAAATTCCAAGGAGTGGGATGGCTCGGTTGAATGGTATATTCAGGTTTCTGAGGAATCTCCAGACTGACTTCCATAGTGGCTTAACCAGTTTGCATTCCCACCAACAGTGGGTTAGTGTCCCTTTTTCCTCACATCCTCTCCAGCATCTGTTGTTGGTAGATTTCTGTATGTGAGCCATTCTAGCCAGGGTGAGGCGAAACCTCATTGTGGTTTTGATTTGCATTTCCCTGATGGCTAGTGATCTTGAACATTTTTTCATGTATCTGTTGGCCATTTAGATTTCCTCTAGAGTGACTTTTTTTTAAAGGCTTATTTATTTGAAAGGCAGAGTTAGAGATAAAGACAGGAAGAGACAGAGATCTTCCATCTGCTGGTTTACTACCCAGATGGCTACAGTGGTCAGAGTTAGACCAGTCCAGAGTGAGGAGCGAGGAGCTTCATCTGGGTCTCCCACGTGGGTGCAGGGGTCCAAGCACTTGGACCATCTGCTGCTTCCCCAGGTGCATTAACAGGGATCTGGATTAGAAGTGGAGTAGCTGGGACTCGAACCGGCCCCAAATGGGATGCTGGCACTGCGGGTAATGACTATCTGCTTCACCACAGCGCTGGCACCTACTTTGATTTTCAAATCAGTGCTCTAGCATTTTCTAGAAATTCGGTCTCTACCTACCAGTCATTACCTGCCGTTTGGTCCATGGCAATAGAAATTCGTCACCAGGGCCTTGAGGAAACGAAGGCACACACGTGGCTTGTGAGGGTGTGAGTCCCAGCACTGTGGCATCTGTCTTAGTTCCACAATGCCTTCTCCAGGGACGCACCTGTGGACTCCTGTTCTTAGTGCTGGGGACACCCAGGTTCCTCGTGCCTGCTTGCTGTGTCCTGGCCTCCGTGTGGCCCAGGGTCAGTGACACCTGCAGAACGGGCGTTCTTCCTTTTCCACCACCCTACACAGGGTGAGAATAGCTCTCTGCACCCACTGTTGTCATTCAGACCACACTCCCTCCATTTCTCTGACCACGCAGCTCACCCAGGCATCCTCAGTAATGGTGTTCAGTTCTGTGTGGATCAAGCCAGGCAATGGAGCACCAGGTTCCGTAAGTGGAAGCCTTGAAGAGGGCAGACGACACGGCTTCTGTATTTTCTGGAAGCTGTTGTTAGCTGAGCTGTGTCATCTCTCTCATCAGCTCCAGCAGGCGATGGCTTGAAAAATGGGCATTATGGCCTCCCTGTGTTTGCAGTCTTTGGTGGTGAAGGACGAGTGACAAGGAAATCCTGAACGAGGGGAAGGAACGTGTGTGAGGCTTCTCAGCAGCAGCTCTCGTAACCCAAGTGCCTCCTGGACGCAGTGGAAGCATCATTAATTGGATTTGAGTGTCCCGTTTTGAAAGCAGGGCTGTCGAATGCCTTGCCAAGACGCGTGGAGCCAGTTAGAATGGCGCAGGCAGCCTTTAGGAAGAATCGGCAGTCCAAGTTTCCCACTTTTTTCCCCCGGAGAGAAATACGAATAACAAAGTGTTGTTGGCTGTTACAGTGTGTGTCGTATCACGTGCATTTGTCTAGAGCAGGAAAATCAGTTTGCAGGATCACTGTCCACCCTGGATTTAGGCCCACACGGAGGCGTCATGGAGATGCCTGGAGCCACGTTTCACCTTCCTACTGAAGCAGGAAGCAGGTGTTTGGGTGCACACGAGGAAGAGCAAGGTCCTCGCTCTCATCCTCAGAGAGCACTCGTTGGTGTCCTGGGCCCGGAGGCTGATGCTGATGGCTGACGTCCCCCAGGAGTGTTGCTCAGAGCGGGCTTTCTGAGTCACAGCTCTGAGTTACTGTGCCGCCCTGGCCAGGTTCCTGTGCCATCCTCGCCCCTCCTCCATCCCCTCCTCTGTAAAGTCACAGTGATAGTAAGCCCTGCTGTGGGGCCATCGCCGAAAAGAGAGGGAACAGAAGTGCCTGTCGGAGATGCTGAGGGCTCGGTGGGTCGAGGCGCTTCTGCTGTGATGGTGTTGCTCTCTGGTCCTGTCACTTACAACACAAAGCGCAGGGGCTGCGTGGTGGTGCAGTGGGTCAAGCTGGCCCTTAGGACACCAGCGCCCCTGTTAGAGTACGGCTCCACGTCCTGGCTGCTCTTTTGCGTGCCACCCAGTCTCCCGCTAATGACCTGGGAAAGCGGCAGGTGAGGCCCAAGTGCTTGGATCCCTGCCATCCACCTGGGAGACCCTGACGGAGTTCCTGTCTCCTGCTTTGGCCTGGCCCAGCTCCAGTCATTGTGGGCATTTGGAAGGTGGTTCAACCAGTGCTGTGAACGGTGTGCACACATCTGCAGGGCAGCCTCTCGGTGTGGCGCCGGTTATATCCCCATTACATGGACGATGAAGCCGGGCTCAGATGGCGCCACCTGCTGGTGAGTGTAGCTGATTCTCCCCCAGGCCCTTTCTCCTCTGTGTCTCCTTGTTCTCCAAGGCCCTTAGCAAACTGCACGTGAGCAGGGATTTGGGAGAAGCATGCTGGTGTTGCTTGCGTAGCATCCGTCTCTCTCTCTGGCACCGGGAACGTAGGGACTCTCGTGGAACACCTGCGATGCTGCTCTCGCCTGGATCCGTCACAGTGTCTAGGAAACTTGCTGACTCACATTCCTTTCTCCTTTCCAGAACTCAGAATGGGACAGTAGCTTCCACTTGGCATTCACACTCTGTTATGGTGGTGCAAAGTCTCGGCGGGTTATCGTTATCCAGCAGGGAGTCAAAGCTGGGGCTGGAAATTCTCTCTGGGTGTTTTTCATTCTCCTGGGGCTCTGTCCTTTCTAGGTGGGGAAAACCCAGGCTGACAGCCTTTGTCGAAGGACCTGGGGGAGACGGCAACCGTGGGAAACCAAGGCAGCAGCAAATAATCCTCTCAAGGAGACTCGTAGCAGAGTTACAGGCTGAGCTAGCGTAGTGGCCGCTGTTCTGGCAGAAGTGGGCAGTAAACCATGGAAGGAAATGTTGAATTACCAGATGCCATTGCTAGTTCCTTGGAGAAAAATGCAACTGTCATGTGCAAGTTCGGGGCAAGTTTATAACAAATAGCTGCGTTTTAGATGAAATTCTTCTAAAACACCATAAAGAAAATAATAGTGCCGACAGCCAAGCTGCAGCCATTTGCTTCGTGTGCATAGGGGGGCACAGGCATTGCTCTAACAAGTAACTGTTGCACTTCGAACATCCAACAGCCTGGCTGTCGCTGTGAGCGCATACATCACACCCTCTGCGCAGACTGTATGTCATTCGATTCTCCTCTCCCTTGGACCAGCTTTGAGATGGCAGAAAGTGCGCTACTGAATTGGATGCACTCAGAAACCGGTGGCATGTTTATTTTGCTAAACTAATCCCGTACCCCAGTGTCTGAGACTGCTAGGAGCTGCACACCGTTTGTAGGAGGACGACTGAAACTCTCTCCCTGGCCCCTTGCTCATGGGGGCAGTGCCCGGTCTCACCCTCCTGTGCACTTGGTTTTAGGTTTCTGTGACGGCTCTGGGTTGTTGGTGCATCGGAACCTTTGCACACGGGGCTCCCTCTGCTGGAGGTCCTCTTCCTCCTCACGGTTTTTGACACCGTAGCGCTCACTCACCTGCTACCTCTCTGTGTCAGGCCTTCCAGGAGGCCTCCACTGAGCCCGGGCAGAGACAGAGTGGGCCTTCTTTTCCCACTCTGCCCACGTTCGCTCACTCTGTTTTGGTGCTGGCCTCATCACTGTCTCTGGGTGGTGAATCCGTGCGCTCGCTTCTGTGTTCACACCCGGCATCTCAGCTTCTCAGCCAGGGCCCCGTGTTGGGCTGAGACGAGGAGTTTTGCAAGTCGCTGGTAGGGAATTCATCTTTGTTTCCACACTGAAGACAAAAGCGGTCTGCTGCTTCTACCCATTTCCACGCAGTGGATCTGGCTGGAGGCGAGCAGCAGGAGACTCGGGCCTGTGGTTGGACAAGGCGCCCAGCTTTGCACTTACAGGCTCTGAAGTGGCGGCTCTGGGCTCCACGGTCAGCCTGGGCCAATGTGGGGAACCAGGACCTGTATAGCACTTATTGGACTGTGCCTGTTAAGTATTTGCTATGTTACTTTTCCTGTAAGACACATACAAGGAAAATGGAAAGAGCTGCGTTGAGGAGAGTTGACAAGTGCTCCTTGTGAAGGGAAGATGTGAGAAACCCCAAATCCAGTCAGTTGTCATGTCCGGGCCGTCCCTTCCTTTAATAACAGAGAGAGAATCACACACAGAGCACTGGGCTGTGTCCTCCGTCCTGCTGATGTCTGTGATGTTCACATCAAGGAGCTGCAGGCTGCAGGGTGTGATGGGGGAGAAATAGGGTGCGGGGGGAGCCGCCAGTGTGAGCTGGACATCTGTGCAGCCAGGGGACACCCACATCCCGTATGGAGGAGGCTGCTGTGGAGTCACTGCTGTTGGCAGTCCACTTCCTGTGAACGCCTACCTCCAGAGGCAGCAGGGGGTGGCTTAAGTATTTGGGTCCCTAAAAGACCCCAGATGGAGTTCCTGGCTCCTGTCTTTGGCTTGGTCCAGCCCCAGCTGTTGAAAGTTTTGGGCAGGGACCTTTCTCTCTGTCTCCCTCTCTCACTGTCTAACTCTGCTGTGGCCCAAGAGGCGGCCATCTTGGGAACAAGACGGTGGCCATCTTGGAGGGTGAACCAACGGCAAAGGAAGACCGTTCTCTCTCTCTGTCTCTCTCACTAGCCACTCTGCCTGTCCAAAAAAAAAAAAGTTGTGGGCGGGGAACCAGCAAATGGAATATCCCTCTCTCTCTCTCCCTCCCTCCCTCTCTTTCTCTGTGTGTGTGTGTGTGAAAATTTCAAATAAATCAATAAATATATTTAAAACTTGAGAAGTAAAAGTAACAGTGGTCATGGTTTATTAGTTAATTCCTTAACTAATCCGCTTCCTGCAAACATACAGGTGAATACAAATCCAAATGAATGGACTTTTAATTTTTCACTTCAGATTTTAATCTTGAGCACCTTTTATTAAAGATTTATTTATTTATTTGAAAGGTGGACTCAGGGAGATAGTGGGAGAGACAGATCTTTGATCTGCTGGTTCACTCCCCAAATGACCACAGCAGCCAGAGCTGGGCCAGTCCAAAACCAGGATGCAGGAGCTTCATCTGGATCTCCCATGTGAGTGCAAGAGCCCAAGGACTTGGTCCATCCTCTGCTGCTTTCCTGGGTGCACTAGTAGGAAACTAGCTTGGAAATGGAGCCGCCGGGAATTGAACCAGCACCTACGTGGTATGCTGGCATGGTAGGCAGCGGCTTTACTCACTGCTCCACAGGGCCAGCCACTGGAGCATCTCAATCCATCGGCAGTATTTATTGCACGTTGGCTGTGTGCCAGTGAGTAGCTTGCGCTCCTTGCGTAGGTATTAGCCATCGTTTCTAAAGGGTGTGGCATGGTTATCTTGCATTTTTAGCTGCAGAAAATGAAACGCACAGAAATTCTGTGATTGCTCTCAGCAGCCTGTGAGTAAGGAAACGGAAGCAGAACTGAGTCCCTGGCCCAGGGTCAAGGGAGTGCACGTGCAGCTCTGAGGACTTGCACAACGTGTGCTCAGGATCTCGGGTAGAAGACGGCAGAGCCAGCAGCCAAGCCAAGCTGGCCCCAGACCCTAGGGGCCTGTTGCTCCCCCCTGAGCTGGCTTCCTGGTCTGAGTCCAGGTGAACAGGGATCAGGCTGCACCCATGGCAGTGAGGACCCAGCACATGCCTCTGGGAGCCCTAGCAGGAGGCCCTGGGTGACTGCTGTGACCACAGGCTTCTGAGGCTTCCACGTGCCCCTGCAGCTCAGGTGTCCGAGGCAGCCCCGAGCCCTGCCGCATTGTCCCTGGAGGCAGTGTGTGTCTGTGAGTCCCTTTCCACTGAAGAATAGGGAAACGGTGTGGCCAAAGAACAGTGTCCTGATGCTTCTCTGATGGAGAACCGGGGCATGTGTCACAGACTGAGTAGGTCTGCACCAAGCTGCTTCCCTCGCCTGGGACAACAATCATGGTCTCGTCTTCATCTTTTTTTTGTTTTTGTTTTTAACCTCAGAGCGTGTGCCCATTCATTGCAGTACTGAGTGTCAAGTTCAGCAGCGCTCAGGGAAGCCACACTTGGCATCGATGTGCCTGGTGTTCTTGAGCCTGGCTAGCCATTCCTGGGGCCCAGGTGTGTGCAGACCATTACGTGTTTCTGCAAAAAACTTACAGGGCTAGCCTGGGAACTTGACCTTTGGTCACTGTGATGCCAAGAACTCAGGGCACCTCTTAATGCATTTACTTGTAATTTTATAGTTCATCAGACCTGTACCAATTTTTACTTATCTTGATGGTTTTAAGTTATAGACAACAGCTCTGCAACTTGATATACTGTCGGTGCTGAAACTATACTTGTACTTCCCAGCTCTGCAGGTACATACAACATATACAGGAGCATTTAACAAAGTTGCCAAGAAATGGAATGGAGAGATGATCATTGACCTTGATGCAAAAGAATCTGAAATCTGTTTCTGTTTTTGTTTGCTTTTTGTTTTTCTTATTAGGTGTTTTACATGAACTTTTAGAAGACTCACGACTCAGGTCGTGAGAGAGAGGGAGATCCCCCATCTGCTGATTCACTCCCCAAATGCCCTCAACGGGCAGGATCAGGCCAGGCCTAAGCCGGGAGCCCAGGCCTCAGTCTGAGTCTCCTGCATGGGTGGAGGGGCTGGAGCCGAGCTAACTGCACCCACTGCCCTCCAGGGTGTGTGTTGACAGCAGGCTGAAGTGGAGACTGGGATCCGGACTTGAACCTAGGCACTGCCAGAGGGGATGTGCCAAGCAGAGCTAGACTCCTGATCTTTTAAAGGCCCCGTATAAGAATGTGGTACAGTATTTTTGGGAGGAGGGGCAGGGATTGTTATTCTTTCCAAACTTATTCTGTAATTCTATTTGCCTTCTGTTTTTGAAGATCCCTCTAAGGAGATACCATAAACCTGTTGTTAACTTTTTTTTAATTTTTTTTTCCCTTGGGATACATTTTTAAAAGCCATGAAGTGGAACACTGGAGAGTGAGGTCATTGATGCCAGGTCTTCCTAATACAATTTCAACTTGATTCATCCTAGCTATGAAGCCTAAAATAAGTGACTTTTGGAAGCAGTGGTGATGGTGATAATTGCCTGATGAAACTGTCCTCTGTATAAAGGAGGATTCAGAGATCGTAAGCAGTTTCCGGAAGGTTGAGATGTATTGTGGAGCCACTCTCTGCAGACTGTACTAATTTATTCAGCTGCCGGCAAACCTACCAAAATGCCACCTCTGCTTTGATTTGTGCTTCTTGGAAAACTTGCAAGAATGAATATTTTTTCCATGTGCTGGGGACTGATTTATCCATTTTATGAGATGCACTTCAGAGTCTTTAAATTGTTCTGATAGCCCTCGTGTTGTTTCATCTTTCCTACACCTCGGCAGAGCCGGCAGGGAGGAGGGTGTGTACGGTCCGCTGGAGAGGGAGAGGTAGGCAAAGCTCTGAGGGGCCCTGCAGCCCCCTGCCCAGGTGCCAGCATCTGCTGGAGGCGACTTGGACCAGCACAGTTTTGCGTGACTGTCATGAGCAGTGATTCCTGAGAGTGGCATCCCCCCCTCCCCCGCACAGAAAGGTGAACGCTCTGTTTCCCAAAACAAGACATAAGCACTGCCTAGCTTTGCCCTGCCAAAACTGACAGGCTTGGGAGATGTTTGAACATTTTATGAACTACTTCCCTTAGCTTGTTTGTTAACCTAAAGAGACTTAATGAATGACAAAGACTTAGATACACTTGAGATGTTGAAAGTATGTGTAGCCTATCAAAAATAAAATGTAATGGTGGTAACCTGTAAAGTAATTTTTAAGTGACATGTTTTTGGGACTTTATAACCTTGGCGTCCTGGACTTCTGTCTCCCTCGTGATCCAAAATGTGAATATTGTGAGTTGTTTCACTTTGAGTATTTTTTTTTTATTTTTAAATTTCTTTATTATCACTTTATTTTAAAGGCAAAGAGAGAGTGAGGGAGAGAGAGCGCGCTTCTGCTCACTGGTTCATTCCCCAAATGTTCACAACAGCTGGGGCAGGGCAGGTTAAGCCAGGAATCCAGAAGGCAGCCCTGGTCTCCCACGTGGGTGGCAGGGACCCAGTGACCCGAGCCGTCACCTGCTGCCTCCTCTGGTGTGCACTTCCCTTGTTCTGTTCTCTCTAGGGAAGGCTGCTAGGTCTAGGACAGGTGGCCATTAGGCACCTGGAAGAATGTCCATCATCATCGTTCCCTAGAGAAATGCAAATGAAGCTGCAATGAGATTTTCCTACACATGAGTAAAAACACAGATTGGTGACGTCGAATGTTCGAGGAGATGCAGAAAAGCCAGCGCCCTTTGCCGTGGCTGTTGGGTACGAAAGAGCACAGCTGCTTCGGAGGCTCTCTGAAAGTTACGATGCCGGGCTCGGTGCTGTGCAGCTGTGCTGCTAAGTGCTCCTGTAAGAGAGGAAGCGGTGTGCCCACAGGGCCATCGGTGGAAACGTTCACGGGGACCTCATCCACAGCAGCCCTGCTGGGGGTCGTCCCTGGGTGGGTCTTGTCTGCGCCGATGATCCTTTCAGCATGTGTTTGTAGCAGATAGCCTTGGGAGATAGATTGTGTGTCCCCGTGAGAGTGCAGGGAACGTTTGTTGATTGGTCAGTGTATTTTTTTGAAAGACTGATTGATTTTTTTTTTTTTAGAAGAAGTTACAGAAAGGCGGAGAGACAGAGAGGTTTTCCATCCATTGGTTCACTCCCCAAAAGGCCACAACCACTTGAGCTGTGCCGATCTGAAGCCAGAAGCCGGGAGCTTTCTGCAGGTCTCCCACGCGGGTGCAGTGGCCCAAGGACTTGGGCCATCATCTTCTACTGTTTTCCCAGGCCTTAGTAGAGAGTTGGATAGGAATTGGAGCAGCCAGGACTCAAACTGGCATCCATATGGGATGCCGCCCCTGCAGACAGCGGCTTTGCCAGCTACGCCACAGCACTGGCCCTGATTGGTCAATGTACAGATAATGTCTGTCTTGGGAACACAGGCCAGGTAGGTGTGCTTTGAGTTTGTTACGCAAACGCAGGTTCCTGAAGCTCAGAGATTGACAGCTGGAACGTAAACCCACGGTGTGTGCAGCACCCACCTGAAGCACTCGGCGTCAGTCCGTGGGCCTGCAGTGGCCTGGTGGAGATGTCGTGGTGGTGCCATTCCTGAACCTGGCTCTGACCCAGGCTCCCCCGTTTTCAGTCTCCATCCATGAAACTGTGGCAGGCTGACAGGTTATAATCTCAGACACCTCCCTGTTCTACAACCGCAAAGTAGAAACAGCCCCCATGTCTGTCTCAAAAAGGAAGTGAATAATGAAATTCTGATGAAGCCACTGGTAGAATAATTGTTACTCAAGAAATGATTAATTGTGATACTTGTTACCAAATGCATAAATTCTCCCAAAATTGGATTGAGTAAAGTCAGAACCCAGAAACCCCTGATGATGTATTTTAGTAAATTTTGAGTAGAAAAAACTAACTTATGTTCCTCAGTCTCAGATCAGGGAGTAGTGTTAGTTTAGGAAGTTTTATTATAAAGAACAAGAAGAATTCCTGCGGTGATAAACATCTGTGTATTTCTATACATTTATCAAAACAGTTTACATATGACCTAGCATGTCACTGTGTGCATAATACGCTCCATTCAATATATGTGTATTCAGTCACACACACACACACAGTATGGAGAACTAGAAGAGACAGTCTATAAGACTGAACACTAAGAACAGATAAGCAAATCAGTGTGGTTGCCTGGTTTGCTTTATATCATGTATATGCATCAAAATATGCCACTGTGGAAATATATAAGTATTAAATGTGAATATAATGTTTAACAATAATATAGCAACTGCCGCCTGAGATGACAATGAAGATTTAATGATAGTACTTGAATTTGTTTTGGAAAATAGAAAATACTGTGTGAGGGTTAACTGATGTGATTAAGTGTAGTACTATCAACAAATACCAGACAACCTGAATTTGGAAGCTCCTTGGGAAATGACAGACATGTTTATCCGTGTAGAAGTGAATCTCCCAGGGTCAGCCCTGTTGTGCAGTAGGTTAAGCCTCCACCTGCGGTGCCGGTGTCCCACGTAGGCGCTGGTTTGTGCCCAGGCTGCTCCCTTCCCAATCCAGCTCTCTATTGATGGCCTGGGAAAGCATTGGAAGACGGCCCACGTGTTTGGGCCCCTGCACCCACATGTGAGACCCAGAGAAAACTCCTGGCTTCGGATCAGCCCAGGTCTACCACAGCCATTTAGGGAGTGAACCAGAGGACGGAAGACCTCTTTCTGTCTCTCCCTGTCTCTGTCTGTGGCTCTGGCTCTCAGGTGAATAAAGCAAATTTAAAGAAGAGAGAGAGAGGTAGAGAGAGTGGGAGACAGAAAGGGAGAGAGAGGGAGGGAGAGAGATGAATGAATCTTCCATTTCAGGGGAAGAGTAAGTCTTCACTGGCAGACTCTTCAGGCCTAAATCCCTGGCACATGATCTTACTCTTCCATGGTCCTGAGAAGAAGCCTCGTGGGCCCGACAGCTGAGAATGGAGACTGACTGAGTTCTTAAGCTGAGACGCATTCGCCGTGCCCAAATTGTTTTAACAAATGCCACTCGGATTTTGTCTGCTGGCTCAGTAGAAATCATTTTTGAAGGAAACAGTGTCTGCTCTAGGCTCCAGAAGTTCAACAATTTTTAGCTGTAATCTAGTATTGTTTCATAATGGAAATTGATGAAGTATAAAGAAAAAAACAGTGAGTGAATGAGCAGAAATGCAAGTCTGCCAAGGTCCCTAGTTTTGAAAAGCCACCAGGAATACTGTATTCAGAATAAAGCAGTGTATAAAATATTTGGAAGGGTAAGAGTGAAATCCACCCCCAAAAGTGTATAATTAAGCAAAGTGTATAAAAAACTGAGGAAGTGCTCAGTGGATGTGTTGAAAAACAGGTGCAAGGGGAGAACGTGATGTAGGACATAGATCTCAAAGAAAATGTAGCCCAGGATGCTAAAGACGTGAAGTATTGAAAATCATGGGGGACGGAGTGAGTGAGAGTAGCCTTCCTCAGCAGTGAGTCTCTGTGTGACTGCTGGGAATGGAGAAGCAGCCGTGGTGACGTGTACAGAACTGAGGGACCAGGGAGACATGAAGTCTGCCCACCAGGAGAAAGCAGAGAGCAGAAGTGATCAGGGCAAAGCACAGTTGGTCACCACTGTGAAGCGAGGAAGGAGAGAGACTGTCTTAGCTGGGCAAGCAGCAGGCGCCACTCTGAGTTCTCTGGAACCTATTTTGTTCACTCTGGAGAGAATATTATCGTCACATCTCTATCAACAGCAGAGGCCACAGTTTCCAGGTTTAATAGTATGTGAGAAGGCCACTGAATCCTATCGTCCTACCTTGCTATGTTGTAGAAAAAGTTATCTGATGAAGAATAATGTGAGTGACATCATGAAAGTGAATGAGGCATCCATTTGTGAGTGGTGGCCCAACACTGTTTCTAAAGCACTTACGAGACGTTTTCTTCTAGGATTGTTCTAGATAGAAGACACTCACACCATGGTGATTGATCACATCAGGCTCGTACAGTGGTACAGCAGGTCAAGCGCAGCTTGCAATCCCAGCATCCTCTGTTGCAGTGACGTTTCAAGTCCCAGCTGCTCTGCTTCAGATGTCGCTTCCTGCTAGTGCACCCAATAAGGCAGCAGAACACGGCTCAAGTCCTTGGGTCACAACCACCCTTGTGGGCGTGAGATCTGGGTGGAGTTCCTGCCTCCTGGCTTTGGCCTCACCTGGTCCCGGCTTTTGAGACTGACAGGGAGTGAACCAACATATGGAAGTTTCCCTCTCCCCCTACCTGTCCCACTTTGTATCTCTGTCTCTATGTCTCTCTTTCTCTCTCATGCACTGTCTTTGAAATCAATAAATATTGAAAACCAGTTTTATAGGGGGTCGGCGCTGTGGCATAGTGGGTAAAGCCTCTGCTTGCAGTGCCAGCATCCCATATGTGTGCCAGTTTGAGTCCTGGCTGCTCCACTTCTGATCCAGCTCTCTGCTATGGCCTGGAAAATAGTAGAAGATGGCCCAAGTCCTCGGGCCCTGTACCCACGTGGGAGGCCTTGGTTAGGATTCCCCAGAAAAACACTGTGTGTCATTAATACCGAGAGTAGCTTACACTGTTTCCATTAATAGGGCAAATCATTCTTGTACCAGTGATGTGATGATAGCTGTAGAGGTTTAGGGATGCCTGTGGATGTTCTTCACAAAGTCAGAAGTCTCTCTCTTCTTGGTGTGCTGAGTTTTGTTATCCTGAATGCCTGAAACATGTCTCAGTACATTTTCCATCTTTTGAGATGATGAGTTTTTTTTTTTTTAGGTTAATATCATTTGCTATGTTGATTGGAACAAGAATGTTAAGTCACTAAGTCAGTCATACAGTACTAGTTAAACCACATTCCTCACTATGTATTTATTAAAGCAATTAATATTTTGTTAAGGAGTTTTACATCCCATTTTATAATGAAACTGTTTGTAGTTTTCTCCTCTTGTAGAATCTTTGTCCTGATGATGGTCTCAGATGAACTTTGGTCTTAAAAAACAAATTGGTTGATGTCCCTACCTCTTTTTCCCTCTGGAAGAGATTGTACAGAGCTGATCATCTCACATACGTTTAAATGCTTCGTATAATTTACTGGGATAGTTATCTCAACCTCAGATTTTCCTTCTAGTAGTTGCTGATTGGATAATTATTTTACTTCTACAAGACTGCTCATATTTGTTCTTGAGTCATCTTGGTAGTTTCTATCGCTCAAAAAATTTTCCATTTTACAGATGTTATTTAATTTATTGGTAAAACATCGTTAGTGTCTGTTTAGGGTCTGTATCACCAGCAGTAATGTCTCATCCTTCATCTGTACATTTCCTTTCTTTATTCCCTGAGTAGTTTGTCTAGAAATTTATCAGGTTCTTTGCTCTTACAGAAATAAATTGTGTTGCCCTTACTTTCAGCATTTTTTTTTTTTGTATTTTTCCTGTTGCCTGATTCTCTTCTTTCTGTCCACATTGGGTTAAGTTTTCTCCTCCTCCTTCTGTGTTGTCAAAAGGCTTGGATCCAGATATAGCAAATACTTTCCGTAAAGGAATAAATGCTAAATACTTTAGGATGGTAGTCACGTGCAGTCTAAATTGGGGGCATTACAGTTAGTAAAGTAAATCTTTTTTTTTTTTTTTTTTTTTTTTTTAAGATTTAAAGAGAACTGTGCTAATCCGAAGCCAGGAGCCAGGAGCTTCTTCTGGGTCTTCCATGTGGGTGCAGGGGCCTAAGGACTTGGGCCACCTTCTGCTACTTTTCCAGGCCATAGCAGAGAGCTGGATTGGAAGTGGAGCTATTGGGACTAGAACCGGTGCCCCTGTGGGATGCTGGCACTTCAGGCCGGGGCGTTAACATGCTGAGCCACAGCACCAGCCCCAGTAAACCTGTTGTAAAAGCACTGTCAGCATGAGCTTTCGTGGCTTCAGAGAGGTACTTGGTGGCCAAATAACCTCAACTGATAATTGAAATTTAAACAAAAGTTACACATTTTCATTGCCTTGAAAACACAGGATTAGCCTGGGGTGGTTGTTCAGATCCCTGGGACTTCCTGTGATCTGCTTGCTTCAGTGTCCTTGGCCAAAGCTGGGGTTTGCCTCTGCCTGTCCCCTCCC
Organism: Sylvilagus bachmani; assembly: GCA_015711505.1. Taxonomy (NCBI): domain Eukaryota; kingdom Metazoa; phylum Chordata; class Mammalia; order Lagomorpha; family Leporidae; genus Sylvilagus; species Sylvilagus bachmani. The sequence continues at coordinate 5,004,118 of CM027389.1, forward strand.
CCACAGCATCTCTCCCTTCTGGTTTGCTCATTGAAGCAAGATTGTTTCTATTACTCATGTCAAATCCGTGATATCTTCCATTTTCCATGCCTTCTTCCCTCCTAATTTCCTTGGGCATCATAACCAAGCATCTATTCTGAGAAAACAGTATGTTAGCACAACAAGGCAGAGAGGCCTCACCAGCAGAAAGAGGGTTAGACGTTCTGGTAGCAGAAGAGGTTTCAGATTATTCCAGCATATGGATGAATGACAGTTGATTCAACAAAAGGGTAAAGGAGTGTGCGTTTGCAAGGTGAATACTGGACTCTCGGTAGAAACCGCAGTGGAGCAGACGATCAGGAGATGGGGAGTGAGCTGTTGTGCATGCTGAGAACCAGGAGTGAATCTTTCAGGTTCTCACTTTATCTGAATGGCAGACTCCTTCCCATAACACGTGATGAAAAGGACTAGTGCATCCAAGTAAAGATTGTCACACTATCTCGTTTAATCGGAAAGAACGACTGTCAGCTGAGCATTAGTTGGAACTGGTTTCCCTTGAGGGAGCAGCTGGCACAGTCGTGAAGATGCTACTTTGGATGCTCAACCCTGATTTCGGCAGGAATGTGCGGTTTCCGTCCCATCTCCACTTCCCACCCAGCTTCTTGCTGGTGATCAGGTGATAGCTGAAAGTTCTTGGGGCCCCGCCCCCCTCCAAGCGGAGACCCAGATGGAGTGCCAGGCTGCTGGCTTTGGCCTGAACCAGCCTCAGTTGTTGCAGGAGAGTAGATCTGAGCAGTAAAGAGGTGTGTGTGTGTGTGTGAGCGCATGTGCACACAAGTCTGTGTCTGTCCGCCTTTCAAAGAAATAACAATAAAAATTTTAAAAAGTAAAGAAAATGTTTTTTTTTTTCTCATTCCAACTATTTTGTTGAAAGTATCTCAACACGGCTAATGTGTGCGCTTCGTGTTGGTCCCTTAGAACTCTGTAAAGTGACACCTGAGTACTTAGCTAAATACTTAGCCATTCAGTCCGTCACACGGAGAAAGGAACACGGCTGAATTCAGGCTTGTCTGTGTGGCATCACAGCTGTATTTCGCAGGTCCGTCCCCCTGTTTGCTCTGTTGTTAGGAGTATGCTGTGTGATGGCTTTGAGACCACAGAGTGACTGGGGTAACCGCAGAGAGCATGTGTGCACTGGGGACACTTCCAATGCAATTCTCTAACCTCCTTGTAAGAGTCCGTAAGCTTCCTCAGAAGGCCTCACACAAACGCCTTCCTCGCATCTCACTGCTGGAGCTGTGTCCCAGGTGTGATCCACAGCAGTCCCTGCAGAGGCAATGGCATTGGCGAAGGAACATCAGGATTGACCCAGGGAGGCTCTGGGAGAACCCCAGGAATCTTCACCCCCTTGGGCGGCTGCCAGTATCTGAGTGGAATCAGATTCCTTGGAGGAGAGGGCGGGAGTGACTCAGAAATGGCCAATCACGAAGAGGGACACAGTAGGGAATGTGACCCTTCAGTGTCTGTTTTTTAAGGAACTTACCTCTTCCAGTTTTACTGATAGCAACCCATAGTCTTCGAGTCCCGTTAGTTCCAAAGACAAGTGGTGCACTGCAGGCTTCTCCTAGCCTCCAGTATGCTACTGAGGCTGTGTCTGTTCACCAGAGGTTGGGAACCTACAGTGTTTCAGTGTCGTTAGTGAAAATAGTGTGCGTATTTTTCAAGTCAATCTCCTGGGGATGAATGTCTTTATTAATGCAGTTTAGAAACTGCTCCCTTAATTTATGAGTGTGAACCCATTTTATGCTTTATATTTCATTGTGGGTACAAGGCTTCGCACGTTGGCTTTTCCAAGTGCTAACAAAGAAGAAGAGACATTTATTAAATAGCATGTAATGAAATTAATATTAAATATGAATGACCTTAAAAAGTAAGACACATGTCAATGTCAGAATAGTAAGTCCTGTGGTATAGTAAAATGTTAGTGTTAGAATGTAGTTGGTGCACTGGGTTCTAGTCCCCGGTCGGGGCACCGGATTCTGTCCCGGATGCCCCTCTTCCAGGCCAGCCCTCTGCTTTGGCCTGGGAGTGCAGTGGAGGATGGCTCAGGTGCTTGGGCCCTGCACCCCATGGGAGACCAGGAAAAAGCACCTAGCACCTGACTCCTGCCATCGGATGAGTGCGGTGCGCCGGCCGCAGCGCACTGACCGCGGCAGCCATTGGAGGGTGAACTAACGGCAAAGGAAGACCTTTCTCTCTGTCTCTCTCTCACTGTCCACTCTGCCTGTCAAAAAATAAATTAAAAAAATAATAAAAAAAAGAATGTAGTTGGTGGGTTGCCTGTGAAGTTCTGTTAACCTTAATGTATATTTAAAATATTGCGTCACAGAAAGTTGAACAACAATAAAAACATCACAACAAAACACAACATAGCTTTCATATACACAAGGAGAAATGGAGAGAAAAAGCAAGGAACAGAAGGTGTACGTACCTAGTTGCCAAGGTGGGTCAGCAAGAGGCCACTGCCGCTATACAGGACAGTGCAGAATAGAGAGTGAAACGATGCACAGATTCACCCTTTCACAAAAATGGTCCTGCCTCTCCGAGTCTGTGCCCCATATTCTCAGGGAAACACTGGAGGCCTGCTGGTGTGAGGCTGTCGGGACACTGAGCTCCTTAGGTTGTGAGTTAGCCTTGACTGTTATTGTAGGAGTGCTATGTGTGGAGTACTAGAGAAAGCAAGTTCCTGTAGGGAACGCAGGCAGGGAAGAGTGCAATGGCTAAGTCAAAACTCAGTGAAGTGGAAGGAGCAGGATGAGTTCAGGACCAAACTGAGGTTTACAGAATTAACAGTCTTCTCCACAGAAAACCCTAGATGTAGTAGAACCGAGAGCATTAGGCTGACTGCTGATAAGAGAAACATGCATGGAACCCATGGTATCTCACACTGAGACAATCATGCCTGCTGAGCACAGAGGGGAAAGTGGATTTGTTAAGCACTCATTTTTTCTGTTGGGGAGGTTATACTTTCCATTATGAATGCTCTGAAAAAGTCCCCTGGTGAAGAAGTCTCATCATGGTTGTGTGTGCACACAATGGCTGTCGGTTTTTCTGGGGTGGAGCTGAGGCTGTAGAATTCATGCTGTTCCTTCACTACACAAATGTGCAGTGAAGACACTTGGGGGAATGTAGGCGTGAAAATAAATTGCGATGTGTGGATAATTGCTCTCTAGAGAAGGACAGTGGCCTGGAGCTAATAAAGGCGTGATGTATTACAGGTGGTGTTGAGTATCTGCTACGTGCGAACTTCTGTGTTCAGTGTGGGGATTTAAGAAACAGAAGGAAAGAAAAGAGTGTCTGGGAGAACTACCGGAAGAGCTGTTGTTAACGCCGTAATGCAATCTGAAGCGTCAGTCGGAAACCTCGGATCATCCTTGAGGGGCGGGTGTGGGAAGCGTTTGGATTGCGTCTTCACGGGAAATATGGGCATCCCCGGCCTGACAAAGAGCCTGAGCGAGGGAACTCTAAGCACTGCGGACACCCACGTCAGGAAGAAGATAAACAGAAGTAGACTAGAGAGAGAATGGGCAGGCCAGTGGCTGAGAAGACTGGGCTTTGGGAAGTGAGGAGCGGGCGCTGTCACCTTGGCCCTGCCTGCTTGTGACATTGTGACCTTGGGCAGGTGACAGGCTCTCTCTGAGGCCGAGCGTCCTCCCCTTGAGTGTTAGGGGAGGGGTGATGTCTGCACACAGAGTGAGGAGGAAATGAACATGATCTATGCCACGTGTCCAGCACCAGGCGGCCCCTCATGGACTGATGAAGACAGACATCTGGCATTGCCCCCGACGTACAGAGAGGGAATCGTGCGTAGGGCATTGATAGAGTACCTGGAACTGTTCACCGTCTGGGAGGTTGAGTCGGTGGAACTTAGTGATTGGTCAGACGTGGGCAGTGTGAGAGTGGGGAAGATTAACACGGAGAGAATGAAGAATGATACCAGGATTCCTCATCCGAGCACCCGCGTTCCCAGTAGTAACAACCTTTGAGATCTGAACACAGGAGGCCAAGCACTGATACAGATGCTAATGAGGCCAGGGGTGGAATTTAGGGTACTTTGTGTTTTTTAAAAAAAAATGTCACTCTGTGTATTTATGTCATTTAACTTTCCACGTGATTTATTTATTTATTTTGAGGGTAACATTTTTAACTTACGTTATAGTCAAAGACGTATGCTTCAATAAACAAAGAATTCAGCTTGGAAAAACTGAAAAGATCGTCTTCCAGCAGGATTATAGGTGGGGTCCTAAACAGTAATCACATGAGATGCCATCTTTGCTCATATACAGTAAATTTAAAAATAATCACAGATCAGTGTAACTGTAGTGGTGTATCATCTTAACAGTTTGACAAAGACATAAAACAAAGTTTGACAAAACTGTATTTGTGGCAGTAGTGTTATTGATAGGCATTTCTTGGTTTTCATTTTTGTTTTTTGATTCACAGAAATTCTGTGTGCTTTCTGACATTTTCCTTTATGGCTTTGTAAAGTGAGCTCTGAAGACCTGCATGCACAGCTCGCTTTATTTTTTTTTTAAAGATTTATTTATTTATTTGAAAGAGTTACACAGAGAGAGAAGGAGAGGCAGAGAGAGAGAGGTCTTCTATCCACTGGTTCACTTCCTAATTGGCCGCAGTTGCCGGAGCTGCACCGATCCAAAGCCAGGAGCCAGGAGCTTCCTCCAGGTCTCCCATGCAGGTACAAGGGCCCAAGTACTTGGGCCGTCTTCTGCTGCTTCCCCAGGCCTCAGCAGTGAGCTGGATCAGAAGAGGAGCAGCTGGGACTTCTAATCTCAGGGTCCTCGTGCCATGGGAATACTGTATTGTGAATAGTTGCTTGACCTACTACAAAAGTTCTCATGGTAATCCCTCAGAGCGCTGTTTCTAACACTTGTCTTGACATCAGAAAGGTTAGGGTAATGGGCTCCCAAGTAAAAATCCAGAAACTGGGAGAACAACCGGTGATGGTGGCCAGATGTGGCTGTGTGGCTGAGATGGTTGTAGTCCTGGATGCATGATTTTCCTTCTGTGTCATTGAAAGCTAATGACGTTTTCCACATTGTACTCAGCAACCACTTTGTGTCTATGCATTTCTTGTTTTAATGTGCAGGACAGGAGAGAATTGGGAAAGATTCCACCTATGAGCAGGAGGGTAAGGTTCAGTTCGTGATTGACGCCGTCTACGCCATGGCTCATGCCCTTCACCAGATGAACAAGGATCTCTGTGCCGACTACCGGGGTGTCTGCCCGGAGATGGAGCAGGCCGGGGGCAAGAAGTTGCTGAAGTACATTCGCAATGTTAACTTCAACGGTGAGTCTGCACACGTCCACACCTTGTAGAATCCTCAGTGTGGACATCCTGGGTTTTCTAGCTTGGGTTGTTGCACTGTAGTTTACGGATGATGGGTCCAAAGCTGATTGTGCATATAATTTCGTGTGACCCGATCAGTGCATGAAAGAGCGGATGAGTGAATTAATACATGTTGGCTGGTTATGGTTTGCTACCCAGCTTTCGAAGTGAAGAGGGTTGAACACAAAACCCGAGCAATCCTTGGTAAATGTCAGTGGGTGTGGAACGGCAGAGGAGAGACAGAAAGAGCAGTTAAAGTATTGATGATAGTTTGCCAAACTAACCGTATCTTGGGTTAAAAGCTTGTGTCTGAAAGTATCGACTAGGTTGAAAATTAAAAGCAGTGGGTGTTGGCAGGTGAGAAAGTCAGCAGGTTGGGGGTCACGGAGGGCACTCTTTTCCTAAGCACAGTTGTCCCTCAGCACCTGTAGGGGATGGCCCCAGCACCCCTGAGGGTACCCCTTGAACAGAGCTCGAGTCGCTTACATGGAACGGTGTAGTGTTTGCTTATGACCCATGAACATCTTCCTGTGTGATTTAAATCATTGCAGATTACTTAAAATACCCGTCACAATGCACACACTGTGTAAATAGTTGGAGTACTGTATTGGCTAGGGAATAGCACAAGAAAAATCTGTGCAGATTGAGTACAGAAACAATTTATTTTTCCAAATATTTTCCTTCTGTGATTGGTCAAATTCAGGGCTACAGAGCCCAAGGAAATGGAAGGCTGGCTGTACGTTGTTTTTGTAGGTTTGATTTCTATATTGTAAAACTTCACATACTTCCAACTCAATAATCTATTTAAGAAAATCTAACTGTGTCATGTAAAGTCCAGCACCATTACAAATAACCCTAATCTTACTGCAAATGAATGGCATAACTACAGTGAGGGTAGGGAGGAAGAATCAATGAATTTGAGTTATTTTGGAAGATGGTATTTGACTTTGTAACATAAAGATAAAGACAGAAACAATTACACATAGATAATGTACAACAGCTAGTACATATATGGGTTTTCTTTCACAGTTCTGTAGCTAATTGATGTAGGATAAAAACTGATAAATAATTAAATATATTGTAGATAATGACAGTGAAATTTCTTACTTGCAGGGATAGAAATTATTAATAATGCATGAGAGATGATTAGAATGAATGCTCTTAGGTTGGGCTAGAATAGAAGACACCAGAATGAACTCATGGCTTTAATATATATGAAAATGAGTAGATATAAAAGTTGATAGGTGCATGTATGTGTGTTTTATGTTTATATTTTATATTTCCTGGAAGGGCCTGTACACATTAGAAAGACATGCACCTAGCACCTAGATCATATTTAGAAATTCCCTTGTCCAACATAGGGAACCAAGACTTCTTAAACTGTTGGATTGAGAACCTGGTCAGAGAAGGCACAAGGCAAGTGTGGGGCAAATTATAAATTTAGAACATGCTGGAAAACTGTAGAAGTCGTGTGGAAAGGGCACAGAAACTATCCTGGGAGAGATCCCACTGAGCAGCAAGGGACCATATGGATTATAACTGTCAAAATCTGTGAGTTCATACTGATAAAAATAAACAAACTGCAAGAGGATGAACTGTAAGATGGAATGCTGGAAATGTGGAAAAACAAAATTACCATTTCGCAAAAACCTCAGTATTAATTTGGTTCAGGCAGGTATCACTGATGGGAACCGAAATCACTGCATTAAATTGTGATGACAAACAGTATATATACATCCTTTCATAGGATTTTCCACAAGCTAGGTAATAATTACCAAGGAGAAAGTAGTAGTTTTACAACACCTTTATTAAGTGGTCAGAGATAACATTGCCGTCCTAAGATGTGGACCTCACGTGTCTCTTGTTCGATTTGTGGACAGCGTGTGCCTGTGGATGTGAGACATGGACAGGTCACAGCAGCTTCTTCACAGCCAAAAACATGTAATTTAGCAATAACCCCAAGGTAACGCTAGAACAAAGTGAAAGGTGTTTCACCGGATCGCTCGCCAGAGTTCTTGAGAATGTCCTGTCGTGAGAAAAGCAGCTGAGGAACTGCACCATGCTGGAAGGAGTGAAGGAGGCTTGACTGTCACATGGGAATATTGAGTGATGCCCTAGCAAAAAACAATGACATTGATGTGACAGTGGAAGACTTTCAGATACGTGTACGGAGAAGAATTAAAGTTAGTTCTAATAGGATATCGATGTTACTTACATTATGAATTAATTTTTTTTTTTTTTTGCTTCTCTGGTTGTCAGTATTATTCCTTTTAAACCCATACGAGTAGTTCTTTCTTGTAGGGGCTCCCTGGTATCTGGATGAACAAGAACCATATTCAATTTGGGGACCGGTATTCTAGTCAAGCCCATAGAAATCACCCCCATATAAAGCCACAGCACACTTTAACAGATTATCTTCTTTCTGTAGTGTCTTCCTAGTTTTCAAGAAATCTCCAAATATATACAACATTTTTCCCCAGAACTCTCCAAATAGAGATTTTGTTATCTGTCAAGCCCTTCGTTACAAATGCTAAAGTCACTCTTGTGTGCTCTGGGCTGTGGTCCATGGATATGCGTGACCATTGTTACCCTGGTAACTAAAAGAAAATCGTTTTGAGAGTGGTCTTGATGATTTTTCCCCTTCATCTTTTAGCCAGTGATGGTGAACTTGTTCATAAAGACAGGGTTGTCCTCTGAGGGGTCAGAGTTGCTGAACTTGGGAGTAGACTGCAGGCTGATGTATCAAATGATGGTTCGCTATCAGAAACTGCTAAGCACCTTGTGTGGACTGACTTAGTTAATCTTCAAAGCATCATGGTGGCTTAGATAGGATCATTTTCTCTGCTTTGATAAGGAAACGGATTCACAGAGAAATGAGAAGCGTAATGCCTAATCCCTGCAGGTAGGTAGTGGTGGTGCCCTGCCTGGAAGAAACCCAGGAGACCTGCCGCAGCTGGCCTCTGCACAGAGAATGTGCCGTCCTAGCCCGACTCAGACCTGAGGCTCTGCAGGAGCCCCAGGCAGAGCCGGTTTTGTGTCCGTCCCTGTTAGCGTGCTGGACTCGTTCGCTGGTCAGCATGATCTCTGTGGAGGCATCAAGTTCTTCTGTGTGGACAGCAGGACACTCTGGATCCTAGGTCACTGCCCCCTTTTGCTTGTAGCACGGCTGAACGTCGTAACGTGAAGAAGCTGTGACAAATGTGATCAGTGGATCAGCGCCACTCATCAGCAAGTGTTACCGTGAAAAGAAACTTACTAAGCTTAACTCACTCATGCTCCTGATTTTTCTATAGAAATCAAGTTCTCAGGAGTAGAAACCACTTGTGCAAGACTTCAGCAGACAGCAAGCAGAAATCAGAGGCTCGGGTCTCTCTCCAGCTGATTGTGAAGAATTTAGTCAATGTTGTGCTTGTTTGAGAAAGAGTTTGATGATTCTTTGTCCTAGTAAGCGTGATCATGCCCCTCTGTTACCTAGTGGAAAATTTGCTGTGCTCTTCGGAGTTTTGTTCCCGACCAGTAGATGAGAGTTTAATAACTCTGAACTTTCCATTTACCAAAGCATCGATTTAGGAAATCATAATTGCGTGTCCTCAAAGTATCGCTACGGCTTTGCCAAGCACTTAACCTCCTCTTCTGCACTGAGAAAGAAATGACCAATTTAGTCTTTCTCACTCCTGGCCATTTTTATTTTTCCTGCATCGCCAATGAATGCTAAGGCTTCAGCTTAAATTTGTCTCTCTCTGTCTCTCGGCCATCCAACCAGATGGCAACACTTGCAAATGTATATTTAACAAATGCAGTGTCTTGGGTGTAAAAGCTTCCAGGGTTGCCATGCCATGAATCATTTAGTATGAGGTAGGTCTGTGCTGGTTTCCAAATTGAGGCAGGGTGTGTTCTGTACAGATGGCACATCACACACGATGTGCTTGTGACAGGTTAACTTTCTGTCAACCTGGAGGGTGAGCTCTGTGTCTCCCCCCTCTGGATCTGAAGGAGCCTGTGCAAACTTGGGATGTAACAGTGTTTGACCGCTAAGCATAATAGGCAGTAGGATTTCTGTATGATTCCCTTGACACATCCATCCCATGCACTCAGCTGCCATCTTGTGGGGAATCCATGTGGTCTCCTCGACAGACCACATGCAAACGCCCTGTGCATCCCCAGCTAGGGTCCCACCTGACAGCCTTGTTCACCTGCTCCCGATGATGTAAATTCACCAACGAGATGCTGTCCTCACCAAACCCAGACCAAGCTGCAAAGTACCCATGGGGTACAAAAGGTTCCCAAAATGTGTTTCCCCAAATGAAAACTCCAGGCGTGCGTTTTGAATTTTTATCCATAAGCGTAAGCCTCCTTTATTCTGCTTCCCGTGAACTTTCCCACGTCCTCTCATGCATGCTCCGCTTGTCGTTTGTGGTGCAGAAAGGGTTAACAGAAGCACAGGTCAGTGCTGCATGTCTAGGGTCTGTCTGTGGACCGAGACAGCGAGGACAGCAGGGAACAGTGAGGACTGTGGGGCAGGACTGTCCACTACCTGGGCATCTTCAGACCCAAGCCCCCTGTGCAGGAAGGAAGAGAACCCAGCGAGGTCCTTTTGTTTGGTGGAGCGGATTGCAGGCTGGAGCAGAGTCTGTCCGTCATCCCTGCCCGTCATCCCTGACTCCTGCCACCTGTCCTGTCCCAGGGCTCCTATTCCTCGGCCTTCCAGCCCTCACACCCTGTGAGAATCTCTGCAGGTGATGGCTTTCTGTTTCATAACTGCTTTCTTCCCCATGGACTCCTTTGATACTTCATTTTAGATACAGAGTGCCTTGGACACAATGTCTCTTTTTCTCTTTTAGGAAGTTCAGGGGGCTATTACAAAACCGTGGAGGGAGGTTGGAAATAATAGGGCGCTTGCATTGTTATCTATCAAGAAGGTCAAGCCACACGGTGTGGTCTTCCAAGTCATCTCGTGGATCAGGCATCCAGCTCTGCTTCTGTAATTTTTTTTTAAATGTGAACTTTAATGAGAATGGAAAGGGCACGGCAGAGTCATTTCTCCTAGCAAAGATTATAAGCAGGGAGAGAAAGAGACGAGGCAAAAAGTCCCTTTCTGATGAATATTGAGCTGGTGATTTTGAGATTGTTTGGGGCCCCAGGCCAGTACTCTTTGTGTTTCCTCTCAAACTCCAGGCAAAACTTGAGTTGCCTTATTTAAGGAAGCCATGCTATAGACCCACAGCAAAGCTTAACATGAATCTCACCCTCCAGTGTGAAAAGAGGAATATGAGCATCTGATGAATATGAGTGTCTTCTTGCAAAATGACACTCTCCTCATTTTCTTGCTAATAACATGTGAAATCCAGATTCCATTTCTTGTCTTTGTATACTAGGAAGGCTGACGGCAAGCATAGAGCCAATGATTCTAACACTGTTTGGTTATTCGTGTTTTGTTGTCGGGGAGGGCATGTGTTTCTACACAGAGAGTTTAAGAAGCACCTGTTGTGATAATGTGGAAGCCTTCCTGGTCTGTGGAGATAAATTCTGGGTAGAGTGTAGGAAACAAACTGAAAGGGTGCCTCGGACGTAAGGTCATGGATTAGAAGCACTCTTACTCATGGGAGCTCAAAGCTCTCACCTGAAATGCACTCCAGCCTGTTGGGAAGATAAAAGCAGCTTATACGCATGGAGAGATTTAAATTTGACAGCCAAGGGAGAGATCATACCGATGCACTGGAAAAGATGATGGTCTAGATAACTGAGGCCATGTGTTCTCACTGCTCTTGAGATAAATGCAAGTACAAGACTTATCAAAATTGCATCTTTCAAACACCCTGGACATTTGTTGAGCTTCTGTTACTCACGGGCACAGAACTCATGAGCTCCGCACATCACTGACGTTGATCGCACGAGGAAGGTATTACGGGCAGCAGCCAGAAGTAGAATGAGGCCAGGTATCTGGTCAAGGTCATACAGTATGGAGTGGTTCAACTCCATTCTGGAAAACTCCAGAGCCTGTTGAAAGTGCTTTGCTCACTCAGGTAGCTGAGTGTCTGGGGTGAGTGGCTCTCCTCCCTCCCCCAGACCCATGTAGACTTTCTCACCTGGGAGGTTGGGCAGCTGGAGTTCGTGACCATCCAGGTTTTTATTAACTTCCCGTTGCCGCTGTCAAGGATGACCACAAAGCCAGAGGCTTGAAGAACACAAATAGCTGTTGTTCCGGTTCCATCGTCCGCAAGTCCAGCACGGGTCTCCGTGGGCTTTCGTGAATGTGAAGGCAGGGCGTGGCTCTGTAGGCTCCAGAGTGAGGCCCGTTTCCTGGGCTTTGCAAGCTCGTAGAGGCCACTGCTCCCCGTAGCTCAGGGACTCCTGCATCACTCCACCTCTCACCGCATCTACAGCTACCACCGTCACTTCCGCTGTCTGGGAGGACCTCTGCTGTTCTCTTGGGCTCCCTGTGCCCATCCAGAGCCATCTCCCTACTTCCTAGTCCCTGGGCCCGTGAGTACATTCCTTCAGAGGCAGCTTCTGGGGTGCATTTGGTTCCTGTTTTAGCCCAGAACCTCGTGACAGGCAGCTGTTGGACGGTCTGTTGTGGCTCGGCCTCTGTCTGCCCTCCTGTCCCTTTGAGTTGCCTCTGCCAGGGGGTGACATTGAGTACAGGCTCTACCTTTGTTGCCTCTACTGACCCAGTACACCACTGTTCTTTCTAGACCTTTAGTCCAATTTCTTTCTCCTGCAGTGTGATCACGTTGGCAGAGTCCCTTTCAACACCACGTTTGCTTCCTCCAGGTTAATGTCTATCCTTCCTCCCCTGCCCTCCTCTCCCCTGCCCTCCCTTGCCCTCTCCTCCCCTCCCCTCCCCTGCCCTCCCTTGCCCTCTCCTCCCCTCCCCTCCCTTCCCCTCCCTTCCCCTCTTCCCTCCTTCCTTCCTTCCCTTGTTTTTTTCCGACTGTTTCTGCATACCCCCTCTCTCCTTTCCAGGTACATACTGTCCAGGCATGATGTAGTCATAACTCCAGATCCTATGAAAGCTCCTTCAGCATGCACCCTGTTACCCTGCCGTGCCTTGAGCGTCATTAGGGGTGGTACCTGCCCAGTCCCCAAGTCTACGCTCTAGAGCGATACGGTCCTGTACTTGACCCTCTTGTCCACTTGAGTCTGCTTTAAGCCTGGTAAATTCAACCCTGTAACCCTCAAGTTCCTGTCCTTAGCCTTACTTTCTCTCCAGTTCACCACATCTACCTCTGTCCCAGGAAACCCACCCAGGTGATGCCGTGAACTACATAAAGGCTTTTGCCCACCATCCTCTCCCTCTCTCTTGCTCCCTATCCTAGTCCCTTGAGGCACCCTGCTGTCCTCTCTCGGGGTTCTGTGAGTAATAAAACTAATTTTTCTGCTCTCCCAGTCCTTCTCCTATGGAAGCATAGAGGAAACTACTTAAGTACTGGGGCTCGGGCAGGATTTCTTCCCTCTGCACTTGCTGTCCCCAGGATGTCTCTGCACATGAGTTCTAGGGACCTTTTGTGGGGACTCTCCTAAGCCGCGGGGATGTCTACGAACTGCCTTGATGCTCAGCGGATCTCAAGACTGTCATCTGTAGAACTAGCAGTAGATGGGTTGGGGACTCTAAAAGTCTCTTTCTCTTGTCTTTCCCAGGTAGTGCTGGCACCCCAGTGATGTTTAACAAGAACGGAGATGCACCTGGGCGTTACGACATCTTCCAGTACCAGACGACAAACACCACCAACCCCGGTTACCGGCTGATTGGGCAGTGGACGGATGAACTTCAGCTCAACGTGAGTTCTCCTCGCTCCTCTTCTGCCCTTGAATGGAGAGTGAGCAGATGTTGAATTTGCTCAGTTAGGGGAGTGCTCACTGGGTATGTGTTTGGGTACATTCACAAGTGAACGTGCAACTTGCCACAAACAGTTTGGATATAGCTGTGACAATGTTGACGGGAAATGATACAGCTATGACAATGTTGATGGGAAAGGTTGCACTGAGTTTGTACCAGACATTATGCTCTGCGTCGTTATGGAGGAATTCTTTTATTCTGAGCCTCTTACTGCTTAGGAAACAAAGGACCAGGTAATGGTTTCACTAGATCCTTCTCTTAGTTGGATGTGGATTTCTTCCTCCCATGTTTCCTTACTTCCTACGTTCTTTCTTTGGTGGTGATAGCTTGTTGCATTGTTAATGCGGATCAGTGAGTCGCATGGTTTTACAGTAAGTTTATCTGGGTAACTGCAGTGCTGCTGGTTTCCAAAGCCTCTTCTTACTTCTCAAAGTCATGAACTTGGATAGGCAGTCACTTTCTTGTGTACGGTGATGCCCAAGTCCAACAGCAGGTGCCTCGGCTCGGAGGCCGGTTCTGTCTCACTCAGCCTCTTGTTCTACTAGGGCCTTGGAAGTTCTGGAGGGGACTCAGTCTACTGGGGAAGGCCGCCTGCTTCCCTTGAATGACTCAGAAGTTTGACTCAGCAGAAACACATGCAGAATGTTGGGCCAAATGTCTGCTCACCTAACGGTCCCAACCAGTAAAGCAGAAAATCAGCCATCACAGTCCCTACTCCCTGTTTCCCTTATGTTTCTTCTGATACTGGGAATGAGGCAGTCACCCTTCATACCCTAGGAAACACTGACAGTTGATGACAGTTGATGATCCCATTTTGGAAATGGGATGCAGAGCCGGGGTCCTGGGGATGGAGATCTGTTTTGCAGGCTCTAAGAGCAGAGGGTTTGTGCAGGCAGGGATTGGTCGGGGGTTCCCCAGGCCAGCTACCTCGTGTGCCCTGGCCTGGCCACGGCTCTGCTTGTGCCTGCCAGTTCTACCTTAGCAGAGCTTCAGTGTCTCAGTGAGGTGACACTGAGATTGAATCCCAAGGGTTGTAAGCTGGCGTCTGGCAACGGACAGAGCCAGACAGCCAGGGCCAGATTTGACTGAGATGAACACAGGGCCAAAGCCAAAGAAGAAACAAATCACCCTGAATCTGAAACACTGTGCACTTGGAAGCAAGAAGAGAAAATAAAGGTAAAACAAGCCAAAGAACCCAAAGACAAATCCAAGAGTGACTGTCCAAGGCAAAATGAAAGCAGCCTGACCTGGCTGCCGTACACAAGGTGCCTTTTAATTGGGTGCTGCTGTGAGTTAAAAAGGGAGGATCAGCCAGCACTAGAGGTGAGAGTCGAGGCCTGTGGCATTTGTGAAGCACTCAGGGATCGAGCTGAAATCCAGGAGCTTGACTAGGAGCATTAATCTTTGCTGGCATAAGCCCTGCACCAGTGTTAAATTTCTGGCATGTGCCATTTGTCCATATACACAGGAATTCCCTCCCGGCATTTACCAACTCCAGGTACTGAGGAAAAGTAGTGCTAAGGACCAATACCGATGCTGATCTTATTTTTCTTTGTTTGGCTTGTGCTTTACCCCTCGTAAGAATTGTGCTTGATTGGTCACTTAACAGGGTTTTGTTGCTGCTGTGCTGTGTTTTCTTTTTAAAGCCCTACTCTGTTAGTCAGCTTTTCAGTACTTTAAACTAGCCAAGAGAAGCTACTTAGGAGGGAGAAACATGTATGCACCTGACAATTAAGAGGGTCACAGCCCAAGATGAGGTGATCGCGTTGGCTTAGGTACCTGGTGAGCCTAGAGGTGGTTGGATGGTCACACACTAAGCCAGAAAGCAGAGAGACCCAGGGAGCAGTGTCTTCCTCCAGCTCCCTGCGTTTCTTTTCTAAGGACATCACGATGTGCTCACGGGCTCCACTTCACTACCCTGAGCCAGTGCGGTGGCTTTCCGAGAACCCAGTTGGATCAAGCTTCCACCTAAATGCATCGGCTATCAAAGTGAATTCATTGACCTTTATTTAGCATAAGACTTTTGGGGATTAAACATCTGCATGAGTCTGGGGAGTGAACCCTGTTCACACCACAACCCATACCATGTGAGAAGCATGGGGGCATCACAAATGTGTGCCATGGAGACCGATGCTTGTGTGGTTCCTTTTCTCATACACTTGGCCATCGAGGGTGGAGGTACTAGCTACTCCAGTTAATTCATAGCTGTGCGGAAATTCCTTGGCGTGCCAAAAGAGGTGTGGGACAGGGGATAATGGAAGTAGAGAGGGAGGGATGCACCATGGGAGCAGCCATCAGTGTGACAGGTAGGTGTGACCATGCAGGTCAGAAGGCTGAGATGATAGGGTCTGATTGCTAAGGGAGAATGGTAGAGGGGATGCAGGAGATGGTGGGGCAAGAGCTAAGGATCATAGGAATGCCATCCCATGTAGCCCATGATAAAACTCAATTTTATTCTGAGTGCATTTGAAAGTCATTAAGAGATATTAAGCAAGGGAGTAACTACATCAAATTTAGGAGTAATGATTACTTTGACTTCTGGGGAGATAATGAATTGGAAGGGTCAAGAGTGGGAGTGGAAGAACCAATTAAGAGTCTGTGTAATTGTCCAGCCACAGCGGCATAGCTGTGTCAAGTGGCACTCCGATTTCTGTGAACATCAGAGTCCATGGAAAGCCTGGGAATACACAGACAACATCAAAATCTCTGATCTTGGATGTGCAACAGCTAGGGCTTGGGGAGTCCTGAATGACTATTTTTGTTGATAAGAAGTCCCTGGGCACTGCTGATAGGCTGTGTTCTCTGAGATGCGTGGTGAGAGTGGGGAGGGAGCTGAATGAGTGATTCATGGACCGCCAACTTTCAGAGCTGGCTGAATAATGGAAAATCTTGAGCCGAGGAGGCCTGCTGGGGGCACAGGTGAAAAAGAAGAAGCCAAATGTTTAACGTGTGACATGTTTGAAATAGATCAGAATGAAATGGATGCAAGTCCGTAGCCCTAAAAGTCTTAATCTATGGTATTAAAGGCAGGGCAGGGGGGATTGGTTAACATGCGAGTGGCCTCTAAGTCCATTAGGAAGAGAGGAAAGAGAACAGCGGAGCACAGAGCAGAACCCTGGCCTTGGGAACCTCCCAGGAAGAGATCCAGTGCCGTTGCAACCCCTGCAGGCGGCCCTTCTTTGGAAGACGACACCAGGTCGGCCTGCAGGGTTGAGCTGACCTTGTCCTTGGGGGTTTGGGTGGCGGTCTTGGAAGCTGCGTCAGGGGTACGCTTGACTTCACAGTTAGTGGGGCATTTTCTTTTATTCTTCTTGGTCTTGCTGAGGGAGGAAGAGCAGGTGGGTTGCCTGCGAGCTCAGATAGAGCCCTGGGTTTGTGCTTGCTGTCAGGCGGACCCTGAGTTGTCACCAACTAATCCTTGGGCAGGACCACTTTGAGAAGAATGAAAAGATGGCTTAACTCAAGCACTGTCTGTAGCCGCTGAGATGGCCAGTTTTAATACAGAACCACCCTCTAGACACATTTGATTGTTAAACTGAATCTGAAACATCTCCAGTGGAAGAGCATAAGGAAGAGAAGGTAAGTACAGCAGCCGGACGACACCCAGCCCTCGGCTGGAGACCACATCCCACGAATCTCTTGCAGTGAGTGGTGTCCTGTCCACTGTCATCCTGCCCAAGGTCCTCGTTTTGCTGTCATTATTTTGATTGCATTGCAGATGTCGTGGGAGTGCGATGTGGGAAAACATAGTAGGTTTTTCTTTCTTCTGCTTAGCAGGACAGAACAAAGCATTCGAAGCAATGAGTGCACTTCTCCAAACTTAAAAAGGCTCAGGGGTGCTCTTTGAATTCCTGGCCACATCTTCTCTCACAAGTGAAATTTTCAGGACTCTCATTGGTCAGTGACTGCAAATGAGTTTCTGAGCCAGTGACTCAGTCTTCGATTCTGCAAGTCTCAGGGCTGTAGGCAGGTGTCTGTGTCACTCTGTATCCAGTCTTGAGGAATGTAGGAGCCTAGCAGTGAGTTGTGTATCACAGCAGGTGTCTGTGTCACTCTGTATCCAGTCTTGAGGAATGTAGGTGCCTAGCAGTGAGTTGTGTATCACAGATCAGCACACACACTCTAACCTTAGTAGCTCTGAGTGCTGTCTACTCAGTACATGAACTACATGATGCCCTTCCAGGGTGTTTTTGCATGACAAGAATTGACTAGAAGGGAATCACAGCTATTGACTCTCCACAGAAGTGCCCCTGACTTCATTCCTCAGGTTCTGTTCTGTCAAGTGATTTCATGCGATGCTTTTCTGGGGGAAAGCAGCAGAAGGGACGAGGCTGCAGGTGCACAAAGCTCTTCTGTGGTGAGCTGAGCAGGATGACCACTAACAGGCGTTGGGACTAACAGCAGACAGGTCTGTGGCCTCCAACCAGGCGCACACCCTGCATTTGTGGGTCTTTGGGGCTGGAAGATGGGTACCCATTTAGGGAAAAGTACCAGCAAGTTATGTTTGAGCTAGATCTAGAAGGGTAAGTGGTGATCCCCTAGAGGGAGAAAAGAAAAAACAGTGCTTTCGAATGAAAAACGAGGTGCTATTTAAAAATCGGAGGAGGGGAATAAGTTAGGGAAAAGGAAAGAAATGCAATGCAGATGGTGAAAAAATGAGTAATATTCTTTTTGTCAGTGATGGAAACAAAGGTGATTTTTCATAATTATTATTTGTCATCATCTTTCATGTATCTGGAACTAGTAGGAAATGTTGATATGCCCCAAATGTTAATTTGTCAAATAAATGGAAGTCGCTAAAATTGCAAAATATTAATAAAGTGAGAAGGGGAAGGGAGCTGTTTGTCGTGGTGGCCGCCTGTTGGGAGTTGAACGATCTTCAGAATTCAAAGATGCTTTGACCTTTCCTGGGTGGCTCCAGGATGCAGTTCTGCAGGACACAGCAGTTCTGTGGGCTCCCTGTTGAGCTTACACATCACTGCTGCAGACCATGGCTCCTCAGACGCAGCGTCTTACTGTGGTGGTGGCTTTGCATGCTGCAGTAGGACTGTGTTTGGACCACTGATAGGCACATATAAAACAGTGTGTCGTGAACATGGGCCCTTTCTAGTGATGGATACTGTCCACAACTCCCCTGAGAGGAACACCCATGTTCCCTTATGTTCCCTGTGGTTTCCCGTGGCTGGTTCTCAATTCAAAGGATTCAGAGTAGTTCAGTCCACGTCAATCACAGTGGCCATAATGACAAGGGTGGGCACCCAGGGTGGGGCCGGGCCCACCCTAAGCTTGTCCAATCAGGATGAGCCCCTGGACATCTGCTGACCAATCAGGAACAGTGACACCTGCTTCTTAGAGTTGGAGGCGTCCTTTGGAGCCAGGGGAGCCATTGTGAGCCTGCCATACAGGAGCTCCAGAGAAGACAAGTCAAAAGGAGAAAAGAGCAGAGAGATTCTGGCCACTTTGCAGAGGCCAGGGAACCTCGGTTGAAAATCTCCTACACTCTTAGGACTGCTCGGCTCCTGGTAGATTAACATGGTGTAGCTGAGATTCTCTTTACTCTTCGTCCCCTCCACTCAAGTGATCAAAAGTGAAAGAAAACATTTTCTTTTGGTTTTCCCAGGATGTGAAATATAGAAAGAAAAACAAAATAGCAGTGGTCCTTTAATAAGCAGAAGTATTAATTAAAATGAGGTGATTACAATTGGATTTCAAAAGTTGCAATTTTTTGTTGATTGAGTCTTTCGCATTGGTGAGAATTTTGGCTCTCATCGATATTTAAAGATGTAAGGAATTATGGTCAAAATTACTGTTTAATAAAATTATAGATCCCCAAATCAATACTTACATATACCAGCCTAGAAAATTAGCAGTCATTCTATTGTTTTGTAATTGCAGCAGTAAAGTGTTTTGAAAATCTAATCACACTGAAAATTTAGAATGTTTTGGATGAAATTGGGGTAATAGCTATAGTCAAAGCTATGTTGGCAGAGAAAAAAACGTGCATGTTGTCACAATGTAGTCTTGCAGCTTCTAGTTGCAGGCTTTTCTGCGGCCACCTTGTTGGCTATCATAGCTAATAGCTCTCTTCTCACAATTCATAGCCTGGTTGCTCATCGTGAGGCCTACAGATAGGGCATCGGACCTGGTTCAATAGCTCTGTCTCTCAGTTCCAGCATTACCAGCTATGGAGCCGTATTTAACAGGGAGGTCCTATTACACTTGTATAGAATAATGTACGTAGCATACTTCAAACAATACCTGGCAGGTGATAGGCACTCAACAGATGCTGTCTATAACAACAGCGATGACAATATTTTCCCATCCTTTGTTTATCACATCATTGGTTATAGCTCAAAATGCCCATTTCTGTTGTGTAGGTAGAGTATTTTGAGAACTGAAGTATACACATAACTTGAGGGCAGGAGCTATGCCAGTGCTGGTCCAGCATCCCCAGTGCCTGTTGGATGGATGGGAAAGAGGATTGATTTAGAATTCTACCCCACTCACCAGCGTTCTGTGATTCAGAATAGATTCCAAGCAGTCCTGCACTCTTCTCTAACAGAGTGGCCTGTTGGCCTGGTCGAATCACCAGGTTAGGCTGTGTTGTCTTGAATGATAGGAAGATCAGAAGAAAAGGGAAAAAGAGGATGGAAGAATGGTTTGTAGCTGTTTCCCACTTGGCTTTTCTTTCCAGAAGACTTTCGGGGCTGTCTGAACACATGAGGCAGAACACCTGTTTGGAGTAATGAAGCAGGAGTCATTGGCTGCGTGTGCTTTCGTTGAAATTAGTCCACAGTAGGACTGTTGATGCCAACTGCATCTACTGCCGGTCCAGCCACTTTGTAACACCACGTTGGAGGAAAAGTCAAAACCGGCAGGGATTTAGGTTCAGTGGATCTGTTCTCTTACGAGGGCTCTGGCCATTTCCTGGGTGTTCGAACCATAATGAGGAAGGTTTCTCCGAAAGATGGCAGATAACCTTGAACCTTAACTTCTGGGCCAGGTGCCCACACCAAGATAAGATCTTTATGGTATAAACACCTTTGGTACTTAACTGCACCGATAGATTTGTTTGATGAATGTTCTGTTCACGTTCCTTGAAAGTCTTGGCAGGAACCCCAAATTACTTGGAAAGCAGAGACTTTGTCTTGGGTTGGGGAGGACATTTGGAATTAGCAGGGTAAGGACGTGATGCCAGGACCCCTGGAGGGGTGGGCGAGCTCCAGCGGCCATTCAGGTGGCCCCAGCCTTTTCTCAGGCTCCCTGTCCGTGGCAGGAACTCACACAGCCAGGTGGTGGGGGGTGAGGCTGCTGGGTCCCTGCTGTGGGGCTGATCAGCTTGGGGGAGAGAGTGGCACTTGGCACCCATTGTGTCCCCAGTGCCACACAACAGTAACCCACTTTCTTCTTTATTTTATAATGGGACAATAGGTTTTATAACATTGTTTATTTTACTTATTTAAAATGCCAAGAGTTGGAGAGAGATATGTGGAAGGGAGAGAGAGTGAGCAAGTGAGCGTGCAAGCAAGAGAGATCTACCACTGGTTCACTGCCCATATGCCAGCACTACTTTACTTCTAAATCCTGATACTGGGTCAGGCTAGCAGTGCTGTCACTGTGTCAAATGCCTGCCCCTGTAGTGGGATCACAGTCCTCGGGCTGCCTGGCGTTTCCCAGTCCTCCATTCTCCAGTGAACGTGCTGTGAGTGTTTGCATTTTAGCATGGAAATCGCAGACTCTCTTGCTGAAATGACGCTAGCTCTACTTAGCTGACAGTATAAGTTCAGAGAAAGCAAATAGATAATTCCTCACAAAGCTGACCAATGAGCTCCCACATGACCCACTGTCCTCCACCTCGGGGTCTGCCTGCTATGGTGCTCTGGAAGCAGTAACTAAGAGCTCGTGATTGGGAGGGTTGATGGCCAACTCCCGGCTGAAGCTCCCAGGTAACCTGCTGCGACATCAAGGTCATGGTCTGAGCTTACGCAGCAGTCAGAACACTGCCTGAACTGAGACGGACATCAGGGCGGACACTTGTACGATGGGGGGGGGGGCTGCATTAAGGAACTTCTTTGCATGGGGGATACTAGGTCAGAATTCAGCAAACCTTGTGATAGGGGATTTTTTTAAATGCAGCTCTCACAGCAAGGGAAGTTTCAAAGCAAGTCTTTATGAGTAAATAATTGCTGGATTGCAAGTTTAGGCCCAGGAGATGAGCAGTTGTCTTTTAAGGAGATAACATGTATTATTATTATTTTTTTTATTTTCCTGAAAATGTTCAAGTTGGTGGATTTTCACGAAGCTCCTAGAGCAATCCATATAATTATTTGCAACTTTATCTTCCTGGGAAAGAATGGCTTTCCCAGGAGCAGTGAGGTCTGTGGGTCTGTATGCCACATTGTAGGTCCCTGATCCAGTTATGCTGGGCCAGGGCAAGGCAGGCTCTTCTGGGGAGGCTCACGGAGTTGGGGGCTGCGGTCTGCAGCAGTGCAACTGTGCGACGGGAGAACCTCTAGAGGGCGCTGTTGACACTGTCCTTGGGCTGTCTGGTGGCCTTGCGCTGGGCCACATTCTCAGGTAATTAGGTCTGCCCTAGCCGGTGGTAGGAAGATGAATCCGCCTGCCTTTTGCAACATCCTTCCATTTTTCAGAACCCAAACAGCTGAGCCGCTGAGCTGTGTGTCATTCCAGTTCACGTTTGCTCCATACTGGTTGCTGTCAGAGCCCCCTCTGTTTTAATTGTGGTGTAGATGGCCTAAGTGGGGTTCAGTGTGAATTTAGTTTTCTGGGTAGTGCACCTGCAAGTCCTACCTACCATCAGCACCAACCCCAGTCCTGTTACTTAGGTACTGCTCTGCCTGTGGGTATTCTACTCAGGTTTCCATTCCTCCTAACACATCACGTTGTATCACGTCTACAAATCGCTTCTCCAGAAATCCACAGTTGAGAGCAGTAACACATCATGCCTGAAAAAAATCAGAGGGAGTAAGAACCTGTTCGAGCCCCCAGTTGCCCACATTCCCAAATATTTCTCCAAGTCCCCCCCCCAACTGATCTTCTCACAGCTGCAACAAAATATAAATTTCCCTTTGCTTAAGCATATAAGTGGTGCCTGTGACTTTGTGATGGTAACCTTTGCATGCACCCCTCACCCTTAGAGTGGAGTGAGCACCCGCTGTCCTGCTAAGGCAGTGGGCAAGAGGAGCCTAGGAATGCTTGGGTCCAGCTGTGCCCCTTTCCCGTGCATTGAAGCTAAGGCTACCCTCACACACAGCTCCCTGGCCAGTAGGCCTGGGATCCTCACAGTCCCTTCAGAAACCCAAGGATTTCAGATACAAGCGTTGTTTTCCACGGCTCTATTTAACAGCCTTCCCGAAGATGACAGTGAGGAAGAAGTAACAAGTGCAGAACAAGAGAGACAGACGGGAGTAGGGGGTAATACAAAGCAGTCTGAGTGTCTCATAAGCAGCAGATGTGTCCCTGATTGATGGGGAGGCGGGCCTGCAAGGAAGCCTTCGCAATGACTGACTGGGATGCCAGGCCTTTATCTTAGCAGGGAGCACGCTGCCTGCCGGTTGACGCCTTCCTCTGAAGGCCGAGTCAGCACCCTGATGGATGGGCGCTGGGAAGGGAAGTGGCTTGTTGAGATTGCTTTGCGATCGTTTATGCCTCAATGAGAAGCCAGCGTCGGAGTTGGTAAATAGTCACTTCCATGATTTGTGCACATATTTCCTGATCGTTCATTTTTTCCATTAACAGTATAGATCACCGTGGCTGTAAATGCCAGTTTATGGGATGGAATCAAGAGCGCCAGATTAGAGTGTCAGGAGTGTGGCGGAAGGGGCGGGACTACAGGACCACGGGCTCTTCTCTTTCTCATCATTGTTATTGTTACACAGATGAGTGTCATTGCCACGCGTGATGCCTATCTATAATGAACAGAGATTTGAGCTGAAGACGTTTGCTTTTGCAGTGATTACCTGACAATGGCGGGCCAAAGCTATTGAGGATGTGCGAATGCCTTGCAAATTCAGCTGTCAGGTGGAGGCTTAGCTCAGGGACTCCTGTTGCACTCTGTTCTTTCATTGGTCGCTGCTCTCCACGCTTGAGTGTTTTTGAATGGAGCTACAACAGCCGATGGCAGAAAATACTTCTGATGCCTTGGTGACCTTTCCTGAGTCGGAGCTACCTTCTCTGCATTGATTTCCTTTCTGGAAAAGTAGAGAGGAATTAGTAGATGGAAATTGACAGGTGTGTGGTGGTACTTGTGAGGAGGTGCTTAGGCAGGGTAGCCAGGGTGCTTGGGTTTAAGTTCTGAGTTTCCTAACTTACGGGCTCTCCTACTTAATGTGATTCAGCCTCTGTGCCTCACTCTGTCTATAAAAGGGGACTAAAATGGTCCCCACCCTGTAGGACTGTGATGGGAACTGACTGTGAAAAGTACTAAGTGCTGTGGCTGGTTCAGTAGTCACTTGTAGAACTACGACTCTTGCCCACTCTCCTGCCGCTCTCACTGCCCTCCAGGACCCAGATGCCCCCATCCCAGCTCCTGCCTTCTCCCTCGCCTCGCTGCTCTTTTGTCTCTGCTGACCTGTGCTGTGTGTCACACACCTCTCTGATCCCCCCAGTCTATCCCATCTGCTCTGATATGTGTGTGTCTTGTGTGCCACTTGAAATGCCTATTCCATCGCCAACTCAACACCAGCCGCTGGCACATCCCACTGCCTTTGAAGGCCCCCATAAAGCTTTTCATGTCCTTAACTGCTTCCATGGCGCTCTCTGTAGTACGGCATCTCCCAGCGCCTAGCGCTGTGTGCAGCAGCAAAACCAGTGTTTGAGAATGAAACAATAAAGTAGCAAAAACGTAGGCATCTCTTGGCTGGATGCAAGTTCGTTTGTCAAGAGAGTTTCTGCAGCAGCAGTTTGGAGAGAGGGCTCATTACTGAGAGCTGTTCAAGTCCCTCTGGCCCAAATGCGAAACATGCATAAGTACAGCAAGAGCCACAAATGCCCCAAGCACATGCGTTCCCCAGAGCACTGCAGCTCGACCGCACCCTGGAGAGGACATCCAGGGCCTGAAGTCCTCCTTAGGCAGGGATCATTCTGTGTATGCCCGAGTCTTGTCCACCATGGCCAGCTCTGCTTTGTCTTCAGACACATCAACCTTGCTGTCAGCTGGCTTCCGGCGGGAACAGGTGGGCATAGTTAGCACCCATGGTCATCACTTTGAGAAAGCCACCCACAGGCTCGTGCCCAGAGGTGACCGATGTGGTTGTGCCTGCTAACCTCAAGAATGGGACCCCCACCAAGCCCAGGACTTCCGGGCTGTTACTAGCCTGCCTCTCCGTTTCTTCCTTTCCGTGATACCTATCGTGTTTGGTTCATTTTGCTGGGAATAACACAGAGAAAATTCATCATATGCTTGTTTTTTAAGTATGCCTTTTGAAATCCCGTTTGAATGTTTTTGTATTCCATCTTCCTGCCATTTCTCAGGGGATCACTCATTTCCCCCTCTCTCTGGAGCCTCAAAAGTCAGTTCACGTTCAGCTACACCGAGCATACTGTATCACCTAGCAGCTTGCAGTCTATGGCCCTGGATCAGAGGGCTTCACCCTTCATCCCGCCCCATGGCCTGGCTCTTCCCTGAATATGAAGGTTAGTGTGTCAGGAAAGACGGCCTCATGGATGGGGAGAACGCCAGTCTGTGACTGAGAGTGAACTCGGGAGGCTCTGCCTATCCCTGCTGCTCACGCTCCCTCGTGGACTGTTCCTTCACTCGGCTCACTGGACTCAGTGGCCAGCGCTGTCCAGCAGCTGTGGATGCTCAGGCTTCCTCGTTGCCTGGCCGAGGGGAGGGAGATCTGGGAAGCTCCTGACCTGTTGGGAGAGCGTGTGCCTCTTCCGTCTATGCCGATGCGTTCCCCACTCAGCTCTGAGCGCTGGTGCCCTGAGGAGCACACTATCTGGGCAATAGCTCATGGCATTAAAAATGCATGTTAGCTCATCTTTCAAATAGATGCTGGTTTTCGGCTGAGAGATGAATGAGGCATTTTGCAAGAGAGAGCAGAGGAAGAAGCTGGTGTACTAATCAGAGAAATCTTTGCTGTTGTTTTTCCTTGCACTGAGGGGGTTTCCTTTCAAAGTTTAATAGCTGGTGAGGTCTGGGAAGCAGTCAGTGGGTCCCGTCACCTCCTTTTGTTGGCCAGGGCTTTGAGAATCCCCTACTGTGCTGAACTTCGAGTTGTTGGGTCAGGGCAGGCTTCTGGCATCCCAAGGAGAGTCGGGATATAGAGCAGTGGGGAACACAGGAATGGAGGTAGTGTCCTTCCTCAATGGCACCTCATAGGGGCATTTCTCTGCAGATGGTTTGCTATTGGTCCTCTCTTCATGCCTCCCCTAGGCATGTTACCAGCATGATTGGCTGTTGGTCCTGTCTCTGCCCGCCTCCCCTAAGCATGTAACCAGCATGATTGGCTGTTGGTCCTGTGTTTACCCGCCTCCCCTAGGCATGCAGTCACCACTCATCTTTCAAGAGGGAACTCCTAATGCATTTGCTCTAGGAACCTTCCTTTTCCCCAAGTGCCCAGTAAACATGATCCAGTCATTGCTGGAAAGTGTATTCTGAGTACCAGAAGACAGTGTCAGCCAAGAGGAGGAAAGTCAGGAGTTGCTGGACCTCTGTGTGCCTCTGTAGAGTGGGGATATCGACACTGCTTTACCACATAGCCCAGCAAACACGTAAGGGAGTAGATGAGGGAGGCAAGGCGGGGATAGAGGCAGAACACACTGAGGAGCGGGCTGTCACTCAGGTCTCCTGGAGCTAGGCACAGAGTGGGTGTGGAACAGCCTCAGCAGTGGGGCAGGAAGCCAGGGGACTGATGTACACCTCCTGTGCCTTTTCCTCTCAGGGGCGCTCCCTGGGTGGTGCCCTTCCAACACCCATGGCAGACGGAGCCCAGAGACCAGCATCAAGCAGAGAGATGCCCAGTGCTGAGCCAGCACATGGCCAGGCTGTCATCTGTTTGTGCAGTGCCTCCTTGAAAGGGGACAACTGTGCTGAGCAGGGAGACCAGGGCAGGGTGTGCACAAAACCTGCACAAACGCCAGTCTCCCGGAGTCATGAAAATGTGTGCACAAGAGCCACTCTGTGTCCAGCACATGGGGCCGTCCACATAGAGGTCGGCTGCTGACCGGTGATCGTGGTAGCTGCTCCTGCACACTGCCTGCCCAGCCACGTGCCTGCTACCTGCTCACATAGCCCTCACACTCACTCCCTCACTCACGCCATTGCTGCTGTTTCTAGTGCCCCTTCCCATGGACAGACCAAGGTCCCCCACAGTGCTGGGGTTCAGGTTCATAGGGCAACAGCCAGACAGGTAAAGAGGAAGCCCAGAAGTCGACTACGTCACCGACAACCACTGTGTTCTTGTTTAAGATGGTTTCTTATTTATGTGAAAGGCAGAGTTAAGGGGGTGGGGCGGGGGAGTGGGAGTGGGGAGGGAGAGAGAGATCTGCCGTCCATTCACTGCTTCACTCCCAGGATGGCCATGATAGGAGGTGCTGGGCTAGGCTGAACCCTGGAAACCAGATCTTCATCCGAGTCTCCCACGTGGGTGACAGGGCCACTCGCGCTCGGGCCGTCTTCCTCTGCTTTCGCAAGCGCACTAGCAGGTGACTGGATTGGAGGCAGAGAAGAGGGACTCAAACCAGTGCTCCATAACCAGTATGTTCACTGCTGTCTCTGAGTAAAAGGGAAAAAAAATCACTGAAAACATGTTTAAACTTACAGACACGTTCACTAATTCTAATCCTGATTTTCACTTTGCTACATAAACAGCTTCCACAACATCCCCTTGAAACGAGTGACATTTTGGTATTTTTTTAAAGATATTTTATTTATTTTAAAGAATAACAGAGAATTGTAGAGCCAGAAAGAGAGAGAGGTCTTCCATCTGCTTGTTCACTCCCCAGTTGGCCATGATGGCCAAAGCTGAGCTGACCCAAAGCCAGGAGCCAGGAGCTTCTTCTGGGTCTCCCATGTGGGTGCGTCCCACTGCGCCACAGTGCCGGCCCCAGCACTTCCATAATTTAGACCCAGCCCATTGAGTTGCAGGACACAGTGGGTCCAGAGCTTGTCTGACACAGGTGCAGCCATTAGTCCAAGAGGTGATCGAAGGTCTCAGGTTCAGAGCTTTGTCCTCAGAGCCCTTGGGAGCAGAGGGGAAGTGGCGGGGGGGTGCACCATCAGAGACTCTCACTGGATGGGACGCGTGCTCAGAATCACCTGCCGTGGTGACACGAAAGAAAGGGAAGTGTGCATCGCCCCTCAGGGCCCCTCCCAGTGGCAGAGTCCTTCCCCCAGGAGCCCAGGACTCAGCCTGAGTCTCACAGCTGCCTGCTTGATCCATCACCTGCTTCCCAGTATACTCAGTAGCAGAACAGTGGGATCGCAAGTAGAGCCAGGGTACAGAGCCAGGCACGCAGGCAAGTGATACAGGCCTCTCAGGCAGCATCTTAACCCCTGCACCCAAAACCTGCCCCAGGAAGTTGATTTTGGTCCAAAAAAAAAGTTTGGAATTCATGCATACAAAGGGTCTTCAAAAAATCCATAAAAAATACATATTATAAAATAGCCATGTATCGGTTTTAGTTTTTTACACCAAAATAAACCCAACTTTTAATTTCACTTTTCCAAGAACTATTTAAAGTACCCTCCTATATAAATGAGTAAGCAGGCATGGAGGAGTCTCTCAGCTCCAAGATCTGTCTCTTGGTACTTTTCAGGAAAAGTCCAAACGCATCCTTAATTTGATAGGCCTGGCAGGAACCAGTGGGTTAAACTTGGAGGCAAATCCAGAATTTTTTTTTGACAGGCAGAGTTAGAGAGGGACAGAGAGAAAGGTCTTCCTTCCGTTGGTTCACCCTCCAATGGCCGCTACGGCCAGCACGCTGCGCCGATCTGAAGCCAGGAGCCAGGTGCTTCTCCTGGTCTCCCATGCGGTGCAGGGCCCAAGCACTTGGGCCATCCTCCACTGCCTTCCTGGGCCACAGCAGAGAGCTGGACCAGAAGAGGCGCATCCGGGACAGAATCCGGTGCCACATCCGAGACTAGAACGCAGGGTGCCGGCACCACAGGCGGAGGATTAGCCAAGTGAGCTGTGCTGGCCAAATCCCAGATTTTTTGAATAATGGCTCCTGGACACATTTTGCGGCCTCTCTGAGGCTGAGAAAAAGACCATCTTCCGAGCAGAGTTGTCTGAAGGACTTGTGGTCACCCTTATCTGTATGTGTGACTGAGCCCTCATGAAACACGTGAATGACTGTGTGCAGAAGTCCCGTCTCAGGGAGAAAGATTCAGATCTGTTCCCGCGGACACTGAGTTCGCACAGCACCTGCCCGACATGGGGGAGCTGTCGTCAGTCAGCGTTGCTCAGCATCCAGCCTTCACTGTCCACACACCTGCTGTGTGCTGTAGCAAGCCTGGGACGTGTGAATGCAGTTCAGAGGTCGCATTTGGCTAATTAGAAATTAATATTCCGCACCACAGTGGGCAAGTCAGGTTCCATAAACCCAGTGAGTTGGATTAAATGTTTATCCGTCCATAGACACTCTGACCCACTCTGTTTGTACAGCCTCTGCCAGTGTGTTGCTTCCCACTGAATTCACAGTCTGAAGAAAAGCAGCCACCTTACCTGAACTGCACATGTGAGGAGGCATTGATGTGTAGATAAGTGGCTACCCCTAGGTGTTAGTCCTTTAACTGTGCCTGGAAGGAGTAGGGGAGAGAGAGGACTCGCTGTTGGGTGTGCGTGTGTGTGTGTGTGCAGGTAGGGCCAGGACTTGGGGTGTGTGTGTGTGTGAGTGTGTGTGTGTGAGTGTGTGTGTGTGTGTGTGTGAGAGAGATGCTGAGCACAGGCAGGGCCAGGACTTGCTGGGGCGTGTGTGTATGTGCGTGTGTGTATGTGCGTGTGTGTGTGAGTGTGTGTGTGTGTGTGTGTGTGTGTGTGAGAGAGAGAGAGAGAGAGAGATGCTGAGTGCAGGCAGGGCCAGGACTTGCTGGGGCGTGTGTGTATGTGAGTGTGTGTGTATGTGAGTGTGTGTGTATGTGAGTGTGTGTGTATGTGCGTGTGTGTGAGTGTGTGTGTGTGTGTGTGTGTGTGTGAGAGAGAGATGCTGAGCACAGGCAGGGCCAGGACTTGCTGGGGTGTGTGAGTGTGTGTGTGTGTGTGTTTGTGATGCTGAGTGTGGACAGGGCCAGGAGTAGCCAGCACACCTTTGATCAGTGGTTACCAAGCACTCACGATGGAGAGGCTGGGCGATGGGTCAGGCGTCATGGCTCACACAGCTCAGCCCTGGGCTACAGTTGTGCACCAGGCCCTTGGTGCCAGAAGAGGGTGGCTGGCCTCTCCTCTGGAACACAGCTGATCCCGGGAGAGAGGTGTTTCTAGAAGTTCACGTGGATGACGTGGGAGGTTACGTTAGTGCCCTGGGTAAAGATCAGGGCTGTGGCTCCTCCTGCGAAGGCGTGGTGTTGAGTCGTTTGTTGAAATTATAAAAGTGACATTCAATGAAACACACATTCCTCGGGGGAGACAACAGACACCCTGGCCTACTGTGTGCCAGCATTTCTCTTTGAAGTTGGTTTTCACTAAGTTATCCTACTGTGTGCCAGCATTTCTCTTTGAAGTTGGTTTTCACTAAGTTATCCTACTGTGTGCCAGCATTTCTCTTTGAAGTTGGTTTTCACTAAGTTATCCTACTGTGTGCCAAGCGGAGCTCTAACCACCAGGATAGGACCTGGGGAAGGGGGAGGGAGGAGAGCCTGTCAGTACAGCACACAGAGCAGCCAGGAGGCCAGTAGGAAAAGCAGCAGGGATGAGATGAGCAGAGCAGGACAGGTGATGTGGCATCCAGGGGTCGCTGGACAGGATGCAGGCTGGGCTGCCCCGTGAGTGACCTCAAACCACACACACTGACCCCGGGCAGAATGGGCGTGGCAGAAGGAACAGAAGGAAACAGGAAGAGAACTCTCAGGGGGAGGAGGCTGCTGTGTCCTAGGAACTGGGTAGGAGTCGGGGGCCAGGGTCCTGCGCCTGGGAAACATCAGGGGTTTCTTCAAAGTACAAAGGGAAGCCGGCCAGGACTCCACTAAGGGTCAGGTGATCAGCTGGGTCATGTCTGAGTTGGGGCTCTGTGATGGAGTTGGGGGCAGGAAGAGAAGAGAAAGGAGGTTCTAGGCTGGTGGGTTTTACTGCCTTAGGTGAAGGGATGGTGGTTGATAGTCGTTCAATGGGAAATCCCAGAGAGTAGAAACACACCTGAGACTTACAAGTCACTTTGTATAGATAGATGGGTACATAGGTACAGATACGTGCCTATATCTATATATTTATGAATCAATAATATATATAGATGTTAGCCTTGGACATATATTTTCCATGGACCATAGTGCTGTTACTTAGGAGTGTTAGAAAACACACAAAAGAGATATTAAAAAGGAGCAGCTAAGAAAAAACAAATCTTTTCTATAATTTATCGCATTAAAAGACAGTTTGTTCTCACTATAATGTTAATCCTGAAAATGCTATTAATATTTTAGTGAGTAATACCAGAATTCTTCAAAAGTTTCTTGGAAAATGTTATTAAAATAGTTTATTTTGGTGCTAGACATTTTTCAACTCCATGCATAGCTTTTCATAATACATATCTTCTATGAACTTTTTGGAGACTGCCTTTTTATAGTTGAATATACCTTTGTATTTTAATAAAAAAAAATTTGGGTGAACATTGACTAACACAAAGACTGATTGAACTACTGTGGAGGTGCGCTTCTTCCCAGGAATGTTGAGAGCGTCTGTCTACCCTGAGGCTGCACCTGCTATGCAACCATTGCTGTTGTTAAATGAGGACTGCACTGAGTGAGTTTGAGCAAGAGGGGCACAGTCCGTGTGTCCCGTTATCTGCCTGGTCTGTTCACTTGTTGGCAGGGTTTTTCAGATCCTGTAAAGGCAAAATTTCTTAGCCGCTTTCATGGGGCTGCTGCATTCTGATTGTTTACTTGAACCAACAGTAATATTGTTTTCTTCCTGCCAGGGTTCCATGATGAGTATTCGTTGAGATGATTTGTTCATACTGTGATGATTAATTCATGCTGGACAGTACTAATTTGCACTGAAAAATAAGTTAATTTGCACTGTAAGTGGAATACGTGGCGATGCCCGTCGGCTATGTAAAAGTGTATCCTCTGCTGCTCAGAGCTGGGAGAGCAGAGTGGAGACTTCATCCCCAGGCATCCATTGGTGAGGGTGGATATAGGGCCCCAGCCCAGCGTGTTATCTCTTCTTTACTTCATCTGGTTCCATGCCAGGTGCAGCTCCCAGAACTGGGGGCTAACAGTGAGTGAAACAGAAAATACACACAGACACACACACGGAGACATGCACACACATGCACACAGACACACACACATACACACGTGCACACACACATATATCTAGTATTAGTGTTTGTGTATTTCTGTCACTGCCTTCTAATCTGCTGGTGTTGAGAGATTTGGACTACATGGATCCCCCCGTCCTTCCTCTAGAATGGCCCTGGGTGGCCCTTGTCTGTTGGGATCTGTGTACCGGAGCCGTTGACTCTTTCCTAACAGGTGCAATGGAGGGAGGTGCTGGGAACTCATTTCTGAGACTAGATTACAGGCTGGCTGTGGTGTCTGTCCTGGGTGCTCCCTCTCTTGCTTGCTCTGAGAGAAGTTGGCTGTCGGGTACGAGCTTCCCTGTTGGGAGACCCACCTGTCCAGAAATTGAGTCCTCAGGCTGAGACCCAGAAGGAAACCAGGGCCATATTCTGCAGCTGCAGGAAACCAAACTCTGATGACAGGTGCACAGCTTGCAGATAAAGGGGTCTTCCAAGATCCAAGGCTAGAGCTTGGTCCCAGCTGATGACGTTGGCTGCACACAAGATTCTGAACCAGAGGACCCCTCCAACCTGTGTCCAGACTTCTCAGCACACAAGCTGAGAAAATGCGCGCGCGCGTGTGTGTGTGTGTGTGTGTTGTGGTATTGCATCCGTAGATAACAAATATGCCTTGTTCTCCTAAAGCTTCGTGTTTTTTCATATGTACACATTCACAGGAGAGATAGGATATATCATTGAAATGATGCTCAGTGAGTTTCTCAGCTTACCTACTGAGCGGGACTTGGGCACATCAGCCAGACGCACCTGCTCGGGAAGGCTGTGTTGTGTGCCTCATCAGTGACCTCGTTTCTGAGGTCATCAGCCCCTGACTTTCTGGTAGAATGACCTGTTCATCACAGTCCATCATGCCTTTCAGTTGGTACCTGCCTTCCCCTGTTTGAATAGTTGGACAAGTTAATTTCAAGAAAAGTAAGTCCATCCTATTTATATTTCCACCCAAGGGCAGAATAAACATCACTCCATCCCACACACAAAGTACTTAAAGAAATTGAAATCGCTGATCATTTTAATGTATGTGGTCGTAGCTCCAGTTTTCCAAGAGTCTTTTTGCATTGTTAGGTTTTGCTTTTCTCAAAGGTGATGAAAAATAGATTTTTATGGATTTATTTATTTATTCGATAGAGCTACAGAGAGGGAGATAGAGAGAGGTCCTCCATCCATGGGTTTACTCCCCAAGTGACCTCAATGGCAGGTCAGAGCCAGGCTAGAGCCAGGTATTTCATCCAGGTCTCCCACATGGGTGGCAGGGACCCAAGTACTTGGGTCATCTCCTGCTGTCTTCCAGGTGCTTAGTAGGGAGTGGAGCAACCAGGAATTGAACCCGTGCTTGTATGGAATGCTGGCAACTTGGTTTGCCAAAACTCCAGCCCCGATAAAATGCATTTTTAAGTACTCTGAGCATTGGTGCCACCTCATAGGAAGTTAGTGATGCAGAATTTTTAACTCATGTTTACAAACTCTACTCATATGTAAGTGCAAAGCAGAGAAGAAGCTCCTAAATATTTGTTTTTCCCCATCAATTCCTAAGTAGTTAAGAAAAGCTGTACATCAAGGTATCTTTAACATGTTGAGACATGAGCAAATGTGAGTTAGACAAGTAGATGAAAAGGTGTGTTCTGTGGGGTCAGTTCTGCTAGAAGTAGCAGTGAATTCTCATGTACTTTGCACTGTGCTTTAACGTTTTCCAGGGTTAGAGAGTGAGGCAGGGATGTGGATTTTATTTATTTATTTATTTTTTGACAGGCAGAGTGGACAGTGAGAGAGAGAGAAAGGTCTTCCTTTACTGTTGGTTCACCCTCCAATGGCCGCCGTGGCCAGTGCACTGTGGCTGGTGAACCATGCTGATCCAAAGCCAGGAGCCAGGTGCTTCTCCTGGTCTCCCATGTGGGTACAGGGCCAAGGACTTGGGCCATCCTCCACTGCACTCCCAGGCCACAGCAGAGAGCTGGACTGGAAGAGGGGCAACCAGGACAGAATCCAGCGCCCCGACCAGGACTAGAACCCAGTGTGCCGGTGCCGCAGGCAGAGGATTAGTCTAGTGAGCCATGGTGCCGGCCAGGATGTGGATTTTTAACACTGTCTCTCGAAAGGAATCTAAGGATATGCTTCATCTTTGTCTAGGGAAGAACCAGCAAAATGCCAGGAGATTTTTCCTAAGAATAACTTTATATGGTTACTTGTATTCTGGGATTTCTCCCCACTTCATCTTATCTGCATTTAGGCAGTATTGCTTTATTGGAAAAATAGGTAGGTAGGTAGGTAAGTAGGTAGATACATACATACATACATTTATTTCATTTGTTTGAAAGAGAGAAAGAATTCTCTCATCTTTTGCTTTAGTATCCAAATGCCCGAAAATGCTGAGACAGGGACAGATGAAAGCCAGGAGCCCGGAACTAATTCCAGGTCTCTCACATGAGAGATAGGGACCCAACGACTTGAGCCTTCATACAGCGCCACCCCGGCTGTGCCTCAGCAGGGAGCTGGAGCTGCACGTGGAGCCAGGACTCGGTCTCAGGCGCTCTGAGAGGCCACGGAAGAGTCCCACGCAGCAGCCTCCACCCTGGGCAGAGCCCACCTCTAGGTGTGCTTGCCTAGAGAAACAGTGGTGGTGGTGGTGGTGGTGACAAGTGGGCAGGAAGACTCGATTGTGTGCTGCTGTGTCCTGGGCACACTACAGAACTGGGCATGTTGCTCAGACTCTGCTCTCCAATCTGTGTTGTTGCACTTCTGGCCATCACTGGTGGAGAAAGAGCTCTCCCTGGAAGAAGATATGATGTGGATGATGGGTGTAGAGGGCATGTCAGAGGACACGTCACATCACAGCAGCACCCATGACAGCTGGTCATAACTATTGTCAGCCCTTGTCAGTCATTTGACCTGTGCATAATAAATACATTTCATAGTAGGACCCAACCACACACACACACACACACACACTGCAGAAAATGAAGTATTTTCTGTGCTTTCCACTTTTTTTAGATGAATTCCTGAGTTCCTTGGTGACTTAGAATCTTTAAATGAGGGCAGAGGTGCTGTATTTCCCAGCAAGCTAGGGAGACTGCTGTCTATGATAGCCTGGGCTGCTCTGGTGGCCTTGCATAGACTGGTGGCTTGAACGGAAGGTGTTTATGTCTCTTGGTTCTGGAGTCTCAGATGCACAAGATGAAGGTGCTGGCCAACTCATTTCCCACTGAGTGCCCTCCGCGTGGTGTGCAGAGGGAAACCTTGGTGTGTCTTCACGTGGTTGGACAAGCAAATACTGTCCACTTTCCCTTCTTCCTTTCTCCCCGGTCTGTTACTACCAGCATCACTTATATATTGATTTGAGACCCGTTTACGTGATCTACTGCATTACCCACAGACTTACGTAGTCCTTGTTGTTTCCATTTAAGACAAGTAGCTCAGAGAATTAACAGAAGCTGGATGCTTGCTCTTTTGATTGTTAGGAGACACAGGATTTGAATGCACATCCGTCAGTCTCCAGGCACAGGCTCCCCCCTTACTGCACTGGGCTGCCAGGGCCAGCTTGGCCTCTGTCTACAAGGTTGAAGCTTCAGGCGATCATGCCACTTGTCCTGTGATAATTCCAGCTGTGTGTGTGTGTGTGTGTGTGTGTGTGTGTGTAGCATGGGGATTAATATAGACTATAATGTAATAAAATAAAAATTCAATTTGTTAGAAAACATGTATTATTAATATGTGTTCTTCAAATATTCATTTAATGGGGTTACACAGTTACCTGTGCTTAAGCTTTTTTGGAGGATAAGTATTGCACAGAATATGGAAGCTTCAGGAGAAAATACGAGAGCATCTTCATAAAGTTCATGAAAAAGTGTCTTATGAAAAAACACCGCGCATAGATTTCAAGTTTCTCACCAAAGGAAAATCATATTTAATTCCCTTTTTCCATAAACTATTAAAAATAACATCAGACAGGCTGCACACAAGAACATACTGTGGATGATTTATTAAGCAAACTTACTTGCCTATGTATATTAATATTAATGTGGTACATTATTAATATTACATACCCTATGATATCAATAGGAAAATATGAAAACTATGATGAATGGTTCCCAACTGGACAATTATGACAAAAACATCAACTGAGCAAACATGACAAAAATGTCAGCTGAAACCCCCCCCAAGCTCGTATAAATAATAAACTGGCATTTGAAATTTAGTATGTAGGATTATATATTAAATGTAATAATTTATTATATTCATCCTTTTTTTCTTTTTAGAAGCGGTTTTCTTCCCAGTGTTTGTGCTTTTGGGACCACCTAAGTTACTTCACAGTTAAGCATCATTCAGAAATCAGTCCAGTCTGGACAATGCTGACGTAAGGGTGAAGTACAGGTTTCACACAAGAGCACTCGGAAACAGGGCAGTGGAGCAAATCCTGTAAGAACTGGAGAGTCAGAGACCGTTCTCCCCCACCACCCTGGGCTGGGGGAGAGCGAAGCAGCATTTTGGATTCACCCAACCACGTCCTGGACTTCAGCTGTCTCCCCAAGGCACTAACTAAAGGCGGCCTTGATGACTAAATGCCTGGACTTGTTTTAGCCTGAAACACTAGTGGTGAAGTAGCACTTACAGCATATTTATTGTGTTTAGGGTGAAGAAAACCTAACATTCTTGCCAGCTCCCTACCCGTGATAGATAGGGTTCACAGTGCTACCAGGGATCAGCGTCCTGGTGCAGTGGCATGAGATGCCACCTGCTGCACCGTCGTCTTGTGCTGGAGCACAGGTTCACGTCATAGCTGCTTCTGCTGCACAGAAGGCACCCAGGGGAAGGTGGCCCAAGGTCGTGGGTCCCTGTCACCCAGGAGTCAGACCAGGAAGGAGTTCCTGCTCCTGGCTCCCGCCTGGCCCAGCCCTTGCTGTGACAGCCATCTGGGGAGTGAACCAGTACATGGAAGGTATCTGTCCATCATCTCTCTCTCTCTCTCTCTCTCTCTCTCTCTCTCTCTCTACCTACCTACCTACCTACCTACCTACCTACCTACCTAATCAGTCTATCTGCCTACCTACCTATCTATCTAATTATATATCCATCTCTTCCCTACCTTCTCTGCCTTTCAAATAAATAAATCTTTATTAAAAGATAATGCTACTATACTTGTTGATGTTGAGTGCTCAAGACATGGGTATAGATTATACTTTCTATTTGAGTTTGTGTTTGGAAAATCCCATTGAAAGAGTTTTACGAATGGTGGTCATATACGTAGTCGTTACAATATATGGTAAGACCTGATTTGTCTTCCTGCTCACTGTGTCTAGTGGAACAGGTGTTTCAGGAATCCATTTCTCAGTATTTGTGAGTGTCCCAGTGAAGCTTACACCCTCGTAACCCCACATCCCAGTCTTTGGAGTCTTCACTGTGTAGATAATTTTGTACTAATAACACGTGTGGGTGCACAAGGGATAGAAAGAAATATGAAGAATGCAAACAGGTGATTAGTTAGGGTTTCAGAGCTCTGGGTGGGTTATTTTAACTGTTTTTATTTCTCTTGGTCTTTCAGTTGTGGCTGTAAAATAAACTACTTAGAGGATTTAGATGGGCTGTATAATATATGACTTTAGTAGGAATTTGTTCTCTAGAAGAGCTTTTCTGGTTTGTAATTTACATAAAATATTTGTGAATTGCGTGTATGGCATTGCATGGGCTCCTGGGAAGGTGTCCGTAGGAATGTCACCGACCTCTCATTGACAGTGGGATTCTCCGCAACTCTTTCTTTCCTTTCCACTCCTCTAGTGGTGGTCTCTAGAGAGAGGGGTACACCCGAGAGCTGGATTTGGATTATAACTCCTGTGTGTCATAGCTGTATGACCTGGGCAAGTCATTTGCTCCTCTTTGGGTTGGTTTCTTCATTTGAAAAGTAAATGTGTAAGGACTAAATAAAATAAATCGTGGAAAAATCAGGTGTGGTGCTTTGCACATTGAAGGTATCTAGGGAGTGTCTTAATGAGAAGGCCTTTCCCAGAAGTGGTCTTGGATTTCCCTGTTGTACCTGACCAGGATGAACATTAACACAGTGACAGCAACATACGAGCTGCTTTCTCTCTTTAATGTGTTGAGTGGGTGGATCACATGGTCTAAGTCACTTGTAAACCAACAGTATTTGATCATTACATATGGTTAGTTTTACAAGATTTTTATTTATTTGAAGGGCAGAGAGAGAGAGAGAGAGGAGACCTCCTATGCCCCAGTTCCATTTTCCAAAGGGCAGCAATGGCCAGGACAGTGACAAGCTGAAACTAGGATTTTTCCAGGTCTCCCATGTAGGCACAGGGGACCAAAAATGCAGCCACCTTCTGCTGCTTTTCCAGGTAATTAGCAGAGAGTTGGATCAGAAGTGGAACAGCCAGGTCTTGACCTGACACCCATATGGGATGCCAGCTCTGAGGGAGCAGTGTAAGCAACCTGTGAGGCCACAATGCCAGTCCCTAAAATTCTTTATATACACAGTTGGATTTTATTTTCTAACATTTGCAGAGGATTTTGCATCTGAGATACTGAGACAGTGGTCTGTTTTATGCACTATCATTTTATATACCACCTACTGAATTTTGGTAGTGGAGAAGTGTTGACTCCATGAAATGAGCTGGGAAGTATTCGTTCCTCTTATATTTTCTAAAAGAGATTGGGTAAAGTGGGTGTTAACTCTTACTCTTATGTTAGATAGAATTCTCCCAAGAAGCCATCTGGGCCTAAAGGCTTTTTTTATGGGAGCTTCTAAATTACAGATTCATTTTATTTCTAGGTTATAGGAATGGTCATGTTTTCTACTGCATTTTCATTCTATTTAGGCAAAAATTGGTTTTCAAGGAATTGATCTGTTTGTTTTAAGTTGCTGAATTTGTGTGTATCAGGCTATAGGTCATATTCACATGACTTTAATGATGGTAGGATTTGTACTATTTTGTTTCATTTCAATGTTTATAATTTCATCAGTTTGACTAGCATCTCATCAAGGTCGCTGGTTGTTTTTCAAAGTCGGCTTTATATTTGGACAATTTTCTCTTCGGGTTACTTACTCTCTTTTTCCTTTGTTTCTGCCCTTAATATTTCCTTTCCTATTTGTTTGAGTTATTCTGTTCTTCTTCTTTCAATTTATGGAGGTCAGGATGCAAGTTGTTATTTTAACTTTATTTCTAATGTAATTACTCACTACGATACATTTCCTTCTCAGCAACGCATTAGCTGAATCATGCAAATTTTGATGTCAAGCTTGTTTCCATTCCCTTTGAGTTATTTTCCATTTGCTTTGCGATAGTTTCTTCATCTCCTGAATCATTTAAACTTGTGTTGTCTGATTTCTACACTTTAAAAGTTGTGTTGTTTATTTCTTGCTTGACTCCATTGTTGTTTAAGAGCACTCTGTGGTTTTAATTCTTTAAAAAAAAAAGGGATTTGTTTATGGCTGAGATGTTCTGCCTTGGTGAATGTTTTCAGGGTACTTGAAAAAAGTTTTCGCTTCTCTGTTATTTGGTAGAACATTCTGCAGGAAAGCATTTCAGAAACGCCATAAAATGGAATCAAAGGAGGAGTTCATTTCTGCACTTTTTTCATAATACAAAGAAAGTGTTTATTATGAAGAAACTGGGCATGAATTATTGCATAGATATAAACTCTATTTATTTATTTATTATTTAGTAAATATAAATTTCCAAAGTACAGTTTATGGATTACAAAGTCTCCCCCCCCCAATTTCCCTCCCACTCACACCCCTCCCATCTCCTGCTCCCTCTCCCATTCCATTCACATCAAGATTCATTTTCAATTATCTTTATATACAGAAGATCCATTTAGTATCTATTAAGTAAAGAGTTTATCAGTTTGCACCCACACAGAACATAAAGTGTAAAATACTGTTTCAATACTAGTTATTGCATTATTTCACATTGGACAACACATTAAGGACAGATCCCACATGAGAAGTAAGTACACAGTGACTCCTGTTATTGACTTAACAATTTGACACTCTTGTTTATGGCATCAGTAATCTCGCTAGGCTCTAGTCATGAGTTGCCAAGGCTATGGAAGCCTTTTGAGTTCGCCGACTTCGATCTTATTCTGACAGGGTCATAGTCAAAGTGGA
>CM027389.1:5044033-5167555 GCA_015711505.1 Sylvilagus bachmani
GGCCCCGTTCTTTCCACTGGGATCTCACTTGCAGAGATCTTTCATTTATCTTCTTTTTTTTTCCCCAGAGTGTCTTGGCTTTCCATGCCTACAATACTCTCATGGGCTCTTCAGCCCTATCCAAATGCCTTAAGGGCTGATTCTGAGGCCAGAGTGCTATTTAGGACATCTGCCATTCTATGAGTCTGCTGTGTATCCCGCTTCCCATGTTGGATGGTTCTCTCCCTTTTTGATTCTATCAGTATTAGCAGACACTATTCTTGTTTGTGTGATCCTTTTGACTCTTAGACCTATCAGTGTGATCAGTTGTGAACTGAAAT
The DNA here is from genome assembly GCA_015711505.1 of Sylvilagus bachmani. NCBI lineage: Eukaryota > Metazoa > Chordata > Mammalia > Lagomorpha > Leporidae > Sylvilagus > Sylvilagus bachmani. The sequence goes on from CM027389.1 coordinate 5,044,354, forward strand.
TGAGATGGCATTGGTACATGCCACCTTGATGGGATTGTATTGGAATCCCCTGGCACATTTCTAACTCCACCATTTGGGGCAAGTTCGATTGAGCATGTCCCAAATTATACATCTCCCTCTCTTATGCTGACTGTTGATGTACAATGTAATACTTTATCCATTTTAGTATTTTTTCTGTTTTGTTCTAGTACTATTGGTTGAACTCTGTAATTAACACACAATTATTCTTAGGTGTTTAAATTTTAATTGAAAAGTGATCACTGTTAAATATAACAGTGGGAATAAGAGAGGGAGGAGATAAACTCTTTTTTTAAAAACTATTTTAAAGGAAGAGTTGGAGTTGAGAGAGGGAGAGAGAGAGGGAATGAGAGAGAGAGAGAAGGAGAGAGAGAGGGAGAGAGAGAGAGAGAGCAGTAGAGATGGGCAGACAGGTAAACAGCCATCTACCATCTCCCATCAGCTGGTTAATTCCCAGATGCATGCAACAAGTCGGCTGGGGTCAGGCAGAAGCCAGAGGCTCAGTTCTGGAGCTGTAACTCCTGTCTTCAAGGGTGCACGTGGCAGGAAGCTGAACTGGAGTAGAGCTGAACCTCAACCTCTACTGTGGGATGCTGTTATCCTGAGGTGGATCTGAACCACTGTACCAAGTGCTCACCCCTAAACTCGTTATTTTAGCTCCATTTTTTTCACAAACTCTGTGAAAGTACCCTGGAACTGACCAATTACTTCTTGTTGGTTGACTGTATTGTTCAGAATGTCTGTATTCTTGCTGATTTTCTGTCTAATTGTTCAGTCAGTTCCGGCACACAGTATTATAAGACTTCAGTTATAAATGTGGATTGATCTATTACTCTTCTCCGCTCTGTCAGTTTTTGTTTTAGGTATTGTATGTATGCATTTAAAATCTTTGTCTTCCTGAGGAATTCTTCTCATTATCATAAGATTTTTCTTTATCTTTAATGGTCATATATTTTTTCAGATATTAACAATACCACTTCTCCATTCAAAAAAAAAAATTTGCCAAGTTTTTTACTTTGAACATTCCTATGAAGTTAAATTTGATGTGATTTTCTATTTTTTGTGTTCATTTATTTTTATTTATTTGAAAGACAGAAACAGAGAGCTTCCATCTCCTGGCTCACTCCTCAGATGTCCACAACATCCAGGGCTGAACCAAACCAAAGCCAGGTGCCTAAAAATCAATCTCATCTTCCTTGTGGGTGGCTGGAATTCAACTAAATGAGCCATCATCTGATGCCTACCAGTTGCATATATGCTACGTCTACCAGCTGTGTACATGCTACGTCTACCAGCTGTGTATATGCTACGTCTTCCAGCTGTGCAATGCTACGTCTTCCAGCTGTGTATATGCTACGTCTACCAGCTGTGTATATGCTACGTCTGCCAGCTGTGTATATGCTAGTGCGCCCTAGCAGTGAGCTGGAGTCAGAAGCAGAGCAAGGACTCAGACCTAGCACACCAGCTCAGAATACAGACATCCCAAGTGGTAAGACACAAACTGCACGTGATACCCTCCCCTAAAGTCAGTTTCGCTTCAGCAACTTAGAGTGGGTCAAATATTTTATTCACTCTACCAATCTCTTTGATTGACACATGAGACCATTTACACTTGGGCTAATTGATGTGTTGATCTTTCATTATACCACATTATCATGTGTTTTTATTCTCCCTAGCACCTGCTCATCTGTTCTTCTTTTATGTGTTCCTTTGGCATTTTTTTCAGGATTCGATCTTTCTTTAACAGTATCTCTGGGTGTGACTTTTGCATATGTCGCACAATGTTCTTCTGTGGAATTATGCACATGCAGCAGTCTCCTGGAGTCAGCATTTTACCACTGTCATTGGCAGTTGGCTCACTTCCATTTGGGACCTTCCCCACGTGTCCACGTCATGATCCTGTGTATCAGATTAATTTCGTATTGATTAGCAACTCAGGTTCATAAAACAGAAGAGGAAAAATATACAATGTTACATATTCCCATGTTTCCATGCTATCTGTGGCACCCTCTTTCTTCTTCCTAGAAGACTCTTTTATCCTTTGGTTTCTGTGTGAACAACCTCATTTTAGAGTAAATTTGTCAGTGACCAATTTTGTTTGGTTTTCTTTTTTTTATTTATTTTTTATTTTTTATTTTTTGACAGGCAGAGTGGACAGTGAGAGAGAGAGACAGAGAGAAAGGTCTTCCTTTGCCGTTGGTTCACCCTCCAATGGCTGCCACGGATGGCGTACTGCGGCCGGCGCACCGCGCTCATCCGATGGCAGGAGCCAGGTGCCAGGTGCTTTTCTTTATCCTGGGAATTTTCCATTTCATCTTTGTTCCTGAAGGGTGCTTGTGGCAGCTCTCGAATTCAGTTAGCATCCTTTCCTTTAATCCTTGGAAGTAGCTCTGTGGTCTTCTGAATTGATGTTCTCCTATTGGTCATGTATTATTTTTCTCTGGCTGCTGTCATGCTGTATTTTTTTAATCCATATATAGTTTTAAGGAGTTTAATGATGATTTTGGTTAACTTGTGTTTCTTTGGCCTCATCCTTTTGGGGGCTTGTTCAGCTTCTCCAATCTGTCAGTTTGTGTCTCTCATCAAATCCAGTAAGTGGTCAAGCATTGTTTCCTCCAGTACTTTTTTTTTTAAGATTTATTTATTTATTTGAAAGTCAGAGTTATGCACAGAGAGAAGGAGAAGGAGAGAGAGAGAGAGAGACAGAGAGAGACAGAGAGAGGTGTCTTCCATCTGCTGGTTCATCTCCCAGTTGGCTACAACAGCTGGAGCTGCGCTGATCTGAAGCCAAGAGTTAGGAGCTTCTTCCAGGTCTCCCATGTAGGTACAGGGGCCCAAGGACTTGGGCCATCCTCCACTGCTTCCCCAGGCCATAGCGGAGAGCTGTATCAGTGGTAGAGTAGCCGGGACTTGAACCGGCACCCATAGAGGATGCCGGCACTGCAGGCTGGGGCTTTACCCGCTGTGCCACAGTGCTGCCCCTCTTCCAGGACTTTTTAATGTCACTCTTTTCCTCTGCTTCTGGGACTCATATGATACAAATACACATCATTCATTATTATCACATACTTGACTGAAGCTCTGTGTTTCTCCATCTAATATTTATTGTTCAAATTAGATAAATTGCATTAGTATGTGGTTACATTTACTTACTGTGTGCTCCGTCATCTGCACTCCTTTGAGTGTCTCTAGCCAATGTATTCTTACATTGTCATTTTAATTGTATAGTTTCTATTTGGTTCTCTATTTCTCTGACTTATTTGCAAGTTTTAAACCATTTTTCTTTTATTTTTCAATTATCTGCAGTTCATTTCAGAATCAGTTTTGTGATCATTGTTTTGACTGTAATCCCAACATCTGACTCATATCCATGTTGGCAGCACTTGGTGTCTTTTCTCATTCCTATTCTCATTTTCTCAGTTCTTAGTATGACAGGTGATTTTCATGTAAATCCTGACAATACTGTTGATTGTGTTGAAGACACGGAAGGCAAGTGCTGTGTTAAGCTTGGGCATATGGACTCCCACGTGAGCGGTACCTTTAGTTTTCAGTCTTTGTGGTGCTGTTCACAGTGAATATCTATCATTTGCTGTTTGGGCCCCTTGTGTGGCTGTCTGGGTGGGGCACAAACAGGCTGCCAGGGATGTTGGTAGTGAAGATGGTGATGAAATTCCAGCCCTGCCAGGCTTCTCTAGGGTGGGCGGTAAAGAAACAGGAAACACTTGTGTCTGTAGGGACATGGAGGCCACTGGAGCCAACCCTCTTTCTGTTCCTGCGCCCCTCTTTCAACTGCCCTGTCCTGTTCCAGGGGGTGACAAAGAGACTCAGACCCATGGAGACCCAGAGGCTTCCTTCTGCAAACCCTTGCTCGGCGGGTTGCCCTCGCGGTTTGGCCTTCCTTGCTCTCTCGGTATCTCAAAGGCAAAAGGGGGAATCGCAGGGTCCCCAGGAACGTGAGGTCTCTCCTTGGTTCTTGGGACGCCCAGTACATCTCCCTTACCTGATGTCCAGCTCGCCTGGTGTGTCAGGGCACTGCTATTCTGAGGAAAAGAGCAAGAATCCTACTTGCGTGTCTCCTTTTGCTAGACTGTGAGCTGAGAAACGCTGGGTCTGTCGTGTCACTTTGTGTTGGTTAGGGGGACACACGGGGTCCTGCCTCTGTGATGCTTCTCCTGTCTCGGGTCCTCAAACCCAATCACCTCCCCCTTATCACCCGTCAGAGTTCCTAGGTTGTCCTGTACCAACTGCAGGGTTTGCAGTTGTGCTTAGTGAGACATAGCTGGGAAAAGGGACCCGTGCCAGCCGCTCTAAGGGGAAACTGTAAAATTTCCCTTTTGTTGCTGCCTTTTACACAAAGCAGTGACCACATTGTCTTTGTGAATCTCGTCTCGCCTCCCTCATTTCAGTAAGGGGATGTGGAGGCTTCTGGGGCCGAGATCAGTAGGTTTCTGGTAGCAGGGGTGGGAGCTCCCAGCCTTAGTGCTCAGGAGCCAACTGCACTGAAGGGATGCAACACAGGTCGTTTATTCACTGCATAAGAAAAATGCCTCCCCCTCCCTCAGTGCATAAACCAAGCCGCATCCTGACTCGGGGATAGAAATCATGTAAAAGTCGTATCAGTGATACGCTGGGAGCCTCTGGGTGTAGTATCCCGAGATCACCTGGGCAGTATTGAGGATGAGAAAGCTGAACTGTATCTCAGCCTGAGGGAATTAGAAACTGTGTTAAAATGAAGATCTCTATTTTTTTTTTTTAAAAAGGCCATATTCTTAAAAGTGACAATGTTTTGAAAGAAGGAAAAAAGGCTGAATAGGCTTGGTATCTAAGGGATGCAGGACCCAAGGTTGAGTCTCATAATGGAAAAACAGCAGTAGGAACGCTGTCCCTGCCTCACTGGGTCAGTGGAAGTATTTGCAGCATAGAGTAGATTAACACAGTGTGTCAGTGTTGAAGCTGCTGATTGGGTATCTTTGTTGCAGTTCAGTAAGAATTTCTCCATTTGTAGGAAAGGTGTGATAAAACATAAAAGCGGAAAAAAAGAGGCCACACCACAAGGCAGAAGGGAGAAGGAGAATGGGATAAAGGACGTGGTGAATATTAAGAAGTACTAACAGTTTATTAATGATGCGTGGACTTTGCCTCACCACCATTTTACCTGTAATGTGAGTTTGGAAATATTAAGGGGTAAAGACGTGATTAGTACTAGGGTTCACATCTGGTCTCAGAGACGCCATAGAGGAAGCTGAGTACAGGAATCCTGGCCCCTGCTTTGCCCACACAAGGTTTCTCAGCTGCCAGCACACACCACTGGCGTCCTCAGCAGTTGCCCAGATCCGGCACAGCCAACAGGTCGCTGTTTTGATCATGAGGTGCCCATCTTGGTCATGGAGTGGGCTGCATGGTCATGGCTAGGATCTGAGAGGTTAAGGGCCCTTGGAAAGTAGAACGGTCCATGAGCTACTTCCATTCATGTGGGCACCTGAGATTTAGGTCACCTCCATGAGTAGTGAGGGACTTTAGCAGTGTCCAGACATAGCCAAGCTGCCACTCGCAGCCTTGAGTACAAATGGCAGAGTTGCCTATGGTATGGTGAGAATTACCAGCAGTCTTCCTGTGAGACATACACTACCCATTAGGATCTACTGCATCCATGGATCCCTGGTGGGTTTTGATCCCAGATTTCTGCACCTGTAGTCATTGTCTACAGCCAGGTGTATTTTAGAACATAGATCACTTTATCGTTTCTCCCAGGTTCTCCTTTTCTTACACATGACCAGGTGGCATTTTCAGCCCACAGACCTTGTCTTCATTTTCTGTCTCATGTAATTTTTTTCTTCTGCCCGTTTACCCAAAGAGATAGGTGCTTACAAATACATAAGCCCTCTTTATATCCATGAAATGTGACATTCTCATCCCTGATGTCCCTAAGAAGAGGGTAGATTTGAACTCCATCTTTGAATCCTGAATTTAGATCCTGCGTCCATCATGTATTAACTCTGTGGTCTCAGAGGACATCTAACCTCTGAGTCCCAGCGTCCTCATGTATGTGATTCTGCAAATATGAATGCCCGCATCGTAGAATGATTGTAAGAATTAAAGATAGTGGATTCTAAATGATGGGACATGATGGAGACTAAATAGAAAATGCAGACGGTGAATATTGCATCATTAATCCTTATTCCAAGATGGCTGGTCTTTTGAAAAGAATGATAGGTGGTACTTGAGGCCATCTTCAGATTCGTCTGGTCCCGACTTTGTCCAAGCCAGTCATCAGCAGGATCCTTCTGTCTCTTGTCCTCTCTCCCAGGACACACAGCAGCCTTTGGGGGTCTATACTCTGTCCATGGGAAATGTTTACCCAGAATTTCCCACCAGTAAACCTTGGCAGCCTCATTATCTGACTCTGCATTGGTAATTGCTTGTCCACTGGAGAAATTAATGTATGAAAATGACTTAATAAATCACCTCACCCTATGGCGGTGGACTGCTGTGGTTTCACCCTGGGGAGCACGGAGCTGACGACAGTAATTTGGGCAGAGCTATATTTTCTGAGTCACTTGGGCTGTGCAGCAGACGCTCAGCTTTCAAATAGACCTGGCCTTTGTCCACAGCTGTCCTTAAGAAGAATGAGCCTTGTTCTTTGTTTGGCCAAACAGCTCAGCTCTGAGGCTTTAATTAGGGGTGTAGATGCTGAGCCAGCCCACCCAGGTTCAAATCCTGTCTCTGCTACTTCTCAGGTAGTTGATCTTGGGTTGATGGGGCTCGATAACGACTGATTGATGCAGAGGCCATGAAGTATTTTGTGCAGTGTGAGGCTTGCAGCATGCACTCGCGTGCTGTTACGTAACATGAGCTCTGTCTGTGAAACTGTACCTGGAAGGCCTTTGAGGCATCATGTAGCCCAGTGATTTTCAAACTCTTCATTTCAGTGGTGGAAGCATTTTTTTTCTCCTAAATAAAAATGGATGGACTTGCAGTCGGTGAAAGAGCAGTTCAGCTGACCTGAGAGATGAGGCCAGAGCTCCCGTCTCTGCCCAGGCTGGCCGTCTCCTTCCCTGGGGTGCCTGCAAAATGACTGCACACAATCGCTGTGATTGGGCTGTCTCCTGGTGTGTAACAGACCATGGAAAATCAGGGGCTGAAGACGCTGACAGTGACTGACTGTGCCCCGGATCTGGGGTTGACAGGGCTCAGTGAGGCAGCTCTCTTGGATTCCACGGTGCCTTTATACTCAGGTGGTGGCTGGGAACCCTGAAGGCTTCTTTGCTCCTTGTTTGAGTCTGGCCTGGAAGAGCTGGGGCACCCAGGCACCTCTCACTCTTCCTGGGGACTCAGGGTGTGGTTTGCCATGTATGATCTCAGTATCCGTAGATCTCTTACTTATGTGGTAACTGAAGTCTCCAAGATGGTGTCCCAGCAGCCATCAGGAAAGCTGCAGGCATTTTCAGCAATATTCCACTTTTCCAGTAGCCAAGACCACACAAGTTTCAAAGGGACAAGACATGGATGTGACCTCCTGAGGGCCAGTGAGTTTGCGGACTTGTCGTGAAACTAGCAAACTCTGATGGAGTGAATGCATTTCTAGTGTGTGTGACAGTCATGGTGCCAGCACCAGTAGAGGTCATGGTTCATGGCTGATGCCTCTCTGCTGTGCCCTGTTGTGAACACTCCGCATCCTAACTCTCATGGAGCCCTGCAAAAGGAGATACATATTTTCAGATGATGAAACTGAGACATCCCGTCTGAAAGTGCCCAGATGATGAAGAACTTAAAGGAGAGTCAGGAATTGAAAACTCAGCTTTGGACCACTCCCAACATGAAGCTACTGGGGCTGAGAAACCAGTCATTGAGTTAGAATTCGGTAGTTGGATTTTCAGATGTTTTTCTTTCTGACTTTCCTAGGCCATAGCACCCTTTTATGTCTAACCCTACGTTATTCGTTATACACCATTTTGCAAACCTGTCTTGACAAACCAGGTTAAAGAGTCCCTTGGAATCCACTGCAAAGCTTATATGAGCTCTTGTCTTTGCTTTTAAGCCTCCTCTGGGTCAAGTATATATAAAATATTCTCTGGCATCAGATGCACAGTACTCATAGATCAGCCAGAAAAGCCTTTTTCACATGAGATGGATTGGACGTGTCATCCCCTTTCCACAGTAATAAGGGTCTGCGGTTGGCGTTCGTTTTGCTCGGCTAAACTGCCCGTTCTCGGGTTTGCTGGCCTTGGGATTCTGAAGGTAGCCCTGCTGCCAGGGGCCAGTTTGCTTCAACGGGACCTGCTGGACCTCAAGGTAGAAATGAACCTCCCCTTATCTGCTTACCTGGAGGTTACAGCGAGGCCTGGAGAAAGCGACGTTCCTGTTAGTGCATATTAATCAAACTCATCCATCAGGATCATGAACACTGACTGTGATGGATTCAATTATTATCTGTCAATTCCTTCTCTCTCATGCTCATCTACCGGGGGAGAAAAAGTGCCCTACCCCACTCACATGGGTTGAGCTAGGTGTGTTGCTTTGTTGCATGGACACTTAGCAAGCTGGAACAGAGACTCTGGGTGGCTTCTGCCTCTGCTCCCGGCATTCACCTGTGAGCCAGATGCACACCATGACACTGGGAGAAGGACAGACATAGGAGAGACTCAAGCCCAACCTGTGGCCTGTTTCTACCTGCAGACCTCCCAGTTCAGGTCACAGAACTGCCCTGCTAAGCCGGGTGATCATGGCCGAAGCATCAACCGGGAGATCTGTGAGCGCGCTGGGAAATGTTGGTCCTGGCTAGTCGCTGAGTAGGTGAGACTCCTGTTTCACACCACTAAGGAAGACGTAACAAATGTAGCAGTAACATTTACTGACCGCCTGGTGCCGACTGCTGTACAGTTACTGTTATTCTGAAACATCTCCAGCATGGTAGGCGGCAACACCGTAATACATTCCATTACCTCTCCATTCTGAAGCAAACCCACAAAGTGAACACTGTAACTATCCCCAATCCATGGTCTTAGAGCTGCTGTCCACCTTGGATTAAAGTGATTAGAAAAGTTCATCCAAATGGACCCTTTTGAACAAGTGGAATTTTGCTGTCCTTGTCAGGATCAGAAAAATAGGTGTCTCTGAAATTCTTGGGGAACATTGACAGCTCCTGCCTTTTTGAAAAAAGATTTATGTATTTATTTGAAAGAGTTAAACAAAGAGGGGAGGAGAGGCAGAGAGAGCGAGCGAGAGAGGGGTCTTCCATCCGTTGGCTCACTCCCCAGTTGTCTGCAATGGCTGGAGCTGCACCAATCTGAAGCCAAGAGCTTCTTCCATGTCTCTCATGTAGGTACAGGGGCCCAAGGACTTGGGCCATCTTCTACTGCTTTCCCAGACCATAGCAGAGAATTGGATAGGAAGTGGAGTAGCCGGGACTTGAACCAGTGCCCATATGGGGTGGCGGCACTGCAGGCAGCAACTGTACCAGCTACACCACAGCACTGGTGACAGCTCCTGCTTTTTAAGAACTGATTCTTCCGCCAGTGTCCCATTGGAAGTCACTGTTGTCCTCATGGTTAAAAGAGCTGGGACTAAGGCTATTATGTACTGGCTCCTGTGTCAGCCTCTGTTTTGATCATATTCCTTAGTGCGCAGCACCCACCTGGGCTTGCTACTAACGTGATCCCCCTACAGAGGGACGTCTGAGATCCAGAGAAGTTCAGGAGTGCACTCACGGTCACACAGCTTGTTGGTGACTGCTGGGGAAATCAAATACAGGACCTGACCTCATCCCTACCACTATAAGCTGTCTCTCCGGTACCGGTTTCTTCGCCATGTCATTAGCCGTGATTTAATACCTTGCTCATATCCACAGTCTTGGTAGGTAAAGTGTATTTCATATTTGAAATATTTTAACAGTTTTCCTGATTACTGGTCACAGAAACATGTACTTAGAGTATACTGCATCCAACGCACTATGTATTGCAATGGGAATGAATAACTGGGGAGAATTTGGACCGAATGTCAGAAGACCTAAGTTTTGTTGTCTCATGGTCATATGCCGTAAGGGTGGAACAGGCCTTATGTGGAACTTGAATTTAAACTTTCTATCCTATGCAGGAATTGATTGCTTTAAATGGTTAATAAATAAGTATCTGGCTTTGGATTCAAAGGGTCAGGAATTCTGGCTCTGCTGCCAGTTTCACAGCACCTCAGCAAGCCACAACACCTTTGTGCTTTTTGAAAGATGTATTTATTTATTTGAGAGGCTGGGGTAAAGAGAAGGAGAGACAGAGAGAAAGGTCTTGCATTTGCTGATTTGCTTCCCAAATGGCTATAATGGCCGGAGTCGGGCCGGTCCAAGGCCAGAAGCCAGGAGCTTTTTCTGGACCTCCCACAAGAGTGCAGGAGTCATCTTCCACTGCTTTCCCCAGGCTATAAGCAGAGATACGGATCAGAAGAGGGGCAGCCAGGACACAAATTGGCCAACATGGGATGTTGGCCCCGCAGGCGGAGGCTTAGCCTGCTACACTGCAGCGCTGGCCCCAGCCACATCAGCCTTCTAAGCCTCACAGTTCTCATCTGTGGATTCGTAATGGTTCAGCTTAGCTTCCACTGTTGGAGAACCAAGAGTGAGATGTGTTAAAGCCCTGAGCTCCATAGCTTCCCCAACACATTCTCAGTGGGTTATGTAACCCTAGATTATCCTGTAGAGAGGTGGATCTAGCATGATCATTCTCGCTCACATGTTTCACATTGGAAGACAGAACTCTTAGAAATACCACACTTGGAACAGAACACTTTTTTTTTTTAAGCTGGACAGGAAGCGGAGCAGCCGGGTCTCAAACAGGCGCCCATATGGGATGCCAGCGCTGCAGACCAGGGCGTTAACCCACTGTGCCACAGTGCCGGCCCCAGAGCACCTTCTTACACTTGACTTTTAACACCACATAGGAGTGTGCAAGACACAAAGCAAGTCTGTTCCTCTTTCTGCGTCTCAGTTTCCCTACCATGAGATAGAAACAGTTGGGTTAGAACAACATTGTGTCTTAGGAGTCTCCGTTTAAATTCCTGCCCCACTTGTTTGCACACAGAGCACACTCAGTCATAATCAGTGCGTGTCATTTGCCCCTGAAGATGTCACTGTTGCGGTCCCTGTGCTGTGCCTAATTACTACCACCAGGAGTGTCTGGGAAACCCTGGACTGCGATACCATAGCTTCCCCCCAGAGAAGGCGCATCCCGCACAGCAGTGTTTCAGACAGGAACACAGAATTCACTAGCAAAAGACGCACCTGTCAAAGAGCCTACACTTAGTGCTTCCTTTGATTGCTTCTTTTTCCTCTCCTAATCCTGTTCTCTGGAGTGGGGGGAGTGGGTTCAAGGTATGGCTGGCACCAGGGTAATGCGGAAGTAACGATTGGCCTGGGCTTACTTGAGACTCCCTGCCTGTCACATGAAATGCATTATTCTTCGATTATTTTTTCTTGTAGGATCATTCCAGACAAATTGTATAACCACTGTTTGGCGCATCTCCAGTGAGCATTCCTTTTATTTTTTTAAAATCAGTTGCACTGGAAATATTATCTTTTTAAAAATGAATTAATTTTTACGGGATGTTTATTAGAGAGGGAGACAGAGAGAGAGAGAGAGAGAGAGAGAGTTCTTCCATCCACTGGTTCACTCTCCAGATGGCCACAGCAGCCGGAGCTGAGCTGATCTGATCCGAAGCAGGAGTCAGGAGTTTCTTCCGGGTCTCCCACATGGGTGCAGGGGCCCAAGGGCTTGGGCCACCTTCCACTGCTTTCCCAGGCCATAGCAGAGAGCTGGATCGGAAGTACAGCAGCTGGGACATGAACCTGAATCCATATGGGATGCTGGCACTGCATGCAGAGACTCAGCCCAACACACCACAGCACCGCACCCCTTTCCTTATTTTTTTAATATTTTTTATTTTAATTTATTTAAGAAATTTTTAGGCAAACAAATTTCATGAATTTCATATGTACAGATTTAGGAGCTTAGTGATGTATTATCTCTTAACCACCCACTGCAGATTGGATCTTGACTTGGTGATTTGCTGTGTGTCCTCTCTGTGTGTGGTTCTAAGATGAGCATTTCTGTGTGTCAGAAGGGATTGAGAATGTCGGCATGTTTATCATTGTTGGCTAAATCTTCTCAAGTCAGTTGCTAATTATAAGAGCTTGTAACATTAGGGACTTAGCTGATGAATTCAGTTGAACTGTCAACGTTCTTCTGGCTAGACTGGCTATATAAAGAATCACCATCCAAATTGCTTTAATTAATAAATGCAGAGATAAGGTGGCCCATGGAGAGAAACGCTGCACCATCTACGGCATTGTTGTCACATGCGGGACAGGAGGAACACGAACTTTTTCTCAGGGGTGGGCACTTGGATTATTAACCAGCGCACTTCTGTGGGATTCACACCGTGTACCCAAAGTGTGGGGATCCAAACACGCTGTCTCACATGGCCCCAGCCCAGAAAGAATATAAAATTTTCCTGGAAAACACATGAGTGAAAGAACTTGAGAATCAGTAAGAACTGGGTGGTGATTATTTTCAGAGCAAGGGGATTGCATTGTTGCAGGGAGATTGCTGCAGAAGAAATGTTTTACCCACGGGAAACTGATAAGAAAGATAAAGAGATTAGGGCTCACTTCATGGGTCAGGAGGCTCAGGCACTTTGCTTGAAGCTGGCGTGGTTCCCTGCCTCTGTACCTGTACATAAGGTGTTCGGGGCTTAGCTCTTCAAGAAATGCTCTTCTCATTGGTGATAACTGAGCTCTAAGATTACACTCTCCTAAATCATCACCCCACCGCAATCTCCAAACATACCCCACACTCCTACCACAGCTGCCATAGCCTCATCACCATTGTTAGCAACTTCAGTTCTAGGCCTTGAGCAAGCATATGGACAAAGACCTGGTGTTTGCTCATCATTGATTTACAAATGCCTAAGAGATCTTGCACATTTAAAACCCATTCACTGGGGCTGGTGCTGAGGCTCACTTGGATAATCCTCTGACTGTGGCCCCAGCACCCTGCATTCAAGTCCCGGTTGCTCCTCTTCCAGTCCAGCTCTCTGTTGTGGCCCAGGAAGGCAGTGGAGGATGGTCCGGGTGCTTGGTCCCTGCACCTGCATGGGAGACAGGGAAGAAGCACCTGGTCTTGGCTTCAGATCCGGATGGCGCAGCACCAGCTGTAGCGGCCATTTGGGGGGTGAACCAACAGAAGGAAGACCTTTCTCGCCGTCTCTCTCTCTCACTGTCTATAACTCGACCTGTCAAATAAATTTTTAAAAAATTGATTGAAAAAATCTTTTTTTTTTTTTGTAAGTAGCAGAAATCAACTCTGGTTAATTTCAGCATAGGGAGACTAAATGTGTGTGTGAGTGAGTGTGTGTGTGTGTGTAGGTGGAGAACCAGTCAAGAAATAGCCCTGTCTAGAGGACTGGGAAACAGGAAGCCGAGCGTTGAGCCGGTCACAGGGAACATGTGATCATAACAACTGCAGAGACAAAGAATCACCAGCGATATCTTTGTTCTCCAAAGAGTTAACGTCATCTGGAGAAGTGTTAGCAAAAGTCCCCCCAAGCACAGAGGCCGCAGCATTTTGTGTCTTCACGGAAAGGCTAAGTCTGGAAAAACCTCTGGTGTACTCAAAGATCTTTCAGACTGGAGGGATTCCAGGGGCCCTGATAAGGTGTGGCAGCTAATTGGAGCCGATTAGCCCCTCAGCAGATTAGAGCTGAGGTCAGGTGCTCAGTTAACACCGAGTGCACTTTGAGAACTGGTGTAGTTCCCCTAACTTCATAGACCTGAGACAGAGTGAATAGGCCTGAATTTGTTGCTAACTTATAATTGAGAAAGTGCTGAATTATGCTGGGTGTGTATGAATTGTTACAATATATCTCATTTTCATAATTCAGTGCTTTTCTCTTTGAAAGAATTCATGCTGTGTAATTTAGGGTTCAGCTTTATTTCAAACAAGGTAGAATTCCTGCTGTAATTATGTCTCAGTTTGGTCTAAAAAGATATAGAATTCCTGGTTAGCCCCTGCTTGTTTAAGCTGTATTTCTGTTTTCCTGGAAATCTGTTTCTTTCATCTGGACTGTTAGTCCTGCCCCATAGGACCACCCCAGAGCAAACTTGCAGTCTCTGAGAGCAGAAAGAAAAGTAAGAATCAATTATCTAAGTAGAGAATTAAACAGCAAAAGGAAATACTTGGAAATTCTTGGTACGGAAAACTCCAGTCAGGAGTTGTCCTTTTCTGACACTTGTCAGATAACCAACCCCGGTCACTGTGGTCAATGGACGTGGGGAAGGCTGCGGCTATGGTCATTCTGTCCACATCAGAATCCGTGACTGGCCATAGCGAGACAGAAGAGCATGTGAAGTGGGGACTGTGTTTATAAATAAACCTGCTGGGAACACAGAGAGCAGACCTTGAGCTGCGGGTGACAAGCTCGAGAACTGGGAGAGAAGACACCAGTGTGAGCCTTCAAGTTCTACTTCTTGACATGTTGCTTCAGGCAATGTTAGATCCATTTTTACATTTTCAATTGGCACAAATAATGTATATATTGTATAGCAGATGTAATAATACTTGTGTACATTGTGCGGTGGTGAAAACATGCTACTTAACATATGCGGTACCTTACCTGTCATTTTTTAAAAAATATATTCTCTCGTTGCCTTCCTCCCTCCCTCTCTCTGTATCTCTGACTTTCAACGTAATAGAAATCACATTTAACATGCATGTATATATTTTCTTTCAGCAATTTTCAAGAGTAGGACATAGCATTTTTTAATCCTTACTTTTTTTAACTTTTATTTAGTAAATATAACTTTCCAAAGTACAGTTTATGGATTACAATGGCTTCCCCCCATAACTTCCCTCCCATTCACACCCCTCCCATCTCCCGCTCCCTCTCCCATTCCATTCACATCAAGATTCATTTTCAATTATCTTTATATACAGAAGATCCACTTAGTATATATTAAGTAAAGATTTTATCAGTTTGTATCCACACAGAACATAAAGTGTAAAATACTGTTTCAATACTAGTATTTGCATTACTTCACATTGGACAACACATTAAGGACAGAGATCCCACATGAGGAGTAAGTACACAGTGACTCCTGTTATTGACTTAACAATTTGACACTCTTGTTTATGGCGTCAGTAAGCTCCCTAGGCTCTTGGCATGAGTTGCCAAGGCTATGGAAGCCTTTTGAGTTCACCGACTTCGATCTTATTCTGACAGGGTCATAGTCAAAGTGGCAGTTCTCTCCTCCCTTCAGAGAAAGGTACCTCCTTCTTAGATGGCCCCGTTCTTTCCACTGGGATCTCACTTGCAGAGATCTTTCATTTATCTTCTTTTTTTTTCCCCAGAGTGTCTTGGCTTTCCATGCCTACAATACTCTCATGGGCTCTTCAGCCCTATCCAAATGCCTTAAGGGCTGATTCTGAGGCCAGAGTGCTATTTAGGACATCTGCCATTCTATGAGTCTGCTGTGTATCCCACTTCCCATGTTGGATGGTTCTCTCCCTTTTTGACTCTATCAGTTAGTATAAGCAGACACTATTCTTGTTTGTGTGATCCTTTTGACTCTTAGA
This sequence comes from Sylvilagus bachmani, assembly GCA_015711505.1. Lineage (NCBI taxonomy): Eukaryota > Metazoa > Chordata > Mammalia > Lagomorpha > Leporidae > Sylvilagus > Sylvilagus bachmani. The sequence goes on from CM027389.1 coordinate 5,059,986, forward strand.
CCTATCAGTGTGATCAATTGTGAACTGAAATTGATCACTTGGACTAGTGAGATGGCCTTGGTACATGCCACCTTGATGGGATTGTGTTGGAATCCCCTGGCACATTTCTAACTCCACCATTTGGGGCAAGTCCGATTGAGCATGTCCCAAAAAATCCTTACATTTAAATATGAACAGTAAACATCAAGTTTAATAGTTATGTTTTTAAAAAAATCATATAGTTTGCCGTGTATATAGAAGAGGTATCTTCAGAAAGTTCAAGGAAAATGTGTATCACAAAAACTGTGCTTGGCTTCAAAATCTTTTTGCACCCAAACAACCCCTTGTTTTCTCTCTATTTTGCATTAATGTTTTGTAGTCCAAGCACGGACATATATAAGCACACAAACCTATCTATCTTTATATTTGTATGTATATATAATGACATACAAATATGTCATTTTTAAGAGAGATTAATGTGTTCTGTGGTGTGCTGAATGCTCATGAGAGATTCTCTGCAACTGTTTGCTCCTTCATTAATGACTGGAGTTGTGATGGGGCTGGGATATATTTCTACAGGTATTTTCAGCCAAGTTGGTTTGGGCAATTTGTTGTTATTTCGGTCAACACAAAAGTTGTTTGGGGACAATGGCTCATGTGGCATTTCCTGCAGGAGAAGCAGAGGAGAAGAAAATGAAGGGTGAGGGTCAGGACATCCAACAACCTTGAGAAGGCGCCGGTAATATCCTGGTGGAGCCAGCTCAGGGGAGTTTCACATATTCTCCATGCATATTGTGCACTCTGGCTTGGAATGCAGCAGTAGTACGTCTGTCTCCCTGGTGTGCGAGACTGAGGAAGGCAGCGCTTTGGTCTCTCTGTTTCCTAGGGTGGGATCCAGCCTGTGCTCTGACCAGCTACTTCGCAAAGGACTTGACCATAATTCCTCTGGAAAGAAGGGCACTCGCCCAAGTCAGTTAAGGCCAGAAAATGCTGCTCTTTGAGTCACCCTTGCAGCATTCTGTCTTTGGTAGCACTCAGACAGGTGTGGGAGAGCAGGCAGCCAGGACTGACTGCCTCTGAGGGCTTGAGCAGTGGGGCCAGGCTGGTGGCTTCACTGCAGAGAGCTGCTTTAATGTGACGAAGGACCTCCCAGGCATTAATGTCAGGAACTAAAGAGCAGCAGGAGGAGCTAGAATCAGCAGTGAGGACTTGACGAGCAAAAGCTCTCTGCTTGCTTAATCACCTGCTACCTTGAAAAACGACAGCTAGATAGATCCCTCTGTCTGCACGGGATTCTGTTCACATCTGCAAAACTATGTAAGTAAGCCGGCATCACGTGTAGTCATTACTGTAGCCTCCTTAACCACTCAGCTAACCAAGAATCAAGGGTATCTTCTTCCCATTTGTGTTTGGGATTTGGGGAGCTTATTCTCACTCTCGCCTCGGAAGTTTACCCTCCCTGCTCCCAGAAGTGCCATTTAGGAGCAGAAATGCCTAGGTCCTCTGTCTTTCATGCACGTGAACAGCTTTGATTACCACTTGGGATTTTGTCACTTTTGTCCTTTGGCTGTTGAACAGGTGCGTTGATCACCCAAGCTCCCCAGGGTGGGCTGTGGTGCTTTGAGCAGCCTCCTGTGTTTCTCTTCAGGATTGGCAGAGCCTGTTACACAGACAGTGGCCACATAAGGCAGGGCTCGTGCTGGCCTAGGGGACATGGTGTCCTTAACAAAATGGATTTGAGTACCAAAGGAAGGCATTGATGACCGTGCACAGACTTGGACAGAGCCAGCCAGAGAGCTTGGCAGCCACTCCCCTGCTGATATGCTAGAGTCGGGTGCACAGTGCAGTTGGTTCAGTGCTGCAGCTGGCAACAGAAAATGACTCCAAGACTGAGGGGTTATCGGAGGACGATGTGTTAGCCCAAGGACACAGTTCAGGGGTCAGGGGCTGCCAGTTCTGTGGCCTGTGTTGGTACAGCCACACGCTAGGGATATAAGAATAGTTGTTACACTCACAAATATTTGAACGAATTAGCAGTGCATTGAGGGTACTTCAAAAGGTCACTGATGCATGGAATTGAAAAGTGTGTTTGATTGCAAAAAAACTTTGAAAATCCATGCATAGTTTTTTTTTATTAATACGCATTTTCTCAGCCTTTTAGAAGGCTCCTGGCATGCATGCATTACAAACACTATTTTTAATTCCATTTACCCATGAACTTTTTGAAGTAATCTTGTATCTCATGACATACGAAAATTACATACATGAAATTCAAATTCCAGTGTCCATAACTGAAGTTTCTTTGGAACGTAGTCTCTCCTCTTTGTTTAAAAATTGTCTCTGGCTATGTTTGCATTAAAACAGTGGAGGGAAATATTTGCGAGTGATACAGAAAATCCTAGAATACTGAATGTCTAATCTTTTATAGAGAAATGAGTCCACCCCCAGATTGGTAGAATCCAAGTTGGACCACTAGAATTTGGGAAATCCAGGATGCAGGGTAGCGGTGGGAAGACAGGTAGGAGAAAGGAGGAGACATCATCTCGGCTGCCAGCATTAGAGCGAATCTTCTCACAGTCACGCCTACACCATGGATCCCTGTTCTCAAGTTCTGGAAGACCAGGCCTGAGTGGCCTGGCTGAGGTCACCTGCCAGGCCCTGGACCAATGCCCCCATCGTGTGGAAACTGCATGAAACGAGCAGATGTCCGGTGTCAAACCTGAGCACAAATGCACAGAGCAGAGCCACCTCCCTTCGCCTTGCACAGATCAGCAAACGCTGTTTGCTCTCTGGTCACATCAGAGGCTGCTGAGCCGCGCTGGGTGCACACCTGACACTGTGACCTCTTGTCATTAAGATTGAGTGGGCTCCTCATCCCACGCTGTGTCCTCATCCATCAGAAGTGTCGGCTCTCCTCTCTCAGGTGCACCGTGCCCAGGCTGGTCACGCCCAGACGTGCACCATCTAAGGCCAACGCACTGGAGCACCGAGGAAAGCCAGGGGAGGTTGTAAAACTGTGTCTTAATGTTCTCAAGCGAGCAACAGGACTCTTGTTAACCATTTGTGTGTCAAACTACACTGGGGACGGGTATCTGGCGCAGCAGGCACCCTTTGGGTGCCTTGTTCAAGTCCTGGCTACGGTGTTTCTGAAAGTGGGCACTCCGGGAGGCACGAGATGATGGTGCAAATTCCTGGGTCCCTGCACTCAGGTGGGAGCCCCAGACCGGGTTACTGGTTGCTTGCTTCAGCCCGGCCCAGCCCTGGCTGTTGTAGGCATTTGGGAAGTTAAAAGACCAGATGGAAAAACAAGATGTATTTCTCTCTCTGTCTCTCTCTCTCTCCCCGTCTCTCTCTCTCTCCCTCCCCCTCCCTCCCTCCCTCCCTCCCTCTCTGTTTTTCTCCCTCTCTCTCTATACCTCCCCCTCTCCCTCTCCCTCCCTCCCTCCCTCTCTCCCTCTCCCTCCCTCCCTCCCTCTCTCCCTTTCCCTCTCTCCCTCTCTCTCTCTGTTTTTCTCCCTCTCCCTCTCTCTCTCCCTCTGTCTCTACATCTCTCTCTCTCTTCCCCCCATTATATTCAAATAAAATAAAAATAATTTTAAAATATAGTTACATTGGATTTCCCTAAATGATACTGCAAGGGCTTGAGTGCTTGTCTACAGAGGGGGAAGCAGATGGGATCGGGAAGAACAGGACCTCTGGTGTTGCGTCCACAGGGGTTGTAGCTTGAAGATACAAAGGACCATTCAGTGTCCGTGGAAAGGCTGGGCAGTGACAGCCATCAGTGCAAATTCTGTTTTATTTTTAGGTTTTTTTTTTGACAGAGTAGAAAGTGAGAGAGACAGAGACAGAGAGAAAGGTCTTCCTTTGCCGTTGGTTCACCCTCCAATGGCCGCCACAGCCGGCATGCTGCGGCTGGCGCACTGCGCTGATCCGAAGGCAGGAGCCAGGTGCTTATCCTGGTCTCCCACGGGGTGCAGGGCCCAAGCGCTTGGGCCATCCTCCACTGCACTCTTGGGCCACAGCAGAGAGCTGGCCTGGAAGAGGGGCAACCGGGACAGAATCCGGCGCTCCGACCAGGACTAGAACCCGGTGTGCCGGCGCGGCAAGGCGTAGGATTAGCCTGTTGAGCTACGACGCCGGCTCTTTTTAGTTTTGAGGGATGCTTACGTGAAACACTGCTGAGCCTGACAAAGGTGAAATTGAGTTACTACTGTAAAAGTAAGAAAATGAACTGTGATAGAGAAGTGGAAAGGGAGGGGCCTAGCTTCCTGCATGTGTCTCTCCAAGAATGAGGTTTCTGCAGCGAGCAGACACAGTGGGCAAGGAGAATGGGCTTGTGTGTGTGCAGTGAAGGTGAACAGCTGTCCCTGTTTCCAGGGTCCAGGCAAGAAGAAACACTTTGAGGTTTTAAAAGTGCTTTACAGGTGGGGCCGGCGCGGTGGCACAGTGGGTTAAAGCCCTGGCCTAAAGCGTCAGCATCCCATATGGGCCCCCGTTCTAGCCCCGGCTGCTCCTCTTCTGATCCAGCTCTCTGTCATGGCCTGAGAAAGCAGTGGAAGATGGCCCAAGTCCTTGGGCTCCTGCACCAGTGTGGGAGACCCGGAAGAAACTCCTGGCTCCTGGCTTCGGATTGGCGCAGGTCCGGCCATTGCAGCCATCTGGGGAGTGATTCAGCAGATGGAGGACCCCTCCGTCCCTCCCTCCGTCCCTCTCTCCCTCTTTCTCTCTTTGTCTCTGTCTCTACCTCTCTCTGTAACTGTCTTTCAAATAAGTAAAATAAATATTTTTTAAGAAGTGCTTTATAGGGGAAGTGGCTATACGGGGCACTCACTTATATTTTTGGGTTTGTGTTTTGGTTTGTTTTTCTGAGCCGAGGAGAGATTCTTGGGGAACTGGAAAGAGAGTGTCCATGAGTGCCCCTCTCCCCATCGAGGATGTGGTTAGAGTCTGTTTACTGGAGCGCCCTCCCTGGGTGCTGCAGACACCCAGGGAAAGAATGGCACAGCTCTGCTCTGAGCAGAAGAGGAGATGGGCGCTCCTGGGGGAAGGGGTGGCAGAGCAGGCAGGTGACACAGTCAGTCTGAACTTGGCCTCGTCTTTGCCCTCACAGGCACTCATCTCTGTGTTTCAAATGTTCATCACTATGGCGAAGGTAGGAATACTAATTTAGTGTTCTTGGCATAACAGCATAATGGAAAATCAATTTTAATTGTCCCAAATGGAACTGCTGTTTACAGTTACAGGTGGCAGCCGGGCAGTACCCGTAGGAACCAGACGAGTGGAGGGTGCAGGGAACGGCTTCCTGTCCCTAGGAGAATGGCAGGGAAGCTGTGAGGGAGCTCAGCCCCTCGGGTGTTCACACACACACACACACACACACACACACACAGGGCACCTGCACAGGTTGCAGTGTGGAGCTATAGTGGTGTCACGGCGTCCACACTCTCATCCCCTTCCTGATGTTTTCACAGGGGCAGAGCTCTCAGAATAGGGGCGGCCACGTGGATTAAAGAGCTAGAGCAACTGCACCCAGGGAACACCTGGACCTCACTTGGTGGACGTCTTCCCTTTTCTGTCTCTCAGTTTCCTGTACGATGCAGGTCGCGCTCTCTCTGAGCCTCACTCCTGCTTGTCGTTCGTCACACGTTCTCCTCATCTTTCACGGAGTCTAACAGTTCTTCTGGGGCGGTATTTCATTTTAGCCAAGCTCAGCCCACCTCTTCACTACTGTGTGCCTTGAATGAGTGACAGCCTTTGCAGTGAGGCCAGGGGAGGAGAGGGGGAAGCAGTGAAGTCATGCATGGGCTGCGGTGAGTGTGAATGACTATGCAAGTGAAGCTTCCAGGAAAAGCTCTGGTGTGAAGTTGGAACATAAATGCATCAGCTGCTAATGATGGGTTTTTTTTTTTTTAAATGAGATTCTGGCATTGCAGGAGGCAACTTAACCCACTATACCACAATGGCAGCCCCTATAGCACTTTTTTTTAAAAAAAAAAAATATTTATTTATTTGTTTATTTGAAAGTCAGAGTTACACAGAAGGAGAGGCAGAGAGAGATAGAGGTCTTTAATCTGCTGGTTCACTCCCCAGATGGCTGCAATGGCTAGAGCTGGGCTGATTGGAAGCCAAGGGCCGGGAGCTCCCTCCAGGTCTCCCACGTGGGTCCAGGGGCCCAAGGACTTAGGCCATTGTCTACTGTTTTCCCAGGCCATAGCAGAGAGCTGGCTCAGAAGAGGAGCAGCCAGGACTCGAATGGGCACACATAAGGGGTGCCGGCACTGCAAGTGGCTGCTTTACCCTCTATGCCACAGTGCCAGCCCCTAATAATATCTTTTATTCCCTTCTCTCCTTTTTAAAAGAAATTGTTGAACCATAGCATACATTTGTACATCGTTCTATTTAAAAATCTCAGGACTGTGCAGAAATAGGAATGTGGAGGCAGACTGATTCCTGGTAACTCTCAGTAGGGACTGGCTTAGGGCAGTGTTTCTGTGTAAGGACTCCTTGTAGGAGAACTACATGAAGTGCCCGATACAATTGCATGCTGGGATAGAACCTCATCCCTGGCTTTGTACCCCTGAAAATACTGTGTCTTTAGTAAGCTTCCCAGGTCATTCTGATGCAAGATGACTTTCGGAGGTTCGGTCAAAGGAAAATTACTGGTCCTGGATAGTGGGTAAAAGCCAGATAAAGTCCCCAGTAAACTCCACTAGGAGCTGCATTACTCATTTTGGCATCCAAGGAAATTTGCTCTTTCTGTCCCCAAGAGTGAGGACCACTGAGGCTTCATTTATGAAGCCCTGTGCTGGGCTTCTCCTAGAAGAACTCCAGGTCTCTCTTGTGAGTTGAGTCATTGATGGACAGCACCGGATGGTGCGACAGAGGTCCAGCGGCAGCCTGACTGGGCTCTGAGTACAGACTGTGACTGATGCTCTATCCTGCCCAGAAGCTCATGTGGAGATTTCCATGAGATGCAAGAATACAGTTGTATTCTCCAGAGTCACGCACAGTGAAACTTTGCTCAAATGCTAGAATCGCGAAACTTTGCCGTGTTTGGAAGGTAGGTGTTTTTGTTTCGCTTTTTCCTCTGGGTTCAGGTAGGACTCTCAAGTTGGAGAGGGTTCTTTGTGTTTTGCAAGGGATTCAGGTTTGTTCTGACTGTATGGCCTTAGGAAAGTTCCTAGCCTTTCTGGGCATTGCTTTCTCTGTGTGTAAGATGGAAATGCCGATCAGCCCTTCAGATGGTCTTGTGAGAACGACGCGCACCTTGAATGCGCTGGTTTCTCATAGGAAGTACTTTTCCATTCCTTTGAATAGCAAGTGCTGTATTAGATGGAAAAGAAAAATCAAAGCAGATACTGCATATTGTCTGTTAACTTGGTGTTTCTCAGCCTCAGGACTGTTGCCATTTTGAGTCAGATAATTGTGAAGTCTGTGTGTTGGGGGGGAGAGGAGGGCTCCCTGTGCGTTATAGGAGCTTTCGGTTAGCGGCATTGTTGGACCCTCAGTGGCACTCCCTGTCCAGACCATCAGAAGTCACCCCTCGGAGGGCAGGAATCAGTCCAGGAAGAGTCACTGCCCTAGGTCTTTGCCTTTGTACGGCTGTAAGTGGTGAAACAGAACTCGGAGAGCAAACCTCACCAACATTTCACCAAGCCAGCAGCAAGAAGGGGAGTAAAGCGTGTGACGGCAGCAACGGCTAGGCTTCGGGAAGGTCTCGGCCTCGGGGGGCTGAAGTCTCGCGCCGTTGGAGTGCCGTAAGCGAAGGCTGACCTGTTACCTGGAGGGTCCCCATAGCAAAGGGGAGATTTTCAGCTTTCAGAACGCCCCGACCGTAAACTTGGCAGTCCCCGATTTTACTGAGGTAGGGTTCAGTGGCTCTTGTGTGTAGACCAGGAGACAGTGTCTCCTGTGTGCTGCGGGTATAAAAATCAAATGCTTAGGTTATTCGTTCTTACATGGGAAAAACCTGCCACCTGTTGGCCTCCATCGTGTTGGTGTGATCAGAGCTTGTGATTCCTTTGATAGGTACCAGGAAAGCACTTAGTGATCACGCGTGAGAACAAAGGGCACAGGTGAGAACTCCCCAGTGTGGCCTGGAATCTGGCTGCCTGTCTGACACCGCCACCCAGCCACCCTGACGTGCAGCATCCACAAGGCTGCTGGCCAGTTCTTTAAGGGGACTCGCCAACATACACCCCTGCACCTGACTCCTCCCATGCTTCCATTGATGACCAGTTTGCCCCCTAACAGCAAAGCAGTTGCATATAAGTGTAGTTGTGTGTGTTAGACTTGCACCCTGTTTCTGCATTGTGGTGGCTGTGAATCACTGTAGGTAGCCATATGCTGTCTTTCCCTGCCCCCTTCTGGAATGTTCTTCTCCCAAGCCAGCCAATAGCAAGCTTTCCCTCTCTGTGCCTCGCTAACATGACCTCCAGGAGGTAGCAGAGGAAAGAACGGGATAGGCCAGGACTGCATAAACCACACCGCATCCCCAGCCGCGCGGCAGTATAGAAGAGGCTTGGTGTTTGTTTCAATTTCACAGGGGTTGCCTGGCCTTTGGTTTAGTTAGTTAACATTTGATGAACTTTGTTGGATGGAAACTTATGTGGTTGGCACAGATAGACACTTGACATGATTGTGGGAGTTACAGTCTCTACAGTTTTGACCGTTGTTGCTCATGGTTCTGGAGGCTGGTGTCATCTTATTGGACCAGACATGAACACCTCACCAGGATTATTCTAGTTTAGCTCTCTCTGAGTTCAATCAAGTCTGAATTTCTTTGATCATCAGATTTTAACTCAAAAAGTTGTCCGAGGTTTGCCCAGCTGCCCTGAAACAAAAGTGGGCTCCCACCTGCTTCACTAAGTGGGTATTTACAGGGCCTTATGGCTCGGACGCATGAGCCCTGGAGAGGTGGGCTGTGGGGTGAACATTGTTCAACACCAGGCTCCAGGGTCCTCTCTCCCAGATCCTGGCAGCTCTGGCGCAGGGCCAGGGAGCTCCGACTATGTTACCGGAAGTTCTAAGCGGTGCCTCCGGAAATTCTAACTATGCCGGCCATAAGTGTTAACAATGCGACCGCAAGTTCTGGCTGTGTCACCGGAAGTTGCTCAAAGCAGGCCCAGGTGGGGGCAGCTGTAGGTCAGCAGCATGTGCTGTGCCTGCGTTAGGGCGTGTGGAGGAGGGGCCTGTCTTCCTGAATAACAGTGAGTTGTAAACAAGGGGTTGACACAGTGCCAACCACACGGCTCTTGGATAAGAGATTTCTTGTCCGAGGTTTCTCCCGCCCGTGTTTCACTGGCTCCTGTCCCTGTATCTTAATTCACTGATAGTGATAATGTGCAGAAAGATACCTGTGGACTGGCTGGGTTTTTTAGACGTCAAGATTGTAATGGTGCAGCTGCCAAGAAGGTGTCCAGTAGCATACGCTTTGGCTACAGTCCAGACACCAGCTGATGCAACTCTGGGAAGCCAAGTGGAGCTAAACTCACAGCTGCCCAGACAGGAAGTGCAAAGTGACCTGTGGAGTAGGTGAGTGGCAGAAATCCCTTGTAAGAACGAGGCCTCTGACTAACGCGAAGATTTAGCTGGCTGCGTTTGACATTAGTCTTCTTTTTATAAAATGGCATTTGAAAAGCACTTGTTCATAACTCTCATTCATGTAATTATTTTGAGTATTTTTTTCAAAATGTTTGAGATAACATTAATTTACATGCTAGTAAAAGACATACTGGCTTTGATAAACAGAGTTCAGTAAAAAGTTAAGAGAACTGTAGCCTGGTGGGGAAGTGGGCAAAGACTGTAAGCAATAGTCAGGTGAAAAGATGTTCAACTTCACTCATGGGCACTCTGAAATTGTCACACAATCATTAAAACCACAGCAGTACATATTTCGTAGCAACTGATTTGACAAAGACTTAAAACAAAATTTGGTCAGTTTGTTGTATTTGCAGCAAAACTGAGTACTTGGTGTCAACACGTTTAGTTACATCTCTGCAGAACCTGTGCTCAGGAGGTGGTAGCCCCACCCCACCTGGTCATTCAGGGAAACAAGTGTGGAGAGGTGAATGTCGTGGTCAGCTGGAAATGGCAGTGTAGCAGTGTCCACTCAGCTTTTTTGCACTGTAAACGAGTGGCTCTTTTTATCCTCCCAAGTGCTTTCTTAGTAGAATGCAAGAGCTTTTACTTCCATTATAAAATAGGCATTCACCACCAAATTTCCCTTTGTCCTGAAAATATTCAAGGACATCTCACAAAGTTTGTGGGGGAAAATAGGATTTAAAAATCAGTTCATCTGGGGGCAAACATAGCTTGGCGTTGCAGTGGCTCCCAAAGGAAGTGCTCCACTGTTCGGGAGCCTGATTCGCTGGCTGGTGTTCATGTTGGCTGCTGCCTCGGGAGCTCTGTGGGCTCATCCATGTCATCTGTCCGTGTGGACTGCTCTGTGTTCACTCTCAGCACGGTTGCTGGTTGCTGAAGGCAGGCGCCCTAAGAATGACTGTAGGAAAGATACAAAGCTCCTGATCAAAAGCCAGCTTTGAAAAACAAGATAGCATCTTTGCCTCTTCCTCTTTGGCCAGAGTCATCCCACTATCCCAGCTGCATCCCAGAGCAGGGAGCTTGGAGAGTGAGAGTGCCCTTATGTCATAAACAGAGTATGTGGGTGGCCTGGCTTTGGGGCACATCTTCCCCCACAAGAGCATGGTCATTGAGTTGCCTGTGCTTTCTGGAATGCTGGAGGCAAGAAGGGAAGAGGGAGACAGGCAAGTTCTTGCTGGACTCAAGGACTTAGCGGCCACATGTGTGGTCAGCCAGGTGCACATCCGAGTACATATGACCTCCATCAATCCCCCTCGCTTCTGGTGTTCTTCACACCACTTTTTCTCAGTTCTACCTTCTTTATGTCCTGGATTCCTGTGTGGTGAGAAAACACAACCTTTGTTAACGCTGTCCATTAGTATGAAATAAATAGATAAAAAATAAACGGCCACACACATAAAGCAAGGAGTCCACTGACAAGGACCCCAGCTCAAGTTCACATTCTGTGCATCGTTTCCCTTTCATGCCTTAAGAGCGATTGGGGTGTGGAAGCCATGTTTCCCAGGGCTCAGTACATTTCCTGCCATTGTCAAAGGCTTATGATGATGCTCCACCCACAATTGAGCTGTAATTGGAGCAGATTTCCATTTAAAATAGATCCCGTTTCCCCAGGGTAGGGGGAATTATCCAAATGGCCTACTTTCCCCAGTGGGGCATTGGCAATGCTCACATCAGCTCACACTGTTGACTGAATTGTGAGGTGGCCCTAGCTTCCACATACCTGCTGCACAGCCCAATGATACAATCAAAGTATGGGGGTTCCCTTCCTCACGTGTCCAAGGTCTTCTCTCTTCCTCTTTAAATTCTCACTCGCAGGTGGTCTCAGGTCTCGTTCCTCCTAGTAAGCAAAGTATTGTATGGGGGAATCAAACTGAGAATAAGATAATCATTCAGCTCTGGTAGGCGTATAGGTCCAAACACTGCGGGGTACAAAGCATTGCGTTCACATGAATTAGCGTAGGTGTGCAGTGTGTGCTCCCTCTGCACCTGCAGAATTTGACTCCTGTGTGGTGCCGTATCCCCTCATCCCTAAGTGCAGCTGCCATCAACTAAAGAAACAGAGTCTGCAGACTCCAGAGGCTGGCTGCATGTGGCACACGCAGGTTCCTCTCGTGGTTGACCCGGTCTGCCAAGTCTCCTGGGACCCTGAGATGTCTGTCCCTGGACTTAAGCTTCCATCTGTGCTATTTGCTGCTTCTGTCTCCACTTGGGGGCCCGTTGGTAGCTCACAAGCTGGCCGATGGGCAGAATGTCCTGTTCAGGGCACAGACGCAGAGTGAAAGATGCCCCCTGCACAGTGTTAGGTTGTAGTGCTGACCCTCCATGTGGTTACATTTTGGAAAGGAGGCTTTTGGAAGGTCATTAGGGTTGGATGAGGCGGTAAGGAGTGGGGTTTTGTGATGGGGATACTGCCCTCGTAAGAAGACATGCCAGAGACCTTGCCTGTTCGTGTCCTGCCCTCCCCTCCCCCACCCCTCCCCTTGCCTCCCTTCTCCCTTCATGTCCCCTCCTTTCCCCTTGCCCTCCCCCTTCCCCCTCCCCTCCCCTCCCCTCCCCTTCCCTCCCCTCCCTTTTGCTTCCCCTCCCTTTCCCCTTTCCTCTCCCCTTTCCCCTCCTCTTCCCTTCCCCTCCCCTCCTCTTCCTTTCCCCTCCCCCCTTCCCTCCCTTCCTCCCTCCCCTTCCCCTCCCCTCCCCCCTCCCCTGACTGGCCATTCCGTACCAACAGGCACTGGTGAGGATTCCCTGAGATCCTGCAGTCGAAGCCTTTTGCACTGTGTCTGGTGTAGGAGGCGTGCTGGGCGATGTTTTCCCTAAGAAACAGGATTCTCATGGCTACATATGGCTCATCTCAAGATTGGCCAGACCCTGTTCTAATTACATCTCTGCAAAAGGCTGTGTTTTTTATACTTAAGGCTTCTTTAAGAATTTAATACATTCTTGGGAATTAAGTGTAATCTTGACCATTTAAGGTATTATGACAGCTAATAGTGGAAATCTAACTCTGTCTTAAGCAAAGAGATGCAGGTGGCTGACTGGCATAATGCAAGTGTTGGAGAGACACAGGTATGCCTTTTTTCAGAGTCCCTGGAGTCTGGGGTCCCATGCCCCGGGGCTCTTGCTCGGCCCTCCCCACCCCGTGTCTCTCCTGCTCTGTTCTCATTCTTCAGACCACCTTCTTCTGAGTCTGAAGATGCGATCACTGCCATCCTTGAAATTTGAGCAGAAGTTAGGGAAAAGCCTTCCGCAATAAAGCCCCAGATTTCGGGAGTGATAAGGATCACTATCTTGTTCATGCTCTACTTGCTGTAGCCAGGGGACTGGGTTTCCATGTGTGGCTTGGCATATGCGTGGACCTGCTGCTCAATGTGGAGGAGAGAGGCTGTGTTGACAGCTCCCTCCAGGAATGACCGGGTGGAACCCAACCGTGTGACTGTTTGCTTGAGACCAAGACTCAAGAGTGGGTTACTGTGTCAAGGTCTTTACCATCATAGAGCCCCTTAAAGTGTGCACATTGCCCACTCCTTATCACAGACTGTCTCTGGGCTCCCATAGCGAAGCCGCACAGCCAGTGCCTATGTGCCATCCTACACCGCCCAATCCCAGTGCTCGGTTGAGCAGTCTGCCTCGACACCTCGCTCCCTACTCTCCATCTTCAGTGTCATAATCAAATGCTTAGTCCTGGCACTAACACAAGCCCTGTCCTGGCGTTCTCACATCCTGCTATGACAAGCAATAGGCTGCATCTTAAGATCAAGAGGTCAAGGGGCTTTGGTCCTTCAGAAGCCATCACGGCTGAGTCAGCACCGTAAGCTTTGTCCTGAGCAGCAAGCCAGGCTCTCCACAAACCCTGGGACCTCCCCACAGGGCTCTGGTGTTGCAGAGGAAGCCCCGGTCCTACAGGAAAAATAACCTTCCTGATATTCCCTGAGTGTGTGTCTGGTGATTGACTGTCATCTTCCACTCTGCCTTGTTGAAATCAATAGGAGACTTAATGAAGTGAAAATGGAATCAATATTTAATTCCCACAGGTAGGAGGGATTGCTGTGGCCTGCGTGCAGCTGCCAGCTTCTCCCTTTCGGAGTGGTAATGAGAGCCGGCCTCATGGCTGACACTCACACCTGTAATTGCTCCCTTGGTGATGGACTGCATTCCTACTGTGTGTCAGGTGTCATGCTGGACATTTGGAATCAGCCAGTGAGTTTCAAACTGAGATTTATGTATTGGCTGAGAAGGTGCTAAGTACTTGCCCTCGACCACATTTCCAGTTGCACCTTAGCAAATGATCGTACAGGTGAGCAGGCTGAGACAGGGAGAAGGGGCTTACTCAGTGGGAGCACTGTAGACTCAGGATTTAAACCCGAGTCTGGTTGGTTGTACATCCTGGAGATCGACAGTGTGCCTAATTGCCTTCCATTCCACAGATGAGCTAACTGAAGCTCAGGAATGGCATTCCTGAGAACAGTTAGTGCATGCATCGTGTGCTTCATCTCACCGTCCATAGCTCCTCTGAAATAGGAGTTGAATTGCACAGGTCTCCATTGTCTTACTCAGGGGCTGTAGTAATCAGGTATGGTATTTTGTGCCCTGGGAAATCGAGCGATGTGGATCTTGAATCTATGAGTGTGTGATCGAGTGGCTGGCAGTGTGATGAGTAGGGACAAAGCACACGCATGGGGATGCAGAAGGGGCTCCAATGAGGAATGCATTACAACACCCTTTGCTGCAGCCATCAGAAAGCAAGGTTTCACATTGAACAAAGTCATAAGGAGGTGAATTTTCCCTTAGGTAGCAACGGCCTACACAGGGTGGTTTGGGGCTGATGGATTGAGCAGCTCAGCCTCATGAGGTCTTTCCCATTTTCTTCTCTCCCACTCTTACTTCGCCATTTTGCTCCTGATCATCTGTTGTTATTACAAAGCATTTTTTGGAGTGTCAGATATTACTTCCAGAAATGACCAGGTATTGAAGGGCTGGATGCATCTCTGTGAGTCTGTTTTCCTCCTCCGTCTATTCCTCTTCCTCCTCCTCCTCTTCCACCTTCTCCTCCTCTTATTCCTCCTCCTGCTCCTTTTTTAAAATATTTGTTTGAAGAATTAGAGAGAGAGAGTGGGAGAGAGAGAGATTTTTCTCTATGCTGGTTCATTCCCAAATGGATACAGTAGCCAAGGTCGACCAGACATAAGCCAGGAGCCAGGAGCTTCCTCCAGGTCTCCCACATAGATGGCAGGAGCCCACACACTTGGGCCATCTTTAGCTGCTTTCCCAGGCACAGTAGCAGGGAACTGGATTGGAAGTGGAGCGCCTGGGCCACGAAGCAGTGCCCATATGTGATGCCAGCATCTCAGGCCTCAGCTTTATCTTTTGTGCCACTATGCCATCCCCTGTTTTTCTCCATAATGGCAGCAGAGCTCTCCTAGGTAATCTCTG
The DNA here is from genome assembly GCA_015711505.1 of Sylvilagus bachmani. Lineage (NCBI taxonomy): Eukaryota > Metazoa > Chordata > Mammalia > Lagomorpha > Leporidae > Sylvilagus > Sylvilagus bachmani. The sequence continues at coordinate 5,074,995 of CM027389.1, forward strand.
AAGACCCAAGTGAAGGCTTGGTCAGAATCTGTTAATATCAGTCCCCCAAATAATTAGTGTTTCAGGAAGTGAGATAACTGTAATAGACTTAGAGGACCTAGGGACAGCGCTGAGACAGCCAGGGGAGGTTGGGGAGCTAAGAAACCATGTTCTATGTGGGAGAGACCCAACCAAGAGGAGGACAAAGGACACCTAGGGTTGAAGCTGAGATGGTTGCTAAGCAGTTCTAGGACTAGGCTGGAATGACCACAGCTGGGGATGGAAAGAGTTCAGGAGTCACGAGAGAAAAAAAAAAAAAAACTCGGGTGCACAGAGGCAAGAGGCAGTGCCATTGCCATTCCCTTGGCTCCCTCAGCAGGTGGAATGACAGCTCCACCCTTCCCACCTGGGCTGTCCTGGGTTAACCAGTTAACCTCCATGTGCCCGGATCCACTTGCCTGCATGATTGGATGCTGTCACACATTAAAAATTTGGACTGCTCACTATCTGTGCCGGGAGATAGCAGTAGTGAACATTACTCTAACCACCAAGAGTGCAGGAAATGTTTACTGGGGAGTTGTGCTCAGTGTAGTGACTGTACAAGGTTGCTCAAACCCCAGGACCAAGGGAGGCAGCTTCACTGGCCAGGCCAGGCACCTTGATGGATAATTTTGTTCACACCACGGACATCACCCCGCAGGAAAATGATGCCCTGGCCAAGCCATGAATCCAGGGTTGTACACAGCTTGTCCTGTGTTTAAAAACTTCTATTCGTCCCATGTGGGTGAGCGGGAGTCCTGCAGCTCAGGATGCTTGAGGAGAGGCACTGGTGCTTGCCCTGGGACTTAGTGGGGACCCTGTGCTAGGATGCTTGACCCGCATCTCTCAGCCTTTGTACCACAGTAGTCATGGTGACTCACAGCATAGGCTCTGGAACCAGCGTGTTGAGACTCATTAATTGAAGTCAGTTGGCTTGAGCTCCTCGCTGAAGAGTTTTAGAAAAGGTGTGTTTTGGGTAGGAATTCCCAGGCGCTTGGTGAGGGAGTGGAGAACATGGGAAGCCAACAGAAGCCATTCCTGCCATTCTACCAGGGTTTATCAGAAGTGCTAGCTTTGTAGGAGAAAAAGGAATTGTTTCATCAAGGAACCAAGACTGGCTTTTTAAATCCAGTGAATCCGCTATCTCCTGAGATGAGACTTAATCCTAAGGACTTAGTGTAGCCTGCCAGCCACATAACCCCTGGTCATGCCTGCCTCCTGGGCCCTTGAACCATCTGCCCCATGGTCCATCACAGTTGGTGTGTGTGACCGACAGAGTGTGGCTGAGTGATGGATGGCAGCACCCCACCCAGGCTGTAAAAGACACCATGACTTCTGCTTTGCTTTCTCTGATTGATCACAAGTATGGGAGAAACCAACTGCTGCTCGGGAAGCCACAAGTGGTGGCTTGTGTTGGGCTCCGACACAGCTTTGTGTTTCAGTGAACGTCACAGTGGCTCGCAGAGGAATCCACATGCATGCTACGCTGGCCAGCTCCTGTGACCTTCTCATGAGATACTGTGAGACAGGGCCATCCAGTTTGGGAATTGAGTGAGATGATCAATCTTTGGAAGTATCTAAGTTTGAAATAATTTGGAGACAGCAATAGATATATCTATTTGAAGCACCTCTTGCAAGGACCAAGCTCCTGAGGCCAGAGGAAGTCGAGAGGCAGAGGGGACGCAGGTGCTCATGGGAGGAAGCTTATAGCACACCTGAGATTGCTCGCTGCAGCTGCAGGTGGCCTGTGGGGCACACTGGGAGAGAGGGCGGGCCTGCCGCCTGAGTTGTGAAAGCTTGAGTGGGACGGCTCACGCCTCTGAGCTTTGTCTCTTCTGCATTCCTGCTTCTCCACTTCCTGGTTGTACTCTCTTCTTTCCATCCTTCCTTGTATTTATTTATGAAATGATTGGTTTGGAAGGCATATCCATTGCTGAATATCATGCGGATCCTCCCCTCTCTGCTCTGGCTGACACCACAGGGCCACTCATACAGACGTGGGTCTGGTTGTAGCCCGGAGCTGTTTCAGGTGCTGACTGTTCAGTTGTGCAGCTGGGAAGAAGCATCAGGGTCCAGCTCTGCTGGCTGCTGAAGGAACCTGACAGCAATGCTCAGGAGCTAGAATAAGTGTAGAAACAAGAGAAAAGACAGAGCCGCATGCTCGTTGTCTGCCCCAGTGCAGATCTCCATGGTGTGCCTGCCAAAACACCATCACATGTTACATGGAAAAGACTTCAGGTCCACCCCCTGTAGCATGTTGTGTGCACGTAGGTGCTGAGCTGGGGCAGCACACTTGCATCTCCTCACTGCTGGAGCTTGGTCTTGCTCTTGGTCTATTCTTAGAAGCCCCGGGGAAATAGCAATGCAGGACTGGTACCATGCAGACTGCAGATGGGGTCAACAGGGCAGAAAGGCACGGTTTAGCTCAAGTGGCTTTTTTAGCCAGGGTGGTCTTGGGCAACAGTGTTCCCAGTAGCTGTCACTGACCTTTACCCAGGTGTCAGCTTATCATCAGCCTGTTGATGCTGACACCACAAGTCCAACAGCCATGTATGCCTTGATCAATGATGGCTTTTGAGATGTGGGATGTTTCTTATGGCCTGTGTTGACTGTCACTCACGCTGGGTGAGGAGCAGGCATGGAGGAACTGTCAGATGTGCTCACCTATCCCCAGTGTAGAAACACCAAGGATTAACTGACTTCACGGTGTTGGTTGGTAAAGGCACATATGTGGGCATGCTGGCCACATCACTGAGTATCCCATGGTTGTCACATCTGGGGCTGGTTCAACCATACCTGTACCAAGTCAACCAGAAAGGAAAAAAAAAAATCACAATAGCAAGTATGCACAGTTAAACACAGCTTAATAGCATTTCTTTGGAATTTTTTATTTATTCATTTGAAAGGCAAAGAGAGAGCGAGTTCTCCTCTGGTTCACACCCCAAATGCACATAAAAGCCAGGGCTGGGCCAGGCTGGAGGCTGGAACTCAGTCTGAGTCTCCTATGTGGATGACAGGGACCCAAGTCCTTGAACTGTCAGGCATTGCCTCCCAGGGTGCACACCAGTAGGAAGCTGGGATGCACAGTGGAGTTAGGTCTCTAACCCAGGCTCTCTGAAGCAGTGTGCAGGGATCACACGCAGCCTCTTAACCAGTGCATCAGCATCCACCCCTACCTAGCAGGTGTTTGATGTTTAATGAGCTATTTTGTAGGTATCAGATGCATTACCTACCATGGACCATATCGGTTTTACGTTTGTCCTTTTTGTAAAATATCAAGTGTATAAACCCCAATGAATCTGGTGTATAGGACAACTATCAGAACAGGAACTTAGGAGTCAGCTTATGTCTGGTGAGGGAGGAGTGGCATTTGCCCTGTCCTAGAAGTGTTGCATCTGAGGGGGATGCTCACAGCCTCCATCTCCAAATCACTTATGCCTATGCCAGAGGATGCAAATTTCTGTTCATTTTCAAAGGCTTCTGAAGGTCACTTTGAGGAGTTTGATTCTCAAATTGAGATCAGGAGATATAAGGACTGGACCAGAGACCTCACATCATGCCCAGGTGGTGACTGTGTGCAGGTAGAGACTGTACAGGTGGTGACTGTGTGTGCAGCTGGTGACTGTGTGCAGCTGGTGACTGTACAGATGGTGACTGTGTGCAGCTGGTGACACTGTGTGCATGTGGTGACTGTGCAAGTGGTGACTGTGCAGGTGGTGACTGTGCAGGTGGTGACTGTGTGCAAGTGGTGACTGTGTGCAGGTGGTGACTGTGTACAGGTGGAGACTGTATAGGTGGTGACTGTGTGTAGCTGGTGACACTGTGCAGTTGGTGACTGTGTGTACAGGTAGTGACTGTGTACAGGTGGAGACTGTACAGGTGGTGACTTTGTGCAGCTGGTGACACTGCAGTTGGTGTGTGTGCAGGTGGTGACTGTGTGCAGGTAGTGATTGTGTGCAGGTGGTGGCAGTGTCGCTGAAGGTGGTGACTGTGCAGGTGGTGACTGTACAGGTGGTGATGGTGTGTGTGCAGGTGGTGGCTATGTGTGCATGTGGTCAGTGTGCACTGGACAGCACAATGTGGGACCAAAGGATTCAGTAGAAAACTGTACTTCCCAGCCCTTTGCCCTGCAGTCCCAGGTGGGACATCACGTGATTCCATTCCTGGGAAATGTATGGGCTAGGCAGACCTATAGGACCAGGTACTGGGTGACTGGTTTCCAGAGCTACAGTGAAAGGAGTTTGCTTTGGAGTGACAGAATGTTCTAGAACTAGATAGTGGTGATCATGTGAACAGAGTGGAAGCCAGTGAACTGTATATGTGAAAATGATGAGTCTAATGATATGTGAGTTAGATTCCTATTACAAAAAAAAAAGTTCAAGAAAAAAAAAATGAGGGAATACAGTCACACAGGAGAGCTAATCAAATGGAGCTTGTTTATCCAGCAAGTGAGGCTGATTAGCAGAAGAAGCATTATTAAAAATGTGTCAAGTATGCACACATTGGAATATTATATAGCCCAAGAAGGAACTCTAGCTATAGGCAAAGATAGAGGTACGTCTTAAAAATGAGATTCAACTAGAATGAAAGCAAGTCAAAGAAGTACATATGGGTTGTTCATTATGTTTTTGAAATTTTAAAAAATATAAATTCACAGATGTGTTTGTATGTGAGTGTGTGTATACCTAATACCACAGTTAATCATTTTAGGATTTAGAGTCAGAGAGAGGCAGGGCCTGATAGATTGATTTGTCTTAAATTAATTAGCGAGTATACTAAAAGTCACCATTACGTTTCTTCTCCTTTTGACCTATTCTTAAGCATAAATATATAACATTAGGGTAACCCAGAAGACATTGTAATTTTTTTCTTGCTTGAAAATGTTCAAATGCCAACAACTTAATGCTGTTAAAGCTATTTAAATAAGTAAGTCTAACTTTGGAGACATAGAACTAAACATACTGATGCTACCTTTAACCCAGAACTTGATTTTGGGGCTGTATTTTATACCAGGCTGTTAGCTTCTAGCAGCAGTGAAGGGAAGAGTGACACCAGTGAGAGTGGGGGATTTTCCCTAGATGGTTGTTATGTGTCGGGCTCTGTGCAAATGATTCATGTTTTACAGAGAAAATCTGAGGTTCAGGTATAAACACTTACCCAAAGTGACCATGTGGTGGGGGGTGATTTGTGGTGGTCCCCCGTGTTTTGCCCCACTCTGCATAGAAAACTAGATCCTGTCTCATGAGCCTCACCAGCCCCTCTGTCCACTTCACTGTGAGAACCCAACCCAGATTGCATCATTTGTTGACTTGGCTTCCACAAGTCTCCAGTGCTTCCTCTTACTGGATCCCCTTCGATCCTTGAGACCACAGTGTGGATTCTGCACTGGGACCCATTCTTGAGCCTGTGTGGGCTGTGGTACTGTGAGGCCACCTCATGAGCCTGGCTCCTTCTCTGTGTGGCTGGCTCCCTTTCTGCTTCTCCAGCATGCTGTGACACAGCTTGGGGGCCCTCACTGGGAAGCTGGCACCATGCTTCTGTTACCCTCCAGCCACTGGAATCGTAAGCCTGGTGCACCTGCCCCGGATCTGCTAGCCCACGTAGCCTCTTGTTCTTCTCACAACGATATCACTCACACTGGAACAGAATCTCACCAGTGGAGGATGAGGGCACTCCTCCTTGACCTCTTCTCCAAATACCTTGAATCCAAGTGAATTCAGCTTCTAGAAGACGGAGGATTTCCGCACGCTGTGTGTTTGCGGGGAGCAGCATTCAATGCATAGCAGATGTCTTTCATGAGCTTCCCTGCCCCCGACCTTCCGGTGCCTGTCTCCTGTTCCCCAAAGGGCTGAGGTTCCTTCAGTCCTCAGAGTACCACAGGTCTCTGTCCATGGTGCTGTCACCCTGGCACACACTTCCTGGGGCTTTCTACAAGTGGCCCCTTCCCCACCTCTAGTCCTTAGCTCTAAATAACACCTCCTTTAAACTGTGTTTCTCAGCCCACTCTCTATTAACCAGGCCCTTATCCCACTTTCATTTTCTTTCCCTTTAGCCTTTGAGTTTCCTTTATAACAACATGTACATTGTAGCCAAATTATGATCAGAAATAACCCATTTATAGTTAATCATGTGCCCATGTTTGGCTCATGCCCACCCCCCACTGTATCCCCACATGCACTCTCTTTGAGTGACCAGTCTTGACCCTTCGGTTGGTGACTGTAGCAGAGTACTGTTCCATAGTAAGTATCCAAAATGTTTTTCTGGAATGGACAAATGGATGGAGGGTGGTGGGTCTTCTCTGGCACACAGATTACTACCAGGGAGCCAGTGCTGCATCAGTGGTTAGGAGCAGAGGGGTTAACAGGAAACAGGCCTTGGAATTCAGCCAGTCACCACGTGACCCTGAGTCCTCTAGACCCCTAGTGTGTTGTGTGGGAAGCAGCGTTGATCACAGCACCTCCCCGGCTTGATGGATGAGGGGGGGGGCTGGAACAGCAGGTACAGGGGCTGTGGCATAGAGGACAAAGCAAGAATGGCTTCAGAATTTATCAGAAAGCAAAGACATAAGCTGGGGCTAGCCAGGGAGTCCCCGAAAGACCAGTCAGTCTTTTCTCACCCAGCTGCTGTGCGTGCTCTGAAAACCTGTAGGGTGGCATGGTCTTGGAGCCACTTTGTGTGGCACGTCCTCTGCCTGTCGGGTTGCAGTTCTGGGCTGCATGCCTGGAAATCACTCATTCCAGTAATAGTTCACAGCCTTCCGGTGAGAAGAAGGCAGGCCAGGAACAGGCAATATCCACACTTTAGATTTTATGGAGGACATTTAGCAAAAGGCTGTGAGGGAAGAATTAGCCAGAATGCAATAGAAGGAGAGAATTCGGTGGGTGTCCCTTTAGGCAGCAATAAATCAGCACACAAACCTGGAGCCGGGCTGAGTGCTCGCCGCCAGGGACAGAAGACAAACCGCGTGTCTGGAGATGGTGCTGCACTTCAGTCAGCTTTAAACAGGACGCACAGATTCATCCCCAGGCTTATCCTGACCCAGTGAGGGCTGGCTCTGGCAGTACTGCTTGGGCAAGTAAGGGCGATTTCCCTTAAATAAAAGGATTTCACTGTTAAAAGCAACCAGTGGCAACATTGGGCACAGTGGTTGAGGCACCGCTTGGGATGTCAGCATCACATGTCAGCATCTCATGTCAGTATCGCATGTCAGCATGCCTCGGTTAGGCTGCCGCTCTGCCTCTGCTTGCCGCTTGGTGGTGATGAGCAGGCACTGGGTGGTGGCAGGTCGTGACTCAGGTGCTGGGTCCTCACCACTCCAGTGGAGACTGAATTGGGTTATGGGCTCCTGGCTTCATCCAGGCCCAAGCTCCCTCCTTTGTGGCCATTTGGGGGAGTAAATCCATAGATAGAAGTTCCCTCTATGCATTTCTGTGTCTGTATCTGTATCTTTGCCTTTCAAATACCTTAACATAAATTTAAAAAATGTAAAACTGAAATTAGGTGAATTCCACTATTACATCAAGACAGGCAACACAAGCGCCCCCACTCTGTGGCTCACAGCACTGGCATCCCATATCACAGTGCCATTTCCAGTCACGGCCACTCTACTTCCAAGCCAGCTCCCTGCAGATACACCTGAAAAGGCAGCAGATGACCCAAGGATGGACTCTCAGGCTCCTGGCTTTGGCCTTGCCCAGCTCTGGGTTTTTTGACTATTTGGAGAGTGAACCACCAGATGGCAAATCTGTCTCTCTCGCGCGTGCGTGCTCTCCCCCGCCCCTTCTCTCTCTCTCTCTCTCTCACTGTGTGTGTATGTGTGTGTGTGTCCCTCCCTTTAATTTTTTAAGAGATTAATGTGTGGGTTGATTTATAACTGAGAGAGAGTATGTTCAATTTTGGGGATCCAGAGAGGACAGACATGAGGTAGAATTGTACTTCTCTTAAAACAAAGCCCCCCCACACACTCTTGGTCTTAATCATGCATACTGGGTCCCAGTTCTGAAGTCAGCTCTACCCTGGACTTCCTAGATGGGAGAACTTGGATAGCTCCCAGCTGTGTCCCATCTGTACACCAAAGGTGCTGATGTGCTAAGAATCTCCATGGCAGCCTATGATCACTCTCTAGTCTTAACCTAGAGAGGAGGTCACAGATGCCTCTTGTCACAGTTCCCTGTACCTCTCCTCTTTTAATACTCAAGGTCGGCTGCTATTCTTGTTCTTCCTCCTCCTTCCATTATTCCTAAACATTTTTTTCTTTTTTTATTACTACCCCTTATGGAGTATTTTATTTTTTACTTTTGTGCCCTAATCATTTGCCTATCTCCCTAATGTTCTAATAACACAGATTATTTTTCTGTATGAATTTCTGCCCCACAGTTCTTTGAAATAAGGCATTTCAGGATCTATAATATGTGGGTTTGCCACTCCCTGTTGAGAAGGCATGATGTGCACAGAAAGCTCCACGTTAGGGAATGCTTGTCTCATTTAGCACAGTGTCCCCAGTGCACAGAGATTCACATTGAGAATCACTGCATAGATACGTGGGTGACTCAGCTAATGGGTGAGGATTAACAGAATCCTGTAACCAGGTGCCTGGTCTTATGATTACAACACACCAATCAGGAAATATACATTCCCTTCTACTTCAGAATGCCTGTCTCAACCTTTCAAAAGCATTGATGAGTATCATTTCAGATCTTCATTTCCATATTTTCATCTCTTACTTGAATGCTGACTCTTTGAGGGCATGTGTCAGTTGTATGCATTATTGTTATCACCTACTCTGCTGACTATTCAATGGTGAAGAATTGAAACAAAGGATGGAAATGGAAAGTTCAGCTCATCCTTGGTCAGAATGAAGCTCAGAGTCTGGTGGTCCCTGCACTAGCAAAGCCTGCACCACAGGTTTGCTCACAGCATTTCCATCTCCAGGAGTGCTTGGAAGACATGTGTCAGCACCACCAGGCAAATGGGAATGGAAGCTTATTCAAGGCATTTAAAAGTGTTGTAATTAATTATTTGTGAGGCCGAGAGACAGGTGTGTGTGTGTGTGTGTGTGTGTGTGTGCGCGCACGCACGTGCAGAGAGAGAGAAAGCACCCATCTGCTGGTTTACCACCCAGATGTCTACAGACTTAATCCTGATAAAAGCCATGAGCTAGGAATTTAGTCCAGTCACCTATGTGAGTGATGGGAATGAAACTGCTTAAGCCATCATCTGTTGCCTCCCAGGACTGTACACTAGCTAGAAGCTGGAGCCACAAGCCAGAGCTAGGGAGAGAACCCATTACTCAGGTATGGGCAGGCATCTTGACAGCTAGGGTGAACACCTGTTGTTCAATGCAATTTTTTTAGCCAGAAAGCCTCAGAGTTGAGAATGCCACTGGTTTGCTAATTAGGGAACTAACTCTGCCCTTGGAGTTTGGCTTTGCAAGATGTAGCTCCAGATACTGAGTCTGTGGCAGCAGAAGCCAGAAGAGGGGATGATTTGGGGTAGGCAAGTAGTGCCTGGGTGGGAGAATCAGGGCGCTCAGAGAGTTCCAGAAAGTTCTCTGTCCTGACCTGGCTACTGCTGGTGGGGTACGTTCACCTTGAGATAATCCAGAAACTACTCACCTGTGAGTGGTGTCTTGTTCTGTGCGTGCACCATCCCCATCAGTTCAAACAGTGATAATGAAGCCATTGGGAGACTCCAGACCTCCAGAGGATTGGGTGCTCCTGCAAGTCACTTCCTCCCAGATCTTTGAGTTTCCTCCATGGTCACCCAGAGCAAACACCAGCACCAACCTCACAATTCTGACATGAGGATTAAAAAATCACAGCATGTCAATCACTTGTGACAGTGCCTGGTTCACTATAAATCTGTCCATGTCCATTACCATCATCGACTTAGCACACATTTATTGAGAGCAGACTGACAGTGTTAACACATTTTTGCACGGTGAGGGTCTCATTTCAGGTTAAAATGAGGGTTCCCCTAGCCTCCAACATCTCATCATAAACATTTTCAAGTACACAGAACAGTTGAGAAGAGGGTACCATAAGCATACTCCTCTCTGCTCTAGAATTGTCCTTAACCAACACTTGGTGCTCTGTCCATGGTCCTGAAAGGAGAATCCTAAGGATCCGCAGCACTGGGGACAGTAAGGCAGCCCAAACAAACCAACCTGGATGGAGCCACTTTGTGTTGAATAATCCAAGTCTTAAAATTCCCACTTCTCATCCATCCATAAACAAAGGAACCTGCTGGGGGAAGTGCAGATAACACGGGTCCGGGGCTGCTGCATCCTGCCCAGAAGCAAGTGCGAAACAACGCCTTCGCTGTCCTTGGCCTTAGCCTGGGCAACAGCAAATTCAGCAGATGGGAACTCTACCTGAGTGCTTTGGAAGCCGTGAATTAATGCTGACCACGAATGGGTCTCATTTTCCGCTGAATGGGTAATAGAAAGGCCTGGAGTCATTTTTTTTCGCTCGGACACACTGACTCTCTACATCCTAATTTTCCTGTAACGACTACGTATCATGTGTACAATAAGAGCATTTGTTTTGGTTCCTGCTTTAATAAATTGTGGTTCTGCTTTAATGAACAAAACCAAATAATTTGTAATTGACCCATTAATTATCTGCCTGTGGAGGCCTGTGTTTGAGTAACTGAAAATACTGTTGGGGAACATCTTTCTCTGCCCTCTGAGCTGCATGCTGTCTAAGAGACAACCCTTTTGGGGGTGTACAGGGGAGGGTGTGGAGGCACTGGCAGAGTAAAGCAGCCTGAGCCTTCCGTGCCATGAAGTCCAAGGTAGGGAGTGAGAGCTTGGTGACAATTCAGCTGATTAAGATGTTAACTGATGAACCTATCCTCCATGGGATCAAAAGAAAACCCACCAAGAGTGGCCTTTCTCAGAACAGCCACCCGGAGCACTGAGCTACAGTAGCTAGGACAGTGTGTACTGAACTCTGCTGTATTTAGCAGTTACCACGAGCCCTTAGAAAAGACCCAGTACCCAGGTCCCACACATTGTCAACTAAATGAGAAGGGGCCAGGGAGGAGTTTTTTTTCCAGATCATCCAGTGGTAACAGTGTGGAGCAGAGTTTGGAAGATTCTGAGACAATGGCCTTGCAAACTCCTTGTCTGAGATGCATCCAACTCCCCATAAGCTTACCTAAAAGATAAGCATAACAAGAGAGGCCACCAACCAAGCCAAAGCATGAAGTCTCCCCAACCACCTATCATTGTGAGCAGTATCATCCCTTTGGCTTTTTATTATATTATTGTTACTGTTTGTGTTTTTTGAAAGAGAGGATGTCTGAGAGTCAGAGCTGCCATCTGCTGATTCAACCCCCAGATGTCCACACGGCAGGGTCCAGGCTGGGTTGAAGCTGGGTTTGAGGAACTCGGTCCTGATCTCCCACATGCCTGGCTGGAATCAGACTACTTGAGTGCAGATAGGAAGGAAGCCAGAATTTGGAGTGGAGCCAGGTTTCCAACCTCGTCACTCAGTTATGCAGCCCAGGCTTTCCACACGTGCCAAATGCCATCCTCCTTCATCGTTCTGAAATACAATTGACTCGATGTGTGCAGTGCGTTATTTGGCTAATTGCACATTGTTTCCTGAACAGTGAGTTTGCAAAAGGCAGTGAGCACCCTGCAGATTGTGGAAGGAAGACCCAGTGAGAGAGCATGGTGGAAAACAACAGAAGTGAGTGGACAGGGCTGGATGAGGACCAGTTTAGATCCCAAACAATGGTAGCCAGCACTGCCCACTTCGACCCACGGAAATGCCCTTCTGAGTGAAAATCCTGGCTGTATTTAAGTGGAAAACCAAGGGCAGAAAGCATGTCTAGAAATAAGAAAGAGGTGTTTCCTGGGGAGGATGGGAGGCAGATCTGCTCCTGAGCAGTACAAAGCCCTCTGTGGTCTCCTCCATCTCTGAGCACTTGGGGTCTCCTCTCGTTTACCCACCCTGGTTTAATTAACTTGAAGTCAGCTCAAGCTGTGGAGCGTGAGGTGTAGGGCATTCCTGAGCCTGGCTGGGTTGCAGCCCTCCCTGAGCTGCCTTTGTAGGGCATGAAGCCTCTGTTCCCCATTTTGCCCTAGGATCTAGGATGGGAGCTTTGCCAAGCTCACATTAAGATTGAGCAACATTGTGGCTAAAAGCATCTCCCATGATGCCTGGTGCTGTGTGGGCTCAGTACAACATGATGACTCTTGGCATCCAGTCATGCACCTGGGATGTCTTCTTCAGTTCCCCCCAGTCATCTACGTGGGCAGAGTGTTGAGGGAGCACCATCCTTGAGGGCAGCTCCAGGATCTGGCTGAGGAGTGGACCTGACCCCAGTGCCCACGCAGCAGAGTGGACTGTAACTTGTTTAATTGTGGGAGTTTTATCCACACCTGTTACTGAAGTTGGATGACACCAACTTATTAATTACAAGAAATTAAAAGCAGAAGCAGTAAATGTTTGAATGTGCACCTGCCAAAGCATTTCACTACATGTGTAACCATCTCTGTTGTGGAGGTTATGTTCAGCCATGGGGACTGCGTGGTAGAAACACTGGTATCACATGCCAGGCTGCCTCATGACATCACAGAGTCCACCTGCCGTCAGTTATGGCATCAACATCGGCAAATGCTGCAGAGAGCTGGTCGGGGCCCCGAGGCAGCTTCCCTACTATATGTGTAGAGGGGGTTTCCCCAAAAAATCAAACGAGGACAAAACAATTCCGTGTTCTGAAAAAGAAGATGCTGAGAGCAGACCTCCAACAAGCAGCCAGAACCTGGGCTCTGCTTTCTTAGGTCTGAGCTACTTGTGTTTCGCAAAGTGACAGTGACACGTGAAATTGCCTGCTGATGTCTCAAAAAAAAAAAAAAATCCCCTGGTCCTACGAAGCTTTAGTGTTTATGTTTCTTTAATTGCATTTTTAAAGGAAATGTGTTCAGGTGGTCTCCACACCCAAAAGGCATAGCCAGCTGTGGTGTGAACCTATCTGTCTATGTTAGTGACCCCACACTACCACAGCTCACAGCTCAGGCACCAGGGAAGCTTGGAAATGGGAACAGCTGAGTGCTGAGAGTCCCCCTTGCCTTCTGCACAGAGGTAGAGCAGCAGACAATAGGGATTTCCTGGGTTAAGGTGGTCAGGAGAGGCCTCTCCTGGGAGGGGACGTCATTGTGCCTGAGTCTCCAGTTGCTGGTGGGAGCCTGTGGTTCAGCTGCTCAGCCTCCCCATACCTCATTCTCCTCAGTGTTCACGTGTGGATGGCAGGAGTCCCCAGCTCTGAGAGATCAAGCCAAGTACCTGATGCCATCCACAGACCCTGAGCATGGGGCTTGAGGGGTTCTTGCCAAGTCTACTGCTGCTGAGATACTTCTGTGGTTGGCCTTAGTCATGATTGGGCAAGCGTGGAAGGAAAGAATTTCAGAGAAACCAACAAGTGTCTCCACTAATGCTGAATAACAAACTCACCAATCCAAGAAGCAAGAATAAGGAGGACAATATGACACCCCCAAAAGAACACAACACTTCAGTACTAGATTGTGAAAAGGATGAAACTGAAGAAATGCCAGAAATGGAATTCAAAAAATTGATCATAGGATTACTTAGAAGTAATTGAAAATTTCAAATCATTCGGGCAGAACACACTGCATTCCCACTTCCGTCTCCATGAACCTTGACCCCTCCCTGTCTGTCCCAGGCTCCCCAGACAGTCCTGCTATCCAGGTGCACAGGGGACAGATGTGGACACTGAGTTTTAACTCATATTTTGCAAATAGCTCTTGTTTTTCTCTCTTGGGAAAGGTTCCTGTTAGGTCTCACATTGTGTGCACCTTCTAATGGAAGGTTAAAACATTATCGCGACTGCCTCAGCTCTACATCGTGCATTTAGCAGTGGGAATGTAGAGCTGGCAAATATGTTCACTGGCTGATGGTGGGATTTAAGGCAGATACTTAGAGAGCAGAGTCCGTGTGTATAACAGTGTCTCAGCTGGCAGCAGCCCAAGTCTGTCTTCTGCTTACTCTTGTCCTCCTGTATCCTGTATCCTGTGGCCCCGGCTCTTGGCTCTACCCTTGGGACAGCCATTTCACCGTGCATTGAAGAACTTGCTTCTCATCGAGAGCCAAGACCTTCCTGAGCTTATCAAAGCATACTTCTAATGGAAGCATCCAAGGGGAACTCACGCTGTAGCCACTTCATGCAGATTAATCTTGGTCTCAGTTTGTTCAGGCTGCTGTGGCTGAATACCGCAAACCAGGTAGCTAATAAGCAACATTTATCTTTCACAGTAACAGAGGCTGGGAAATCCAAGGTTAATACATTAGTCACTGTGGTGTCCGGTTTACAGATGGTCTGTTCTTTCTCATGTGAACATGGTGATTCCTCACTGCCTGCTCACATGGACGATGGGATAAGCCAGGTGTCTGGACATCTCCCAGAAGGGCCCTCATCTCACCCAGGAGGGCTGCACCCTCATGATGTAACCATAGGCCCCACCTTCTCCTGTCATCCCATTGGTCATGGGTTTCATTGTATGAATCTGGGGGAAGATACAGATGTAAGAACATTGCAACCCCTGTGTTTCAGTTATTGCAGGTCTGTGTGATGGAACCCAGGAGAGATCCAGTGAGATACTGCCTGTGAAGGGCCCAAGAGCATGCATAGCACATGGAAAACCCCAGGTCGTTGCTGGCTCCTGCTGTGAATAACCAGCAATGGGGTAGTTGGCATCTGTTTGGTTGTCTGTTCCGCTGGGCATGGCGACCGCTGGTGAAAGGAGACACCATCCCCATTCTCAGAGACATGGTGGAGGAAGAAGACACATGTCAGATTCCACTGGGATGGACCTTCACCTCTACTGGGAGAGAAGTGGGGGTGTCCTTGTAGGAGTGACCAGGAGCTGAGTGAGGGCTATGGACAGACTGGTGCCAGCCTGGACCAGAGGAAGGGAAGCATCCAGCAGAGGGAGAAGACAGTGTTCTGAGCACTCAGAGTGTGGTTACTGTGCCAGGGTGAGATGTGCATCTGCAGAGGGTCAGTGCGGAGCACAGTAGACACTCTTCTGAGAGCCCAGGACTACTGCAGAAATGCTCAGAGCTGGGGCCAGCATTGTGGCAACCCAGGAAAGCTGTCACCTATGCTGATGGCATCCCTTACAGCAGCTGGTTCTAGTCCCTGCTGTTCTTCTTCCAAGCCAGCTCCCTGCTAATGGCTTGGGAAAGCAGTACAAGACAGCCGGAGTACGTGAGCCTCTGCCCCCATGTGGAAGTTCCTGGCTCTTGGCTTTAGCCTGGGCCCGCTGCGGCCATTGGTCATTTGGGCAGTGAAGCCTCCTCCTTTCTGTAATTCTTTCAAATAACTAAGTGAATCTTTAAAAATCAAAAAAAGGAAATACTCAGGGACCCACTCTGGGGGCTAAGCAGAAGGGGGAGATGTAGGCAGCCATGACAGGCTCTGGAGAGTCGCATCCTGAGATGGGGTGATGGACGATGAGCAGGGGCGAGTGTGAGAGGCCCAGACAGTTCTTTCCTGTTTGTTAAATTCACTTCTTTATGAGGCAGGAAGAGGGGAGACTGAGAGAAGCGGAGACAGTCGAATAGAGAGAGACCGCCCATCCATTGCTTAACTCCCAGAATGTCTGCCGGAAGTGGGGCTGGGCCAGAATTGCAGCTGGAAGCCAGGAGCGCAGTGTGAGTAGCAAGATCATCGTTACTCCAGCCATGGCTGCTGCAGCCCAGAGTTTTCCTTAGCAGGAATCTGGGACCTGGGGTGGAGGCAGGACTTGAACCCAGGCACCCGGATGTAGGACCGGGGCATCTTAACCCCTAGGCCAACTACTCACCCTAGATTTTGACTTTCTAACCTCACTAATGCCTCGGTCAAAGATGCTGCCCTATGCAGGAAAAAGCTACGTGATGCAGTTCTGAAGTTTTAATACATTTCCAAATTCATATTTATCTAAGATTATAATTAGAATAGCAGTATTAGTTCATAATACTATGTTGAGAAAGAACACGAAAATAAATTGCCATGAATTCAGTACCTCCCATGCACTGAGTCCTTCTCGTTTATCTTGTTCTGCTTCTGGGAAAACTTCTAAGGCACAGGCTGTCTCATCAATCAGATGAGAAAAGGGTTGAGAGACAGACAGAGTAGCCTAAGCGTATGTAGATGATATGCTTTGGTTCCGTGTTTTAATGAAAGCGAAAGCTACTGCACACCTCTGCCCACCCGGTATTTTCCGGCAGCTTCCTATGCACCATATTCTCTGACAGTCCTCCTACCAGTTCCTTTGGTATCTGCTAGTTGTTCTGCCCATAGGGAATGGCCGTGACCTCTGCAGGGATGCTGGTTAGAATTCCCCACTGGGGGTGCACTGAAACTCCGCAGGTGGTTTGCCATTGCCCCACCCCTTTTAGCAATGACAGACTGAGTGGGTTCAAGGATGGGGGGAAGGGCTGGTGTCGCCCAGACTCTGTGAGGTGGATGGACCCGTAGAACGAGAAGGTGAGGAAGGAGGGAGTGAGAGAAGAGAGGGTACAGCTTCCAGAACTGATGGCTGCCGTTGGCAGGCAAAGTTTGCCATGGCAACAGGAAGCAAAACATGAAATTAAATTTTATTGACAATAGCAACAAAAACCTGAAGCTCATTAAGCACCTTCAAATAATTTATAACGAGCGTCAGTAGAAATAATTCTGAACAGAGACATGGATATGTCTCTCTCTCTTTTCTGTTACTCTCAGCCTGTGCTCTCCCACGGGAGCAGCTCTTCACATCTGAGTTTGAACCTCAGGACTACGGAGTGGACTTGGGTGGGATCGATACCCTTGTTGGATGTTTGCAGTTACATGCAGAGATTTTGTTTTGTTTTGCTTTTTAAATCTGTTTATTTGTTTGAAAGGCAGAGTTACAGACAGGCAGGGGCAGAGAGAGAGACAGACAGAGAGAATGAGGTGTCTCCCATCTGCTGGCTCACTTCTCAAATGGTCACAACTACTGGAGCTGGACCAATCCAGAGTCAGGAACAAGGAGTTTCCTATGGGTCTCCCACATGGGTGCAGGGGCCTAAAGAGTTGGGCCATCTTCCACTGCTTTCCCAGGCCACAGCAGAGAGCTGGACCAGAAGTAGAGCAGCCGGGACTCGAACCGGTGCCCATATGGGATGCTGGCACTGCAGGTGGTAGCTTTACCTGCTGCAAGGCAATGCCAGCCCTGAGAGCTTTTCTTTAAAAAAATGATTTTATTTGAAATCTAGAGTCAGAGAGAGAGAGAGAGAGAAGGGGGGACACATGGAAAGGGAGATAGAGGGGGGAGGGAGAGGGAGAGGGAGAGGGAGACTGAGGAACAAAGAGATCTTCTGTTTGCTAATTCACTCCCCAAATGGTCGCACTGGCTGAGGGCTGAGCCAGACTGAAGCCAGGATCCAGGAGCTCTGTGCATGTCTCCCGTGCAGGTGGCAGGGCCCAGACACTTGGGCTATTTTCTGCTGCCTTCCCAGGTACATCAGCTGAGAGCTGGAATGGAAGTGCCACAGGTGGCACTCAAGCCAGCGCTCCTATGGGATGCCAGCCCCACTGGCCTTCGGTGAGCTTCTCGTTCGCTCCTGTCTCTCTTCCGGGGAGCAGAGGGAGGAGAGGCCGTGCGATTGGCACAGGCAGTGCAGTTGTGGAGCTGTTCCTGGCACTGCACAGGTGCACACCTGTGACTGGTCAGGTGTTAGCTTTTGTAGGTGGTATCTGCAGGGCAGCAGGAGGCGGCCTTGTCATGGGTTATGGTCTGGCAGCTCTGCAGATCTGAGAAGACGCGTCCATAAATACTTTTTCAGTGCCCATTGTCTTTGCGGCCTGCGAGGCGTAAACCTTTAAGTAGACAGATGAGCATGTAGACACTTAGTACTTGAGCCGAGGGCTCAGGGAGGAATTCTTAACTGGCATGATTGTTAATGAGGATCAGAGATAATGCATGCTTAATACACGGCGCAGAATGCACGTTTAATCGCAATTGTATTATTGAAAAGTGGAAGCCTTTTTGGATACTCTGGTGAAATCCAACTTTCTGGCCAAGTTTTAGATGTGAAGAACATTTGCGGTTAAATATGCTACCTGGCATTCAGAATGCGGAGGGAGGGAACAGCCTCCAGCCTTGCTTACAGTGCTTCTAGGCCAGGGAGAATGCTACGAGTTTTCAAAGTTACTCTCATATGAAAGAAAGAAAGTTAGTGAAAGAATAATAAAATAATGGGCAATTATTAGACCCATATATATATTTTTAAAGATTTTCTTTATTTGTATGAGAAATAGAGTTGCAGACAGAGAGTGGGAGAGACAGAGAAAAGATCATTCATCCATTAGTTCACTCCCCAGTTGGCTACAATGGCCAGAGCTGGGCTGATCCAAAGCCAGGAGCCAGGAGCTTCCTCTAGGTCCCCAACGTGGGTGCAGGGGCCCAAACACTTGGGCCATCTTTTACTGCTTTGCCAGGCCATAGCAGAGAGCTGGATCAGAAGAGGAGCAGCCAGAACGCGAACTGGCATCCATATGGGATGCTGGCCCTGCAGGTAGAGGCTTAACCTACTAGGCCACAGCGCCAGCCGCTATCGCCATGCATTTTTTTTTTCGCTGACCCAGGCCCAGCTAATTTTATCCTTGTTTGTGTATTTCATAAGATAGTTAAGAAGAGTTCATGGATTTCAGTCGATTCTGTTGCCTAAATGTTATTGACATAGCCTAGGCATTAAGTTATTATCATTTTCAAGCTCTGGATTAAGAAAGTAATTACAAGGCTTTAATAGTTAATTCCTAGCTGCCCCATCTTATAATACTGTGGTTCTTTCTATACTGTTGGAATTACTGATGACCGCAGTCTGCAAGTGACCGTTAGTCTTGGGTGCGTGTGTCTATGTTTGTGTTCAGGGAAGGCCAGTAAAATTGGGGAAGCCCGTTACTGCAAACAGCAAAGTGGTTAGTTTTCCTGCGATAACATGTCAGTTCACCCAAATAGGTTTATTTGGGTACTGATTTTGTTTCATTAAAATTTACTGAGTAATTGAATTCTGAAAAATTGGCTTATTATAAAGAAATGTGCAGGTTGGCAATAAAGACAGGGGAGTGTGTTTGAGTAATGCACACATGTGGCACCTACCGTTTGCATGAAAATGCGAGTTCACTGTGGGGACTGGTTCTGAGGGTGTGAACGGGGTGTGCTCCCCAGTGGAGCTGCCTGGCTTCTCACTGCAGATGAAGCCACAAGCTGCAGAGGTGTGAGCGCTGTCAACGTGGAAGGGAAGCTTCCTTACTTAGTAGGTTTGGAGAGGGGCAGAAAGCAAGGTGCGTGTCCTTGGGTTTACTTGGAAGCACGTTACCCGCTGCCCTACCCTCCAGCTCTGCAGTTAGCTGTAAAGTCTTTACTTAACCCACTGGGAAGGCACTGCAAGCAGCTCATGGAAAATGGAAGTACAAGATGAGCTCATTTGGAAGCAAACTTGCATTTGAGAAGTCTTCACAAAGTTTGTGATGAAACAGCTATGTGTGGCTTTTCTGGATTTTTATTGATGTGAGAGGCAGAGGCAGAGATGGACACATAGAGAGCTCCCACCTGCTAACTCACTTCCCAAATGCCCAGAATGTCCAGGGATGCAATCCACATCTCCCACATGAGTGGGGGAGCCCGGCTCCTTGAGGATTAACAGAGTCCTGCAGTAACTCGCTTGGTCCTAACATTACTGCACAGCAGCCAGGAATGTGTGTTGGTTTCTATGTCACAAACCTGTCTCAGCCTCCCGATAGCATTGATCAAAATCATTTCAGGTTTCATTTCCATGTTCTATCTCTTACTGACTGTGGACACTTTGAGAGTACACCAAGGCCCATGTTGGCCAGAAACTAGGGAAAGAAGCCAGGGCTAGGAACCATAGCTTGGCATCCGGAGGGGACGTAGGCCACGGCCACCTAAACCGCTATGCTCAACCCTAGATTTCACTTTCTAAAATTTTTTTTGGCACCAAATTACACCTGTCTTTTAATTCCATTTTCTATGAGTTTTTTAAAGTACCCTCATATTTGTCTGTCTCATCTCTGTGAAGCTTTGAGTCCATGCTGACCCCGGGCGCTTCCGTGACTAATGCAGTCGGAGCCCATTTGTCGTGAATTCAATGTGGATGCTAGTCTCATACAGAATCTGAGCAGAGGGCCGCTGCTGTGGGCTGTCAGTCACCTGCACAATTCTTTTTCCACCCCTCTGCAAACTTCAGTGAATCCACAGGATTAGATTAGCAGGTCTGGTTTTCTTGCTCAGGGGTCTGTGTGTTGGTTGCTTGGCTTTTCGTAACAGGATGCCACAGATTAAACAGAAGAAATTTATTTTCTCACAGTTCTGCAGGCTAGCAGTGTAAGGCCAAGGTGTTGCCTGGCTGATTCCTGGTGAGGACTCTTCTGGGCATGCAGACAGCTGCCTTTGTGGCTTCTATGGCCTTCCCTCCCTGCGAGCACTCGCAGTGTTTCTTCTTCTTAGGAGGCTGCAAGTACCCTGACATTAGGGGTCCACCCTGTGATCTCAAGTAAGCTTCTTTATCCGTGATAGGCCCTATCTCCAGATCCAGCCACAGTGGGGTTTAAGGCTTGGACATGGGATACCCACAGTATCGGAATGTACTGTTAATTCAAGAATTGCACATTGTCAGACCCCAGCAAAGCAGCAAGGGACATGGGAGTTCCAGTAGCACCTCTGGCCATTCCTTGGCTTCACGTCAGGGTTTTTTTTTTTTTTAAGATTTATTTATTTATTTGAAAGTCAGAGTTACACAGAGAGAAGAGAGGCAGAGAGAGAGAGAGAGATCTTCCGTCCGATGGTTCACTCCCCAGAGGGCCACAACAGCAGGAGCTGCACCAATCTGAAGCCAGGAGCCAGGAGCTTCTTCTGGGTCTCCCATGAGGTGCAGAGGCCCAAGGACTTGGGTCATCTTCTACTGCTTTCCCAGGCCATCGCAGAGAGCTGGATTGGAAGAGGAGCAGCCAGGACTGGAACCAGCACCCATATGGGATGCCGGTGCTTCAGACCAGGGCATTAACCCACTGCACCACAGCGCCGGCCCCCTCAGGTCAGGTTTTAACCTGGGGTAGTAAATTAGATCTGTAAATAACGTATCTGTCTCCAGACAAGAAAGGTAACTTGACTGGGCAAACGTTTTTTCTTGCCTTGTGGAGCATGCTCACCCATCCCTAGTCAGTCTCCATTAGAGAAGAGAATGGATTTCAATCCTGCCATCCCCGTATGCTTCCCAGCTCTGCACCTGCCCATCCTGAGCTGATCACCATCCACCTTTGCACTCAGGGACGCTGGGGTTACTCTCATCCATAGTTCTGGACGCACTTTCTCATTTTTAAAGAACTTTCACCTACTTGAAAGACAGAAAGAGGGACTGAGTGACAGAGAATCCTCTATCAGAGTGCCTGGCTTCGATGACCAGCTCTGCTCCCAGTCCCAGCTAATGTGCATCCTGGGAGGTAGCTGACAGTGATGGTTCAAGAACTTGGGTCCCTGCCACCCACACGGGGGAGCAGGATTGGGTTTCAGTTTCTGGTTTCAGCCTAGCCCAGGTCCAGCTACTAAGGGCATTTGGAAAGTGAACCAGCAAATGGTTCTGCCTTTCAAATCCATAATACAAATAAATATATCTCCTGTCTAAAGGAGTTTCCTCCATGTTATTCTTTCTATTAGCATATTACAATTAATCCTAGAACACCACACATTTGAATTCCATGAGTCCACTTGTGTGAAAACATTTTTTTAGAGTTGCACTAATTTGAGAAAATGTGCAGATAAATGCACCTTAGATATATTGAAAACAATTAGGACAAGTTTGTGTGTCTTGAATGTGTTCATTCATGTACGTTGTAGTCTGTCTTATCATTTGCTACCATAAAATATATTCATATATATTGTAAAAAGTTCTAGCTTTTCAAAACTTACACACACACACACACACACATGGTGCTGTTAGCTTTGGAGAGAAATGTCAACATCTAGATGCTGTTTTTGTTTTTTCAATATTTATTTATTTGAAAGGCAGAGTTACGGGGGGGTGGGGTGGGAGTGGGCTGTGTTAAATCAGAACTGCTTAAAATGAGCTGTGATTCACACTGGGCCCCTGGAACAGTGCATGGCCCCCTCCTTTTGCTGAGGCAGGAAGTCTCAAGTTCAGGTTTTTCAGCTGTGAAGGGGGCTTGGTGCCCCTACGCTGTGTGTGGCTCAAGGCCCACCTGTATGTATTTCTTGCTGTGCCCTTGGCTCGGCGTGCCCCCCACCCCGAGTTGCTAGAGCTCCAAGTCCTGTCCATCATGCTCAGCAGCTGGATCACATCAGATCATACCTGGCCTCCACTGCAGAGCTGCTGAAGTGTGGTTGCCTGTGTCTGGGGCTCCACCATTATCTTCTTCCTCCCTTCCATGTTGGCACTTAGAATTGCAACTCAACTGAAGTGGCTTACTGACTTCCCCGCCAGTCCCGTCCCTCAGTCTCATGGTTTCCTCTTCCTAGCATTCGCTCAAGCTTGAAGTAGACCAACCTCAGAGACTCTGCCCCAGTGTGCTAGACAAGGATGCTTAAGGTCTCAGTGTCTTCAATGACATTGACTTTGCTGGGTTTCCATGCACATTTCAAGCCTAACTCATGGCCGCTTAGAGGCGGTAAAACACCACTATCCTGAGGACACGATGTAGCTAGTGCTCATGTCTCAGTTTCAGTGTTTAATACAGCACAGTGAACACAGAAATGCTCACTGAATGGCCCTGGAGTTACAAGGCAGGAGAAACGGCAGATAACATCAGGAGGATGATGTAAAGAATGCTCCTGTGTACCCCAAAATTGAAGGACCCCTCTGGGGTTCCCTCATTTGCATGGTGCTGGATTCAGTTTTTCTTGACGAGGACATTTTTTTTTCAACAGCCCGTTAGCCCTCCAGGCATCCTGGGAAGACAGTGAGGATCAAATGAACACATCATTTGTCTCACATTCTCCCGTTGAGCTGCATTTCAGTGACAAATAAGCAAATACCAATCTTTGGTTTGGTTACAACCACTTCTCTCTGAGCCTTGTGAATTTGTGAGATAGCCGAGTTTATTTTCTAAGTAGTTTAACTGAATTTTTAAAATGTTGATGGAATTGGACATCACCATCTACACACATGGAGCCCAGAAGCCCACTGCAAAGCTCCTTAGTGTGTGGGGGAAGGGCTTGGTGGCAGTAGCTGGCTACTTTCTTAGAGGTGATATTATGTATCAAAGGTCCCTTACCCAACCCAGTCACTACTTATCCTCTGAATTGGCAGCTGAGATTGGCATTCCAACTGTTTGAATCGTTTCCTTGCCTTAGCTGTTAACATCTTGATTGTTTAAATTACCACTGGACAGCGTAGACTTAAAAAATATGTTTAACCCGTTTAGAGTTGGGAGGGAGAACTAACCCATTTCCACGTAAGACAGAGGTTAACAGTTTGGTTTGGCTTGCCAAGTGGCCATGAGGAGGAAGCGTTTGGTTGAGTCTTGATTATGTGAGTGAGGGAGGGGAGTATGGGCCATTAGGTAGGAGCTGTATGAATATAACCATGGAGGTGATAAGTAAGAAAAATCTGAAAGTCCCAGGAAATGTTAGTTTACCCTGCCTCTTATCATGAAAAACAGAAGCTATAAAAATGCTCATTCTAACTGATGAGTTCCATTTCACAGCATTCTTATATACATAATCATATTTGATTCTGCAGCAAGCCTGTGAGGGAATTAACCTCATAAAAGGGAAGTGACTGGCCCCAGGGTATCCAGCTTATATGGAGAGCAATGACAACCCAGTTCTAGTTCTTGGAATTTTCTCATGACCCAATATATCTTGGTGTAACAGGCTCTATCAGCCCCAAAGGGCAGTGACTTGAAAGGTGATGCCAGAATCCCAGAGTATTAATTAAGCAGTGTTCGCCTTTCTACAGCATTACAGGGGAATCCAGATCTTGCCTGATGCTGGGCTAAAAGGTAGTACAGCAAGAGAAAAAAATTGTTTGTTCTGTGCTCACATGAACTAGAAATCACCAGCGGAAATCAAGGTAGCCTAGTCTTTGCTGAATAACAAAATATCTCAAGATATTTAATAAGCTAATATGGATCTTAGGTCCCTTGCGTGTATATACCGGGCAGGGCGATTTCTCAGAAAGTTAAGTTACAAGGCTAATATGCATTAGAGTAAAATGAGAGACAGATACTCTCCCCCAATTCTCTGTAAAAACAGTTTATTTTTGCTAGTTCAAAAAAGGAAGGCAAGAGATCCAGAGCTTTAAAAAAGTAAAGATGGGAGGGGGGAAAAAGAGAGACAGAAAATGAAAGCCCTCCTATGTGGAGTCCTAAACTGACCAATCAGCATTCCTCTCCACTTACCTGGCATGGAGTGTGGCCCCCAGGTGAGTGGGTGAACAGCAGTTTGCAAGTGCTTGTGAGTGTGCAAACCTAAGATGAATGGCAGAGCTGGTTAGAAAAGGAGATTTAGTATCAGAAAGAGGATTTCAATTGTTCTTGCCTATTCAGTTTGTCAAATTTAAAGCAAGTCAGATTGGGGAGGCTCAGACAAAAAGGAAGAATAATGAGTAGAATGAATCTTCAAGGGCAGAAAAGCAAGTTTTTTTTTCTCCCCTTAAAGAATTCTCCATTTATGTCCTGATCCTGAAGCGTCTTTGTTGAGATGGACTTCATCTCAGGTCTCATAGCACCTTTTAGCCTCCAGGGATGATTTTGAAAAATAGGTGTGACCCCGGTTCTCAGAGTGTGAGTAGAGGAAGAGTGGGTGGAACAGCAGGGCCCTCCCTAGCTTCAGAGATCTGCACCATACAAGCTAGGTGCTGAGTAATTACAGAAGAGGAATGAGAACTCGAAAGATGGGTGTGAACAGAATAGTGCTTGCAGGGGCCCAACAGGTGCTAAAGGAAGCCCAGGCCATGGGTGTGGCGGGAAGTGCACGGGGTGAATGCAACGTGGAGGGAGAGGGGTCTGCTTCAGAGACTGGAGCCCTCTATGGAGATGCTGCGTCCCTCTCCTAGGCAGTAGACTCATTCAGGATTTCAATCCAGGGTGAACTAGAACTCCTGTTCGCTTCCCAAAATGGCATCTGGCAACCTCAGAGAACAAGTTACCTCGAGCTGCTGTTCTTAGAGAGTGAGCTCTAGGAAGCAACACAAGTGTGGTGTCTCCTCCTTGGGCTTATGTTCTAGTGGAGGGAGATGGACAGGCAAGAAAACACCTAGACGTTTAACTTCAAATGCCTGTTGCTATGGAGAGAACTAAAGTCGAGGAGTAAGAAATGAATGAGAAGAGCTAAAATCAGAGACAGCGTGAAGAAGGCCCTGGAGTGATGGTTTTAGCAGATCCGTGTTGTGGTGGTATTTAGGACTGAAGAGGACTTGGCACCCCAAACTCAGGCAGATTTTTAAAACAGTAAGTTGTGTGCTAATTGTTACTAGATTGATGCTACCAGCTGATGGATTCTGGCAGACTTGATGCATTTCTAAGATGTGGGTCCAGTAGGTCACTGGGTGTCCAGCGGTTGGTTATTTAAGCCAACTTTGGTGTAGCTTCTCCCTCAGCTTCCTGGCTCACCACCTGATCATTCCTCTGCACCTGCTGTACCATGGCCAACCTCTGCCAGATGCCAGTCTAATGAGGCCACCAGGTCTTGAACTGTAACCTCCAAGCTATCAGCTGAAATAAACCTTTAATCCCCAGGAAGAACTTTGACATGTTTCCATTAAGATCATGAAAAACTGGGAGCTAGCGCTGTGGCGTGGTGGGTAAAGTTGTCACTGCAGTGCCAGCATTCCTTATGGCTCCAGTTCAATTCTAGGCTGCTCCACTTCCAATCCAGCTCTCTGCTGTGGCCTGGGAAAGCAGTGTAAGATGACCCAAGTCCTTGGGCCCATGTGCCCATGTAGGAGATCCAGAAGAAGCTCCTGGCTCCTGGCTTTGAATGGGCCCCTCTCCTGTCTTTGTGGCCATTTGGGGAGTGAACCAGCGGATGAAAGACTCCCCCACACCCCACTTCTGCCTCTGCTTCTCTGTAACTCTGCCTTTCAGATACATAAATGTCTTTAAAGGAAAATCATGAAAAACCAACAAATTCAGGGGACAGACAGGAAAGTTGTTTGTGGAAGAAGATGGGAACAAACATGGACAAATTGGTTCTCTGAGGGACCAGGGATAGAGAAGGTCAAAGATGACCTTACTGTCAGTACTAATTTCACAGAATTATTGAAGTTTTTATTGTTTCAGGCAGTGTGCTTCTGTACGTTAGTTTTCTCAATAAGTCTGGGAGGTAATCAATATCTCCATTGCATAGATTTTTAAAAATATGGTCCAGAGAGCTAAAACAACTGGCTAGGGTCAGTGTGCAAGGATTTGAACCCATACACATTTAATTGCAACGCTCATGAGCCAGGGCTACTCTTGTACACCAGGAATGGCCGGGGTATGTGGAGAAAGAGCCACAGAGGAGGAAGATGAGCCATATGGTCTCAGATACGGAGAGTCGGAGGTGACATTGTGACAATCATTGCTGGTGGTACTTGACTGGGGGACTTAGCTCCCAGAGTGCTGGGCATGAGCACCTTGGAGTTGTTTGCACGCATTCATCTGGTTTCTGTTGCTGTCAGATGTTGTGCAGTTAACTGCTGGGGAAGCTACTGTGTTTCAGGGACCATGATGATTTCTTAGACATGTCTTCTGAGTCAGTTCAGGGAGATGAGACTGTGTATTAGCTGCTTGCCTTTGGCCAGGCCGTGTGGAGGTGATGGAGCCAGCCTTGGTACTCAGGAGAGGCTGACTTCTCGGCTCAGGCTTTTGCTATTTTGAGCTGTGGATCAGCTTTATAAAAGAGAAGGAGTGTTCAGAGAACAGTCAGGGCCTTAATGGAATCCGGTTATGTCCTTGGCTGCGGATTGCTCAGGACTTGTTTTTCTCTTGCTCCGTGGTGTGCTAATTGTGTTCATTTTCCCTCTACCTAGCAATTGAGTGCCCCATGTTTAATTCTCTTTCTTCCCTCAAGAAAATGCCAAGGACATTTCAACTGCAACCCTTCATGCTATAGATAGATGTGGAGTAAATGACCAGAAAACAGAGGAGACTAACATAAGTAATTATGGGTCCCTTCCATCATTACTAATTATAGTCCAGCTCACATTATGATGGGACAATCACTGTGGAGGCGTGGGCAGTCTGGTCTTTATTCACACCTTCTTTTCTCCATTCCACCCAGCAGCTGGCGATCCCCCTCCCATAGGTTGCTTCCAAGATGGACAGAGTGGGGGGAGGTGGGTGTCCAAAGAACTGACTATGATTTGGAGAAATAGACTGTATCCCATCTCATATAAAGTTACTTCAGAAAGTTCATGGAAAATGCAATTAAAATAATAAGTTTACTTTGATGGAATTAAAATAGAAGTTTACTTAGATGTTTCCCATTACTTGTATAGTTTTTTGGTCATAATTCTCATTTTTATTAACTTTTTGAAGGCCCCTCAAATGCCTGGATTTCATGCGTATGAAATTGCTGTTGCCACACGGTTGGTATTTGTTGTTCTGCTTTGTTTGGATCTGAGTGTGCTGATTTTTTCTGTAAGAGGCTGGATAGTACACATGGGAGGGTTTTCAGCAAATCCTTCCCCAGCAACTGCCTTAAACCATTCTTAGCATAAAAGCAGTGACAGATAACATGCAGACGACGGAGCATGGGTGTGCATGCCTACAGGTCTGTTTCCAAACAGGCCATCATTTGCCAGCCACTGGGGCACATCCTGGATTGTTTTGTAGAAATTTAATTTGAGATATTTTGGAGGCATCTATATGAATTACACTTGTGTTATCCATTACGTTGAACTCCAGACTTTAGGAAAACAACTATTGTCAAATGTTATCAGCATCTGAATTGGTAAATATCTTTTGGGGAAATGTGGGGCTGGAGGGAGAAATGAGAGTTCTTTGGTAGTTGGTGTATCCGTTGTTGGTGAAGTGATGGCTCCTCTAGTGACAATATTTCTCCAGAAAAAGATGGCTAAGTGCTGTCACAGATTCTTGGGCCATCTCAGTGTATTGTGTTATTAAAATATTTTTCCAATCAAAACTAAAAAAAAAAGAGACTCCACATAAGGCTGTCGTGATTCTTCTCAAAACAAAACAAAAAAAGCAAACAAAAACTACAAAGTTCTAAAGCCAAATAACACTGTCTTCTTTTAGTTGTTAGTATGGGAAGAGTTCATGAGAGAGAGAGAGAGAGGAATGTAGACTCAGTGTTGGGGCAGACTGTTTAATCAGTTGGGAGCACTGAACCAGGCAGAGTTCAGCAAGATCTCCACTCCATGTCCTGTTGTGGAAATGCAAGTATTGAAACAGGAAATACTGACCGTGTAGCCTGAACCACAGTGAAATGTGTTCTTGGCTTACACCTTAGCACAGCGGTGTGCCTTCATACTTAATTGTCTTCTGGAGTGGAAATTTTTCTTACACTCTCCTGATTTGTTTACTTCCTGCCCCTGGCTTCTGCAGCCACTTCTGGTTGTTCGACCAATGATAAAATGAAACTCAAGTGCAGACCTTCCTGACAAAGCAAAACTTCAATTCTAACACAATATCCTCTTACGTTCCAATTCAATCATAATGGAGTGGTGGATAGAATTTAGGTGATCCATTCTGATTTTTGATGAGAGGGGCACCTCATACGGTCAAGATCTGTCTGCATCCCAGTCCTGCGGAGAGCTTAAGTCCGTATTTATGAAATCTGCTTGCACACTAATCACTTTGCAACTTTAAAACATAGCCACCCTACAGAGTATCCTGGGATATGATCCAGACTTTGGAATTATGAACTATTGCCAACTGGTTCCAATGTGCAAGCCATTCTGGAACCACTGGCTTGATTCCCACTCCAGGCTCAGTGACACAGCAAGGTTTTTGCATATTCAGCCTCCAGGGGCTCTGAGGGCAAATGGAATTCCAAATCCCTTTCAGAACGCCCAGGGTCAGCTGCAATTAAAAATATTCTCTCAGTGTACACAGATCAACTCAAAATGGATCAAAGACCCAAATATAGGAACTGAGACTCTGGAACTGCCAGAAGAGACCACAGGGGTAATGTTTCAGGCCATTGCAATGGGCAAGGAGTTCGTGGATCAGATCCCAAAAGAGTAAGAAGCAGAAGTAAAACCAAGCACATAGGACATCATCAAGTCAAGAGCTTGTACAAGCCAAGGAAAGGAGACTCACCTCCCAGAAAGGGAGTGGATAACCCATAACCCCACATCTGATAAGAGGTAATAAGGAACTCAAACCATTCAATAGCATATACTCAAATATTCCAGCTTTAAAATAGGAAATAGACTTTAAGAAGCATTTCTTAAAAAAAAAAAAAGGTTTATTTATTTATTTGAAAGAGTTACAGAGAGAAAGAGAGGCAGAAGGAGAGAGAGAGGTCTTCCATCTGATGGTTCACTCCCCAGTTGACCTCAATGGCTGGAACTGCACTGATGCAAAGGCAGGAGCCAGGAGTTTCTTCCAGGTCTTCCATGTGGGTGCAGGGGCCCAAAGACTTGAGCCATCTTCTACTGCTTTCCCAAGCCATAACAGAGAGCCAGATCAGAAGCAGAGCAGCCAGGTCTCGAACTGGCGCCCATATGGGACGCCAGTACTTCAGGCCAACGCATTAACCTGCTGCGCCACAGGGCCAGCACCAAGAAGCATTTCTAAAATGAAGGCATACAAATGGCCAGCAAGGACCTGAAAAAATGCTTAGCATCAGTTATCAACCGGGAAAGACAAATCAAAATCACAAGGAGACAGTATGTCCCTCCAGGAAGATTTACTGTTACCAAAAAGTTGAAAGATAAGATACACTTGCAAGAATGTAGTGGATAGGGAATCCTTACACATTGTTGATGGGAATTTAAATTAGTGCAACCATTATGGGAAACACTTTGGGGTTCCTAAGAAAACATCAAAACAGGTGTGCCAAATTATCCAGCATTTCACATGCTTGTACCAAAGTGAAGTGGAATCCTTGTGTCCAGGCGACATCAGCATCCCATGTTTTCTGCAGTACTGTTCACAGTAGCCAAAGGTGGGAACAACCCTAGCTGGAAGTGATGAAGAAGATGTCCATCTACATGAAAGAGTACTCTCCACCCATTAGAAAGACCAAAGCTTGGCATTTGCAACATCATGGATAGAACTGGAGGACATCCCGTTAACTGAAATAAGCCATGCACAGAAAGACAAATATCACATGATCTCACTCATACATGGCAACTTGAAAGCTTTGTTTCCTAGAAGTTCCAAGTCCAGTGGGGGTCAGCAGAGGCTGCGGAGTATGTGGTGGGGGCTGTAGGAATGGGAAAGTTTAGTGGGCGCTACATTATAGTTAGATAGCAGTTAGAAGTTCTTGTGTTCCGCACAGTAGGATGACTGCATATAATGATAATGTATACGTTTTTAAAGTTAAAAAAAAAAAAAACTAGAAGAAAAGAGTTTGACTGTGTTCACCATAAAGAACTGCTAAAAGTTGGAGAAGATAGACACATTCATCCTGTTGGAACATGACACAAAGTATACATGCTTCAGAATGTCCCAGGGCACCACAGAAGTAGATGCAATTTTTCTGTCTCTTAAAATCATCTTAAAAGTGCATTCCTAATATACTGTACCCTGCACTTTCTCTATAGGGTACATAAGAAGCTGACTGCTCTCATTAAAAAAAATTGAAAGGCAAAAAATCTGAATGAACAGGTGTTTTTATGGGAATACGGAAGTCCTGCCTCTGTGTCCACAGTCTGGCCCTGCTGCGTAAGGTTTGGAGATCAGGGCTGAGCTCAGACACTGAGGTGCTGCAAATTCCCCCTCAGGTTGTTTCTGTCCTCTCCCGGACCCCAACACCCCCTCCCCATTTCCTCTGCACCTGAAAGGAAGCCTTGGTCCTTCCTACCATTGAAAATTTTATTTTTATGCTTTTTTTTTGTTCTAAGAAAGTGTTATCCATAATTTACACATGGCAAATGCATTATAATGGACAAATGGCATTCTACTAAGAAAGCTGTAAATTAGCTCATTCTGTTAAGATTCTAACCAGGAAGATTAGTATGGCAGAGAATTAGGCAGTAAAAGCACCAGGCAGTGAGGTCTGCAGTGGAAGCTTTGCTGAAATACACACAGAATTTCACTGAGATGGATTCCCCTGGAATGACAACATTTTCTTTTAGATAGATGTGCGGGGGTTTGGGGGGAAGGGGTAGGAACAGAACTTCGCTAGATGAAAACGGATGTACTGTGCAGTGTCTTTAACAATTATCTTCCCCGGTTTTTGCATTTGGTAGTGAGACAGATTCTAATTTGGTTCAATTGTAAAATCCAGTGATTTTTAAGGGCTGCATATCTTTTGTGGACTGGCTTGCTCTCTCCTCTGGAATCAATCCCTTTCTCTTTTTTTCTTCTAACAAAATGAAAATTTCTCTCTGTCTCTGTCTTCGACCAAACACAAATGCTAGAGAACTCTCACTGGAAGATGCTAGAAGAAGTGTAAATGAGAAGCAGTGGAGTCCAAGTGGATTTTTCTGCATCTAGTTTTCTGCCATCCCAATTTTATAAGCATTGTTGGGAGACAAAGACATATGTTTTTAATCAACTGTGATTCTAACGTTTCCTGTCTTCCTACTCCTATGGTTACCTGCTATCCATGCAAGAACTTGAGTTATTGGCAAATTGTCTACCAGTCTCAGAAGATGGCATGTGCCAAAATGCAGATGTAAGAATAGAGTACAGTATTGTAATGCTTGATTGTAATTAGTAGACACCTAGGAAAAATGGATTAGCCATTGGAGAAAGTCTGTAATTGGGTGTGCAAACCCCAAGGCAGAGTATTATCAGGATTGGTTCAGTCTGGTGACTTCATTGCGCCATCAGGTACTCAAATGCTTTTTTAAATCTGCATTTTCTGGCATATATACAGAAGATGGGATGTACTGTTGGAGTTGTCTCTGCATGGTAATGAAGGGACTGCCGCAGCTGCAGGCATTGTATTTGCACACAGCAAAGTTCAAAGGCTGAAGACAGCGCATTGTTCTTTGGATCTCTTTTGTGATAATTAAGGACATTTGCCTAGGATTCAAAAGCAGGCTTACCCTTGTGCTCCCTGCCCAACTCTGCATAATCTGCTGTTTTGTAAAGCGAAGGTCTACCTATCACACAACCTGTGTGTGGTGTATGGTGTTCACTGAGGGTGCTAGGTGTTAAGTACGGTCATCTTGCCTAGAGCTAGGATCTCCGTAGCCTTGCTCCATGAGCCAGCTACTGAACATAGCAGGTATCTAGTAAGTCCAAATGTTGGGTGCCCAGGATGAACACGTGTACTTCAGAGAGAGTGTCAGCACGAATCTTCTCATGTTGCACGTATCAGACATCCCAGTCTCTGTCCCAGGCTTTCTGTACCTCGACTTTGGCTTTCTGGATCTTGGAAATGCATTGTTGTTGCAGGATTACGCAGAGATTTGCATTCCTGCTAACCTTCTGGGAGCCTAAATTGACATGATTCTTGCTATCTCATAGCCCTAATTATCTTCCCTTGAAGAGCTGCCCCCAGGCAGTGGGAGCAGATTGCTTCTTTGTGGGTAAACGAAGCACTGTGCCTATGTTGATGGCAGTAGATTCACACAAATCACATGCATTGCTCCAGCAAAATTCTCACTCACTGCAGCCGTTATGTGTTAGTCAGTACTTTCACGGGACACAGATTATATTTTCCCTAATGATTTTTATTGGCAAAGTAGATTAGACTTTTGTGCATTTGAAGCAAAGGCAATGTGGTTGGTTTAATATATACAATTAAATTGAGCTGAGATCTACTCTAAATGAAAACTGAAAACAGATTCAGTGATCAGTCAGTGTCATGATTGTCGCTGCAGCTCTTGTACGTATTTGGATAAGTTGAAGGGGAAAAAATCTGCTCAGCATTCCCAGGCTTTTTATTTTATTCTGAAAGAAGAAAAAGTCGTGAGCTGGCAGCATTTGAAATTGGCTGTAAGACATCGTATACTGTGATCGTTTGTATATATCTGCAAACTCTGTACTTATTCCCATAGATCAACTTTAATCTTACAGTACATCACTATCCACTAGTGTTGGATTAGAGAATGTCACAGTTAGCTAATGGAATTTATTTATTGGTTTTTGTGTTAATCTTTGCTAGCAACCATGAGGAGGGCCTTTTAATTTGACATTTGGAAACATTTGTACTAATAATAGCAATTTGTATGTTCCTACATCTTGAAATTTGACATTTGTAAAATGAATGCATATCTTTTTCTCTTTATTACAAGTTATTTCCTTAATGACTTTGGATGGCTGCCAGTGACTTACTGCTTTAAAAATGATGATGTAGAGAAAGAAATGATTGTATTTTAGATTTACTTAGATTTATTGGTGCTGACTTTGGTTTTGTGTACAGGCAAATGAGTTCATACTGAAGTCAAGTGCAGATTCCTGGGTCTCTGGTTAAAGTTTAAATTCACCAATTAGAAGGGTAGGATATTTTATGAAGCTTAACCTTGGAGCCATTCTTTTCAGAGAAAGCTACTTTTTGTTGAGATATTTAAATGTATTTGACACTGAAGTATGGATGTCAACATTACACCCTCCTGTGCATTGTATTCTGTATTGAAACAACACTGAGATTCTAACGAGCAATCAGTTATGGTTTCCTTTCCATGTATGTATGTATGTACATATATGTCTTACAAACATATACATACATGTTATATATGTCTTATATGTAAGACTCCAGACTTTCCAGTATCTTTTTAATTTATTTTTTGTTAAGTTACATTAAAAATTGAATTAACTGGTATGAAGAAAATCAGTTGTATTTATTACTTGGAATTTATTCTGTATAATAATTTGCTGTCAGTACATCTTTTCAACTTTCATATCTTAGATTCTGAAACTGTTTACTTAGTGTATGTGTGTATTTTATTTGTATATACATCATATATGTCTTGGTGTATAATATGTATGTTTTATGAATATGTGTGTATATATAATATATACATGCATATAATATATATTATATATACACACACACACATACACACACACACATGTAGATGGTTCAGGGCTCTTGGTTTCAAGTAACGGAACTGAAATTTATAAAGTGTTTTCCCATAGGTGACTCCAGTGGCTTTTTAGTAGGCATAATCTGTAATTGTAGGAAATTTTTTATTCTGCCGAGGGCCGTTTGGATACTTAGAGCATGGTTCACAGGTCACATAAAGTTATCAGCTGAACACTTGGCCTGCTGTAGATGAATCCAAATTTGAGTCCTGCCTGCAGTTGCCATGGGCTGAATGATTTCAGTCTCGGGCATCCCCCACCCCTCCTTCAGGGACCGCTGTGTCTAGTCCAGCAGTAACCTTCCTCTCTTCCCTCTCCTCTCCTCCTGGTGGCTTCTTGCTCTAACAAACTCTTTCCTTTTTACATCCGCATGCACCAGCTGCCTTCTATCCCTTGAACTCCAAGTCCAACTTACACAAGCATTTTTTTTTCTGTGTGGCCTCAGTAACATGTTAAATTGTACAGCCTGGGAACCACGTGGCTGTGAGGTGCACTCTGTGGGTGGTTGCCAAGGGCGATCCTTGCACAGTCGGCAGCATCATCACCTAGGATCTGTGGCTGCCTGTTCTCAGGCCCCATACCGGAGTCAGTGGATCTGGAAACAGAGCACGGGTGAGCAGACCGTGTGGTCACAAGTCCTCCAGGCGCTCCTGGTGTGTCCTCAAGTTGGAGAATGAAACAGGGTACTGAGTGGCCAGGTCTGGTCCTTCTGTGCAACTCTGTTCCACCCCACAGTGGAGGTTCAACTCCATGGAAAGGCCACAGAATAAACAAACGGAAACAAAAAACACCACGAAGAACTGAAGTTGGGGAGAGGAAGGGCTGCCCAGAGCAGTGAGGCCTCGCGCAGTAGGGAGCTGCCCGGGTTTCTCCCGACATGCTGGTTGTGAGTTCTCCAGGAAGCCGGGGCTCTAACTCCGCAAATGCACACCGCTTCTCTAGGATGCAGGCTTTCCTTGAGATTTTTCCTGCTCATGGGTGGCAGGGAAGTTTCCGCAGCACATCGTGTTCTCGTCCGATGCTTCATGAAGCCTGCGGCTGCGTTCTCTTACTGATGGAGCCGCCGTTACACTCCCCTGAGATGAGTGACAGAGCAGCCTCACTGTGCGTCACAGGTCCCCCTTGGAAACGGCGGTGATGCCCACAGCGTTGTAGAGAGGGCCTTCGGTATTGCAGTGTCACTGTAACGCTTGGAAAACAAAGTCTGATAGCAGCATCTGACAAGGGATGGGTGTAGTGCTCCCCGTTACTAAAAGTGTATGTGTGTGTGTGAGATGTATATGTGTTTGTGTTGTGAGTATATGTGTGGTGTGTGTGCTTGTGTGCATGTGTAGAGTGTGTGGTGTGTGTGTATGCCTGTGTGAGAGTTACATGTTTGTGTGTGGTATGTGTGTGTGTGTGGGCATGTAAGTTTGTGTATGTGTGTAACTGCATGTGTTTTTCTGTGTGGGGTGTGTGTGTATTGTGTGTTATGTATGTTTGGTGTGCATGTGCCTGTGAGTGTATGTGCGTGTGGTGTGTGTATGTGCATGGTGTGTGTGAGTGTGTCTGCATGTGTTCATGTGTGTGAGTTACATATGTGTGAGTGTGCATGCCTGTGTGTGTGTGTGTGTGTGTGTGTGTGTGTGACTTGACTGTCGCATTTACACTTCTTATCCAGGGGCGGCAGCAGAGTGCAGACCCGCGGTTTCCCTGTCTGCTCACAGGAATCCTCTGGTGCTTGTGAAAAAGATGCTGACATTCGTTTTCGGGGTGTTCCGACGTGGCAGGTTAGGGTTGTGAACTGGGATTGTGCATCATCTCGGGGTTCTTGCAGTCTGGCATATTTGAACATACCCTGGCACGGTGAAGAGTAAGGATATAGAGTCGAGTCGGATGACGTTGGGTCAAATCATGGGTACGACTCTGACTGGTACTGGGGGGCTGATCAGTTTTTCATCGAGCCTCAGGTGTTAGCTGCGGTCATTGTTTTTTAATTGTAACATCCCCAGACGTGTAGGGCAAGATGGTGGTGCAGCATGCCAAGCTGCTCCCTCTGATACCTGCACCCCACATGGGCACCAGTTCAAGTCCCGGCTGCTCCATTTCCAATCCAGCTCTCTGCTAAAGGCCTGGGAAAAGCAGAAGATGGCCCCAGTGTTTGGGTCCCTTCCATCCATGTGGGAGACCAGGATGAAGGTCTGGCTATTGTGGCTGTCAAGGGAGTGAGCCAGCAGATGAAAAATCTCTGTGTGTCTGTTTATCTCCTTCACTCCCTCGCCTATAACTCTTTCAAGTAAATAAATCAATCTTTGTAAAAATTAACAAACATAAAAATCAGCTATATTTATGGGGTACTTTATGATGTTCATTGTATGTATGAATTGTGTAATATCAAATCAGGGGAAATATATTTATTCTCTTGAGCATTTAATATTTATTTATGGTGAAAGCATTCCAAATCCTATGTTCTAAGTTTTTTAAATAGAAAAAAATACTCAGTAAGTTCTTTGTGGTTATTCTGTTGTACAAATGAATCCCAGAACGTCTTTCTCCTCTCCGGCTGTAACCTAGCACTAATCAATCAACCATTCCTTCTGTCCTCCCCAGCTTCTGGGAACCACACTTAACTTACTAACTTCTGTGAGGTCACCTATTAAACTCTGCATGTAGGTTAGATTGTGTAACACTTGTCTTCCTGTGGTTGCTTATTTCACTGGACATAGAGCTCCAGTTCTACCCATGTTGTTGCAAATTGAAGATTTCATCTTTTCTTACGAATCAGCAGTCAATGTTCTGTTGTGTTAAGTGGGTGGGCACTTAAATTGTTTGTATCTTCTGGCCGCTGTGAATAGGGCTGCAATAAACAGGAGAGATCAGATATCTCTTCCAGAAATGGGTTTCATTTCCTTTTAATTTATCTCCAAGAATAGGATACTGGATCATATGGTGGTAGTTCTATTTTTAGTTTTAGTGTTTTGTATTTTTTTATTTATTTGAAAAGTGGAGTTGAGAGAGAGAGAGAGGAGAGAGAGGGAGAGGGAGAGGGTGGGAGGAAAGCGCTTCTATCCATTGTCTCCTACATGGGTGCAGGAGCCCAAAAACTTGGTCATCCTCTGTTGCTTTCCCAGGCACCTTAGCAGGGAGCTGGATTGGAAGTGGAGCAGCCGGGACTCATACCAGTGCTCATATGAGATGCTGGTGCTGCTGGTGGTGGCTTAACCTGCTAAGCCACAACACTGGCCCCTGGGGTTAGTCTTTGAGGAACCTTCCTGTTTCTCACAATGGCTGTACTGATTTACATTCCTACTCTCATTGTGGGAGAGTTCGCTTTTCTCCACACCCTGGACAACACTTGCTGCATTTTGTCTTTTTGATGACAGTCAATACTACTGGAATGAGGTGATAACTCATGGTTTTGATTTGCATAAAATTATCTAATGATTACTGATGAGATTTTTTTTTCATGTACCGTTGGCCATTGGCCATTGTATGTCTTACTTTGAGAAATGTTGATTTAGCTCTGTTGTCCATTTTTGACTGAATTATTTGGTTTCTTGCTGTGCAGTTCCTTAAATGTTCTGGTTAGTAACCACTTGTTAGACGTGTAGCTTGGAAGTATTTTTTCCAACTCTGTGTGTTAACTCTCAGTTCTTTTGACTATTTGCTTTACTGTGGAAAAGCTCTTCAGCTTGATGGAATGCTATTTGTCTAATTTTGTTTATATCTCCCTTGCTTTTAAGATCTGAGCTTAAAAATCCTTGCCCAGTCCAGAAGTTTTTCCCTGTATGTTCTTCTGATAGTTTCAGGGGTTCATCTGTCGTATCTAGGTCTTTAATCCAATTTGAGTGGATTTTTTGTGTATGGTGAGAGATACAGGGATCTACTGTGATTCCTCTGCATATGGATATCAAACTTTACCCAAACCATTTATTTTGTAAAACTTTTCTTCAGTTTCATGTTCTTTGTACTTTTGGCAAAGGTCAGCTGGCTGCAGATGCCTGGGTTAATGTCTGAAATCTGTATTCTGGGGCTGGCACTGTGGCATAGCGGGTAAAGTCACTACCTGTGGTTCTGGAATCCCATATGGGCACTGGATAGAGTCCCGGCTGTTCCATTTCCAATCCAGCTCTCTGCTGTGGCCTGGGAAAGCAGTAGAAGATGGCCCAAGTCCTTGAGCCCCTGCGTCCATGTGGGAGACCCGAAGAAGCTCCTGGTTTCAGAGTGGCCCAGCTCCAACACTTACGGCCATTTGGGGAGTGAACCAGCAAATTGAAGACCTCTCTTTGCCTCTGCCTCTCTGTCATTCTACCTTTCCAATAAATAGATAAATCTTTAAAAATAAATAGAGTCTCTGTTCTGTTTTCTTGTCTGTGGATCTCTTTTTATACTGACAGTGTGCTGGCACTTCATCACTGTAGCTTTGCGATACGTTTGCAGTGTGCTTTAAAGGGAGGTAGTGTAATAGCTCCTGTTGAGTTCTTTTTACTCAAGATCACTTTGGCTGTTTGGCCCCTTTTGTGGCTTTATAGAAATTTGGTATTTTTTCTGGCAGTATAAAAATGTCATTGGAGTTTTGCTAGGGATTGTGTTGAATCTGTTTGTGGCTTTGGGTAGTTACACATTTTAACAGCATTACTCTTAAAATTCATGAGCATGTGTGTCTTTCAATTTGTTTTTGTCTTCTCCAGTGTTGTTCATCAATGCTTTAGAGTTTTCATTGTAGAGATTTTTTTTTACCTCTCTGGTTAAATTTATTACCAATATTCTTGTTTTCCTTTTTATGGAACAATATGGAAATAGCATTGTTCTGTTGATTTTTCAGATGATTCACTATTGGTGCGTAACAATGCTACTGGTTTTTATTTGTTGACTTTGTATCCTGCAAATTTGCTGAATTTGCTTATTAGTTCTATCAGTTTTTTGGTGAAGTCTTTCAGGTTTTCTTTGTACAAGGTCATGTCAGCTGCAAACAGGTGAATTCTTATTTTTGAGTATGGATCCCCTTCCTTTCTTTCTCTTGCCTAATGACTGGAGCTGGGACTTCTAATGCTGTGATGGAAAAAAGTAGTGAGCCTGAGCAGACATTGGCTGTTGCAGACCTGAGAGAGGAGAACTTCAGCTTTTCCCTGTTCAGTATG
Organism: Sylvilagus bachmani; assembly: GCA_015711505.1. NCBI lineage: Eukaryota > Metazoa > Chordata > Mammalia > Lagomorpha > Leporidae > Sylvilagus > Sylvilagus bachmani. The sequence continues at coordinate 5,114,297 of CM027389.1, forward strand.
ATATGAACTGTTGGCTTGTTACATACGCACTGTTCTATGTGAGGTGTGTTCCTTCTGCCTTCATTTGTTCAGAGTTTTTATCATGAAGGATGTTAAGTTTTATCAAAACCCTTTCTGAATCTGTTGAGAGTATCAGAAGATTTTTATCCTCTGCTCTGAAGAGGCAGTATAGTATTCTTACTGCCTTGCAAATGGTGAAACATACTTGCGTTTCTGGGTTGAATCCCGCTTGATCATGATGGGTGATCTCTCAGATTTGTACTGTTGGATTCAACTTGCCAGTATCTTGTGGAGGATTTTTGCTCCTGTGTTCATCAAGGGTGTTGGCTCATAGCTTCCTTTTTTCCATTTTTCTTTGTCTGCTTTGGCTATCAAGTTAGCGCTGACTTCATAGAATGCGTTGGTAAGAACCCCTGCTCTTCTGCTTTTGAAATAACCGAAGAAGTATTGGTGGTATTCTTCTTTAAAACATGGACAGGATTCAGCAGTAAAGCCTTCGGGGGCCGCGTTGTTCTTTGCTGAGAAACATTTTCATTGCAGATTCAGCCTTTCTAACCAAAATTGTTCTGGTTAGGCGTTCTATTTCCCCATGATTCAGTCTTGGTAAGGTATATGTGAATCTGTCTGTGTCTTCTAGGTTAGTGAATTTGCTGCCATATAATTGCTCGTAGGAATATCTAGCAACATTTTGTCTTACTGTAGTGTCAGTCAGTATGTCTCCATTTTCACCTCTGAGTCTCTGTCTTTGAACCCTCTGGTTTTTTTCATGGCTCATCTAGCTAAGGATTTATATTTTTGTTTATTATTTGAAGTACACAGCTCTTCATCTCTTTCACTGTTTGTATATTTTTAGTCTTTGTGTAATTTGTGGGGATTCAAGGTTTACTGTATCATGGCTTGTTCCAGCTGTGGGTTTATTTGTTCGTGTTTCTCTGTCTCCTTGAAGTGTAGTACTAAGTTGCTTAATAGGCATCTTTCTGGGTTTTTGATGCACATTTTTGATTATTATAAACTTTACCGTTAGTACTGCTTTTGATTTTGGTATATTATGTTTTATTTTCATTCATTTCAGGAATTTTTTTTTATTTCCTCCTTGATTTCTTGCTGGATTCCCCCTAATTGTTAAGGAATAAGATGTTGAATTTCTATGTATTTGTTTAGTTTCCGTAAATTTTCTTTTTATGGAGTTCAAGCTGTATTGCATGGTAGTCATAAAAGATAGTTGATATAATTTCTATTCTTTGAAATTTATTGACACTTGTTTATTGCCCTAACTTGTGACCTTTCCAAGATACTCTTCAGTGTCCCATTGAGAACAGTGTGTATTCTGTAATTGCTGGATAGAAAGTTCTGTAGATGATCTAGGTTCAACTGATCTAGGGTGTATTTTAACTCTACTGTTTATTTTCTGTCAAGATGATCTATGGTTCTGAAGGTAGGGTGCCCAGCCTATCCATTGAGGGCTAAGTGTACTAGCTTTTTGTGTTTGGAGCTATATTGAATGGGTATGTAAGTGTTAATTCCTTTTGTTAGAGTGTGCCAATTACTGCTTTTGACCTAAAATCTCTGTAATAGGATGAAAGTATGGTAACTCGTGATTTCTTTTGAGTCCCAATGGCGTGGAATATCTCGTTCCCTCCTTTCCCTTTCAGTCTCTGTGTATCCTTAGAGGGTGAGTTCCTTGCAAGCAGCATAAAGACGGGTCCTGTTTGTCAATCCATTCATGTGGCGTGGGGTGAAGTCATGGTTGTAGCTCTCACTCACAGGGGTTAAGCTACTTCCCATCAGGTCTCTCAAGTGTTCACCGCTATTATGCTTTTTGCTGTGTGGTTATTTTTCTGCTCTCTTGAATAACATACTTGTTTCATCTTCTTATTTCCGACAACACAGATAGAGGATATGCAGTGGGGTAGAGGAGTCCGGGAAATCCCCTCTTCTGTGTGCACACTGCCGTGTAAGCCTGGACAAAGGAAGAAGACACAAAAGGGAACCCCATGCTGCTGGACGTGTGAGCCTTGCGATGGCTACCAGTACCAGCTTGATGAGATGACGTGCCAGCACTGCCCCTATGACCAGCGGCCCAATGAGAATCGGACCGGCTGTCAGAACATCCCCATCATCAAACTGGAGTGGCACTCCCCCTGGGCTGTCATCCCCGTGTTCCTGGCAATGCTGGGGATCATCGCCACCATCTTCGTCATGGCCACTTTCATCCGCTACAATGACACGCCCATCGTCCGCGCATCTGGCCGGGAACTCAGCTACGTCCTGCTGACAGGCATCTTTCTCTGCTACATCATCACTTTCCTGATGATAGCCAAACCCGACGTAGCGGTGTGCTCCTTCCGGCGCGTTTTCTTGGGGTTGGGGATGTGCATCAGCTACGCGGCCCTCTTGACAAAAACCAATCGGATTTATCGCATATTTGAGCAGGGCAAGAAATCAGTGACAGCCCCCAGACTCATAAGCCCCACGTCTCAGCTGGCAATCACTTCCAGTTTAATATCGGTTCAGCTTCTGGGTGTTTTCATTTGGTTTGGCGTCGACCCACCCAACATCATCATAGACTATGACGAGCATAAGACAATGAACCCTGACCAGGCTAGAGGAGTTCTGAAATGTGACATTACAGATCTCCAAATCATTTGCTCCTTGGGATATAGCATCCTTCTCATGGTCACGTGTACCGTGTATGCCATCAAAACTCGGGGTGTGCCCGAGAACTTTAATGAAGCCAAGCCCATTGGATTCACTATGTACACGACGTGTATAGTGTGGCTCGCCTTTATCCCGATTTTTTTCGGCACTGCTCAGTCAGCGGAAAAGGTAAGTGAGAATGCGCAGCTCATCATACGTTTCAAAACTGTATTTGTAATTACTGGAACCCAATGGGTTGTGTCAAGTTGGAGGTTTTACATGCGCAGGATTATATTTCCAGGAATTGGGAATACTTGGGTCACTAGGCATGAATGCTCCAGGGGTCTAAAACTCATCATTGTGCTCTATTTATCTCGCTGGAAACCAACTAGACTTGGTCTTTTCAAGGTAATTATATTTACTATAGAATTATTCAGTGTAACAAGAGATTATCTAGTATAAAATGATCTCATCTATCTAAATTAAATCATGCTATTTGCTCATAGTCTATCCCCTCTGCTTGCACACATATTTCTTTCTGATGAGAGGAGACAGCCACAGTAGCGTATTCTGCAGTGGGGAGTGTGTTGTGGTCATCATTGTCATGTTCTGTCACTTTTTTAGTGACTGCCTTGCTGTCACTGTGAACAGGATCTTATGTATAAGCCCTACAGCATACTCGAGTTGCCAAGTGTGTATTAATACAATATGGCCCAGTGAGTGAATGAAGAAAAGCTTTGGTTATCATTCTACCCTAGACTGCTCATAGCTACCCGTCCATTAAGCACAGCAAGCAATGCATAATGAGATCAGAGACCCAACTTTTTTTCCAAGGGAGATAATGTGTGTCATCCAGCTGTGAAAGTTCAAGGTTTTCAAAGTTCATGGTCTCCAGTATGTGGGGCTACGCTGTGTTTGTCTAAGATACAGTTCCCCAATATAGTTACAGGCTGAAGCATTCATAAATTAGGCACCCCTCCTGTGTGGATTTTAATGTGGTTTCTAGCTTTAGGTTTGACATGCATGCTAATTTAGCAACCTTGCAGTATTATATTTAGCTAGATAAGACTGATGTATATGTGATTCCTGATCATAACCTAGTCTGGCTGTAGGTTTGTATATTTGCACATCTTACAAGAGTGATCTGTTAATCCTGATAAGTTGTAGTGTCCTCCCCAGATGTGGGCTGTGACAGGCTGCTGCAACTGAGGCTGGGACAGAGATCTTGAGTCCTAAGTGGCACTCTGTAGGAGAGACCCGAGTTCTAGCTTGATCAGGTGTCACTACTTCGGATGTCAGACTTTGTTCCATGTTACTTTGAATGCATCTCATTAGCATTCAAAAATGTCTTTCTTTAATGAAAAAGCAGAAGGATTAAATTGGGAGTATTTAAAAATCTACAAAAGTCTATGATTCCAAGCACTAGCTGAATCTGATTTTTCATTCTAAACTTTGTTCTCTGGAAAGTCATATAAAGGATTAATGGCATTTGGCTGGTTTTCCAACTGAAAAGATATCTGTTACCTAAATTGTGTGATTCAGAAGCTATAGGTTTTGGCTCTCTTTTACAAAATAAAAGTGAATAGTTTATGAAATCATTCACAATTCTAATATCAAAGACAATAAATGTTTCCAGATTGTAATTTTAGCCATAAAGTAGCTAAGAGTAAGCTCTTCTAAAATATATGCTCATTGAGTATATATGTTTCAAATTCATAATGCATGTTTATTGTCTTTGAAACCAACTTGAATTTCATTTTATTTCTTCCATTTCCTTGTGGGCCAAGAGAATAATAAAATGTAAGTCAGAGTAGTGAAATGCAGTGGAGAGGGAATGAAGTCTCCAGTGTCTGATGATAAATTGATAAGTATCGGGCATCTTCTGGGATGTGCCATCCAGGCCTTTGGGAGTAATTACCATGTTACTACAGCAAACGGTTACCTATGTAACGTGTTTAGGACACTAAGACTTCTTTCCTATAAGTGAATGAGAGGGACAAACAATTGCAGTGTGTTCTAAATGAATCCTGTTGTGCGCTGCCTGTGTGACAGGTTCTGTCTCTTCCATGTCATTTTGCATCTCTGGCTCCTTCTGGTCTTGACTGTGTATCTTTTCAATAAGATCATGTGTATAATGGCTCATTTAAAAACTTGGAAGTGAGATGAGGCTTCAGAACTGGCATTCATCCGTTCTGCTTGTTCTAAGAGGGTTTGATGGGCTGGGAGGATTGGGCTGCGGGAAGAAGTAACCTGTGTCTAAGCAGTGCGCCTTTGAGTTTCAGAAATCACATTTTCCTTTGTATCATCTCGAAAAGTGAGGGTGTTTTGCATGGTTGATTGCCACAGTTAAAGGTACTGAGTTACCACATGGCAGCAGAGAATTGCTATATAAAAATGCACCCACCCTAATGATGGGCATATGGCAAGATAAGCATGAGCAATCCATTAAAAAATATCACTTTGCTTACATTAAACCATGGCATTCAAATTGTAGAAGGCAGCACTTTGCCAGATGTTATAAATAGATCATGGCAAAAGCCATCTTTTTGCCAAGCTAGCAACTTAAAGAACCCAAGCTCTTCCATTTTGGGGCAGATCCAACAGTTTAACTGGTTTTTGTTTGTTTGTTTGTTTGTTTATGATAGGCAGAGTGGACAGTGAGAGAGAGAGACAGAGAGAAAGGTCTTCCTTTGCCATTGGTTCACCCTCCAATGGCTGCCGAGGACGGCGCACTGCGGCCGGCGCACCGCGCTCATCCGATGGCAGGAGCCAGGCGCCAGGTGCTTCTCCTGGTCTCCCATGGGGTGTAGGGCCCAAGCACTTGGGCCATCCTCCACTGCACTCCCTGGCCACAGCTGAGGGCTGGCCTGGAAGAGGGGCAACCGGGACAGAATCCGACGCCCCGACCAGGACTAGAACCTGGTGTGCCGGCGCCGCAAGGCGGAGGATTAGCCTGTTGAGCCACGGCGCTGGCCAGTTTAACTGTTTTAAATGGAAGAAATTCACAGTGCCAGAGCAGTAGTAAAGATTAGTCAGTGAGTTCAGTAGTGATGGTTTTCTCTTTCTGGAAATCAAATTCATTTTTGATTATGCTAAGGATTCTTTGTGAAATTTCTCATCAGTTTAATGCATCAGCACAGCAAGCTGTTAGTTCATTGCAGAAATGTCAGCTCCCACAGAATTTACTTCTCCTGTCGTTAGGAGGGTCGGAGAGATCGTTGCCACCTTGATCGATCACTGCTGGCCTGGGAGTTCTTCCGTGAGGATCTTGCAAGATGGCTAGGGATGCAAGTGTGAAAAGTAAGCTGCAAGAGATGATTCCAGCGTTCAGAAAGTATTTTTAGGGGCCTGTGATGGTGCAGGGAGAGGCACCAGCTGGTACAAGCACAGCGCAGGAGTTGGCTGGGCTAGTGCAGAGCAGTAACATCCTTTACTATGTCCTGGCACTGTCTGCTCCAGCCCCCATCATTGTCTTTGGCTTCTGGGCGTTACCTCTACAGGGACACATCCCTATCTTTCAGATAGGGATGATGGATCCGGAAAATCTTCCGGAAGACACCTTCATCCAAAGCATCTTAGCCAGATGTCTGGACAGCTTCCTAGGCAACCTGTTACATCATCTCCTACATGAGGGCTGGGAGACAAGCTTTGTGCCACTTGACTCTGCCCAGGACAGTAGATCTTGGAATAAAAGTGAGATCAGAGATTCCCAGAGGTCTGCCCTGAGTCAGGAGTGGTTGTGTGGAGAGGAGGATGATAAGAAGTGAAAAAAGAAAGAATATGAAGTAACTGAGGTTCCGGAAGAAATTACTAGAAAAGAGTAGTACCATGGAGGAAGGAGTGGATCTTTCACAAGGGCGTCCATGGGCAACTCCTCTGCATACATAAGAGAAGAACCAGGATGTAAAATAAACTTAAATGATAGGACTCTTTGATTTCCATTGGAGCATTACTCCACTAAATGACGGAATTAGGACAACCGTTGGCAAACCTCTGCCCCAGCTTGGGATGCTTAACTCAGTGGTTCTCAAAATTGTGTCATGTCTTCCCCCTCCATCCCCCAGCAGATTCTATAGGTTGAAAATAAAGCATAAAAGTCTTCGTCTTTAACAAGTCTGCTGGGAAAATGCCAGTGGAGATCAAGCAGACTTCTTAAAACGGCCTCATGCCTCCCTTCCAGCCATAGAGGACAGCCTCTGAGCAGTCCCTTGATTTCTGCTTTTAGGGAACATTGGGGGAAGCATTAATTCCCATCCCAAGTGAAGAGGAGGTACAAGGATCAAGTAATCAGGAGATCAGAGGGACTCTACCCAGGATCAAAGGCAGAAGTCAAGGACCCCGGGGTCTAATTGAAGTTTCAACACCAAGGTTTGGGCCAGAGACTTTGAAAAACTAGAAGCAAGGCCCTGGCCCTGGGACCAAGGATAGCAACAGGACACGCAGACAGGAGTATTTCCCAGGGGAAGTTCTTAAAAGGCTCTTAGGAAGACTGAAGATCGTGTCATCTTGTGGGTGTGACACAGAGTCTCCCAGAATCTGAACACAGAGCCAAATCAGTCTAGGAGAAACACAAAGGGTGTTGAACAAGTTTGTGGAAAATGCTTATTATAAAAATCAAGGCATGGATTTCAACATTTTTCACAACCAGAGACTCAGCTTTTAGTTTAGCTTTCCACAGTCAGAAGGCACCCTTCTATAGGGATAAGAAATATTTGGCATGTAGCTGAATATCCCTCCATCAGTGGCCAAGGCAGACATCACTAATCAATCCCAGCAGCATTCCCTGGGATTTGGGTGTGGTCTTGAAATCCTTCTTAGCAGTCTAGAGGCAACCACAGTCCCAACTGGATTAGAAAACCAGCTGTCGTTTACAATTTAGTTTCAGCCTCCCATCATCGGGCCCTGACACCACTTCCCATCCAGCTGCTTACGTTACTGGGAGAGCGCCAATGAGAGGCCTTCATTAAGATTAATCAACTTAAAGGGAAAGGAGAGCTCAGAAAATCAGGAAATTGTTGTTTCTGATCATAGGCTGCCAACAGGCGCACCTAAAGGAGCAGTCCTCATTCTCTTAGAAAATATGTTACGATTCTGCCGTGTTCGATTTGGTTAAAATTTTCTCATGGTCTTTCACCCATTGAACTGAGTCTGGTAAAGCATCTACCCTTCCTGGTTCTATGGGAGCGAGGTTCGGAAGACGTTGTCCATGTCCATTAGGGACTCAAAATGTAGATCCGTGTAGATCTTCAGGCAAACTCTGACTAGTGCGAGGCATGGCTAAGGTTGCACCATAAAGAATGATGGACAGGTACTCAGATGAGAACCACAAGGGGGCTGAAACAAACAAAAGGAAACCACGTGAACACCCGGTAAGAAACACTGTCACACGTCCGATGCAGGGGTTTTGACACAAGGCAGGTAAAGATGGCACTCCGGCAACTGTGTCTCCCGCAGATAGGAGAGAATATAATACAAATTAGTGAAGCCTCACTTTCTGGGCAAGTTTCGAAACAATGTGAATTCTCACAGCTCCCTCCCAAATGAAGCATTTGGCAGGCGTCCTATCTTTTGCGCGTGGTGGGCCAAGTTCATTTTAAGTACCACAGATTGTCTTTTCTTGAGGGGGACATCTTGCCTTCAGCTCTTGTTGAATTGTTGGGGGTCTTCCCTCTGACGCAATTCCCAGGCAGCAGGGCACTCAGAGCGGCTTGAGCAGAGGGTAATTGGCACGAGCAATTTCAGGGGTAGTATTTTAGGCTAAATGAGGGTGAGAAGCAGCCAGAGGTAAGAAAAGAGGTTACTGTCTATTGTAGCAGATGGAGGAAAGTTACATGTTTATTGTAGCAGATAGATGAAAGAGCATCAGTTTGCTAAATGCCTGATGGCTTAGAAGAGAGCGCATGTAGGTTTGTGTGCCAGTTGGAACATTTTTTTTTTAACCTTGAATCTGCCGCAACCCCCACCAGGAGCGCCCCCTGGAGTCTGCCTTTCTTCTTACCTGGCTTTGAGACCTCAGCCTTAGAGAGACCCTGCCCCAAGGACCCAGGCCCTGAGAGCTGGGAGGACCAGGATAGCCAGGCTGGTGTCTGTCCTTTGGCTGTTTGCAGAGAGTCACCGACCACCTCTCATTTTCAGAAAGAACTTTTCTCAGACCACAGGACAGCCAGCACAACGTAGCATGCCATGGGTAGTGAGGCAACTGCCCAGTCCAGTTGTGGGCTCCTGTGATCCCTGTGAGACGTCTCAGTGCTGCCCACCTGCCCTTTGTTCCAGGCCCCACTTACCCTCTAGGCTTCCTCTGACCTTGAAGCTGGCTGGGTAGCCCTTTCCTGGGCCTCCCTCCCCACCGCATCCTGCCGTGTGCTGGACCTTAGCAGTGCATGTTTTGTACGAGCCGTGTTCCTTCTTCAGTCCTCAGTTCTTTCACCCCGCCCTGGACCCAATTATCCCTACTCACGGGTTTCAGAGAGCGGGAGACCTTGACATTGGTCAGCACAACTCCTTGCTGAGTTTTGGCATGACTGGGTGCCTGTGAGGACGATACACTGCTGCTGGGAAGATCAGAGACGGCACCTTCACCTCGGGGGAGTTTGCCAGGATTTTAACAAGTGGAGCTATGCACCTGCCTGGCCTTTCCTCTCCCTTGTGTACCCATGGGTAGGGAAGCAGCGTGTCTACCTAGAGACTTAGAGGGGTTTTATTTGTAATGCCTTCCCCAGTAACACCCCAGTATTCAGCAGCAGCTGAATGGATAAACAGGTTGGATCAGTGTGTAAAATGGAACCCCACCATGTGCTAAAAAGCAGGGGTCCCCTGACACAGTCAGCAACGCTGGGAATTCTCACAGCAAGCAGGCTGAGGCACAGAACCCCAATGAACACAATACAAAGCACCCTCAATGACTGCATATAGATCGGTATTTTTAAAAAATTCTAATTTATCTTTAGGGACAGAAGGAAGATCCTCCATTGGCTACTGATGGGCAGGGCAGGAATGCAGGATCCCCAAGGATGTGAGGACAGTTTGGGCATGAGGCAGACACTGATTGTCTTCACCTTGGTGCTGCTTTGACAGGCATCTGCAGGTAGACACTGATCCACTGGTTACTAAGTGTCAGTTCCACCTCCGAAGAGCTGTTAAAAATCCCGTGGAAGCCCTTCCCCCACACCCCCCTTCCTCCTTGCCTTAAACTTCATCATCAAGCACCCTCATACTGATTGCCCTCGTTGAGAGTTGCTACAAAGATTAGGGGTACATTCGTGAGAGTGTGCAGAGGGAGCTTTGTGGTAGTCGGTGGCACATAGCCAATAGTCAGCAAAGAAGAACTTTGCCCTCGGCCTCAGGCTCACCTGAGCAGAGATGACTGGGAAGACACCAGCAGGAAGAGGGGCAGAGGGTAGAGGATTCTCATATTTAGGGTGGCTGGAATAGAGGCAGGGATTGCGGGTGACCCAAGCCTGCACTGGGCCGGGGAGCAGACTTGAAATCCTGGAGGGTGCCTGATAAGGTGTTGGGACTTGATTTTGGGGGGGCATGGTGCTGCCGTTGTGTGTGGGGCAAGGCTGTGGCATGGTTGGGGCTTATTCATTATTCCTGAGGAATGCACTGCGTGAGTAGTTAAATGTGGAATTTTATCCTAGGAAGACAGACAGTGGCTCCCAGGCTGGATGGAAATGAACTTGGTCTGGGCTCAGCTTTCAGTGGGCAACAGGTGGAGCGAAGGGGGAAATGTGGAGTCTGGGAGGAGAGTCCGGACGGGAGCTGGCAGCAGGAAGGAAGGCAGCAAACCTCACCTCCTCCCTGCCGTGCCACGCACTGGGCTCACCTAGGTGAGGAGTCCTAGGAAGAGTTGTTTCCAGGAGGCCCCGTGAGCCAGAAGTGCTGTCCACACCACTCGTCCCTGAAGGGAGTCTTCTCGGTGTGTTGCCACAGCACTAGCTGCTCCTGTGCAAGGTGCCTGCATGGCTGCTGGCCTCTGCACACCTGCCAGCAGCAGTGGCCTCTGAGGCCTGGAGAGTGGGTGCTGAGAGCTCAGAGCAGGTGCCATGTGCGTGGACATAGGGACTTCAGATGGCCGGGTGGTTAACCTCTACTTTTGGCTGTCTCTGCCTCTGCTCAGGGGCTGCGTTGGGGGTGCTAGGTAGGACTGGAAGTGGCCATAAATCATGAGGAAGTAAGCCTTGTGGGCAGTGGCAGGCTTCAGGGAGGGCTGCTGTGGATCGTCTCAACTCTGAGCAAAGCTTACGATTTCCCCTTCCACAGGCAGGTACGTGAGTGTGTGGGGTAAGTAGGAGGACATAGCTGGGCAACAGAGGAAGTCTGTGGCATGGCTGAGAATTCAAGGATGCAGAGGACACGTCACTGGGGTACACTGGCCCTTCCTTGAGGTCCTCACCTGGGGTCATGAGTAGACACCCAGCGGGGACGCTCCAGGGCCTGAGACCAAAAGTCCTGTCTCCTTCCTTGTCTTGCAGGCTCCGCTCTTCACTTCCACCTTTGATGTGACCTCCCTTGACTGATTTATCGCTTTGTTTCCAAAGAGCCTTGGTGGATGTAGAAGCAGTCAGACCTGGGAGATGCTGGCTGGTGGACCCAAGCCCTAGATCAGTGTGTAATGACTGGGTGTTAGCGTTCAAGGCCAGATGTGCAGGTTTCCAGACTCTGCCTTCCCATTCTACCGGTTTCATTGTGCTGCTTTGGTATTTTTCCCAGTGTCCTCACCAAGGGATGAGCTTGAGACTCCACAGCCACGTTACACTGTTGGTGAGGCTCTGCCTGGTGCTGGCTGTGTGCCAGATGCTACCTGTGCAGTGCTGAAGATCTGGTAGCATAGAGGTACCTAGTGGGTTCTTTAAGAAGGCTTATTTATTTATTTGAAAGGCAGAGTTACGGGGAGGGAGGGAGAGAGACAGAGATCCTCCATGTGCTGGTTCACTCTCCAAATGAGTGCAAACGACTGGCCAGAGCTGGACTGGTCTAAAGAAGAAGCCAGGAGCTTCTTTGGGGTCTCCCATGTGGGTGCAGGGGCACGTGGACCATCTTCTACTGCTTTCTCAGGCCATAGAAGAAAGCTGGATCAGAAGTGGAGCAGCCGGGATGCAAACCAGCTTTTTTTTTTCCTGGTACATTAAAAAAAAAAATTCAGCTGAAGGGCTTGAGAAGGCATAGGTTTTTCTAATTTGGGTAGTGAAATGTAATTGAAATCTGAATCCAGTATCCTGCTAATGCTTATAAGGTAAACAGGGGTAAGTATGTGTTTCATGAATATCAGTACCTTTGTAGTTGTCTGTAATGGAGATGTTTCCTGGTTAATGTTGTAGAAAGTGGACTGGAGTCTTCAGATGCTGAAACTATGGTACAGAAATCTGACAGATGAACCAGAAACAAGAAAATTGCTAATGCAGCCACTGAACTGAAAACTAGAAATGCTCCTGTCAGCCACAGCGCCCCTACCTTTTCCGGGAGTGAAGATAAGTGAGGATTCCCGCTGAGCAGGCTCCGGGCGAGCTTGGGAAACAGAGGGGGCTGTAGTTTCCATTTGTCATGGGAATCCTGCTGGCTACCCAGCTGTGGGGGGAGGAGAAGGTAAGAAATGACTCCTGGAGGGTGGCGCTGACAGTCTGTCCACCCGACGTGGGGTCAGTAGCATCTCTAACAGGTGGCACGGTGCCAGAAATGGAGACTCCTCTCCGGAATATGTCTGGGGGCTCTTGCTCTTTTTCACATTGGCATTGATGACTTGGTGTAGAACCCAGCTGTGAGTTTGTTGACCCAAGACTTCCCATTACACAGCAGAAAAACCCTGACTGGCAGATTGACTTAACCAGCAGTTGGGCACAATTTGGGTTCCCGCCCATAATGCTGCTGTCTGTCTTCCTCCAGTGAATGCCACCCCTGAGATATATCTTTTGTGAGCAGGTTTTAAAGTGGTTTCCTTTTCTTTGAGAATGTCTCTGTTACTTAAGAATCTACTTTAAGCGTCTGGAACATGACCTAGGACTCCAGCTACTGGAGATCAAATCACTTCTACCTTCCAGCAGCTTCCCACTGATACCACTATGTTGCACTCCAGCCACCATCACAATGATAGCAGGATTTACATTCTTCTTAGGACTTGTGAGGCCGGGATCAAGGGTCCAAAGCCCTGCCTGTTGGTCCGTTCTAAGGAGTCACCGTGGGAACACATGCATTCATTGCTCCTCATGTGTGTTGCGTTGTAACTTCCCAGAGGCTACTTTCACACTGCAAGGTAGGGCTCCTTAGCTGACACAGAGATCATATGGCCTGCAAAAGTGACAATATTCATAGAGGGGGCCTTTGCCAACAAGAACTGCCTTTGATTATCTGGTGCCCTGGAGCTGTCCTGTCTTCCCAGTCTCTGTTTCCTACTCTTCTCATCCTCATGGCTTCTCTTAGGTCTTGCTAATGTTCTGTCTGCCTCTGACCACTGCAGGGCCCTCGCACTGCACCTGCCTCTGTCTAGGTATTGTCACCCAGACCTTCCGTGGTTATATAGCTTTTGGTCACTGCAACAGATACCTGGGAAAGCGACTTAGACAGGAAGAATCCTCGTTTTGCCTCATAATTTTGGAGATGCACAGCCCAAGATTGGGCAGCTGTACTGAGTGGTTGTCTGTTGAGGGTGGCAGAGAGCAGAACAGATAAGGAGGGAGGGTCCCAGAGTGAGCCAGGAAGCAGAGAAAGAAGGAGTGGGCATGATCAAGCTTACTTCAACAACCCGATCCTGAGAACCGCACTCCAAGGGTCAGCTGCAGTGACCTCTGAACACCTGCTAGGCCCACATCCTTAACACCATAACTGGATCAAGCCAGTCCTCTGTGAGTACCTTCAGTCCATGACTTTGGGACAGAGGGAGCCACAATGTCCACACCATACACCCTCTTGTGCTACGTCCTTCCTGCCACTCAGATCCCGCCCAGTGATGTGTATCGCACAGGTGTTAACTCTTCACCACCCAAAGTGGAAGTGACCTCCACCCTACTCCCCTCCTGTGGCTTCCTGTTGTCAGTCAGGCTTCACTTGATGTTCACCTGCATCTCCTCACTACAGTGTAGGGTCCTTGAACACCAGGACTTGGCCCATCTGGTTCTTCTCTGTATCCCTGGGGCTCCTAATGGCAGTTGGTACTCAGTAAGTGCTCAATCGGTCTCTGTGGAATGAATGGATGAGTGAGTTTGGGAGTAAGATCTGTGTCCTTATCCTCAGCGAATAGAAGTAGAGGGAGCCACGCAGTCAGTGAAGCCATGAGAAAGCAGATTGACTCCACCCCCACCCCCATCCCCGCCCCCGTGCTGGGGAGTATGTTCCTGAAGACCACACAGCCGAGGCTCACCCATAAGCAGGGCCAGGCCCTGGGAAGCAACCGAGGCTTTGGAACTGAAGGAGTCGGTTTTGAAATGATTGATGACAGTTGCTCACCAGTGCATGTGTAGAGATCTCACACACCGTGTACCGTGGTCAGATCAGTGAAGAGGAAAAGGAGCCCAGTACTCAGTAACGATGCAGGTGTGGGGAATGGAGAGGCTTGCCAATTACAGCAGGATCTGTCCCCCGTCCGATCTTTCTGCACCAAGAGCCTTCAGAATGTGAAAACTTCTCACTGAGCCATTCCATTTCTGGTTCAGGAACAACCTGGAATCTGGAAACATTGCCACAGGTGGAGGTACCAGACATTTCCCCACAGCCTAAGTAACAAGGGGAAGTGGTTAACTACCTTATGGTAGAGAAGTGTCCACTGCACAGCTTAGCACCCTACAGCACCCAGTAGAGTCTGGGCCGCTGCATCAGTCCCTGCACGTAGCATTCGCCGTGCCCTGTTTCACTGGGACTCCACACCGTGTGTGAGGAGGGACTGACAGCGTCCCCGTTTACAGATGAGAAAACAGAACCTTACAGAAGTCAAGGGACTTGGCTAAATTTCCAGATCCAGGGAGGCACAAGGAAAGTTGCTGGCTAGAACCGTCTTAGAAAATCGCACTGCTCTCATAGGCGGACATGGATAGCAGACAGTGCCAATAGAAAGTATCATTTCTTTGATACTGGACAATTCAGTGGATCTGTGTGTGCCTCCGCTCTCTTATTCGCAAAGTAAGAATTTCAGCAGCATTTTCATACCAGGTTGTCATGAGGATTGAGTAAGTGAATGAGTTGTCACATCATGTGTGTGTTCCATAGGAATATGCACATGGTACACACTCATGAGTGTCTCTGTGTGAGTGGGTGCGTGGCAGTGTGGATGCCAGGGATGCTGGTTAATGCTGGGGAACCAGCTAAAGCGTTAGACTGTCCAACCTGTGTTCTAGTGCAGGGAAGACAGGCTTTAAATAAGTGAATATTACAGAGGGTGCCAGACTGGCGCTGGTAGCGAGGAACCAAGTAAACAGGAGAGGAGGTGCTGGAGGCGGGGTGGGTCTTGACCATCGTGAGTCAGCAGTCAGAGAAGGGCCTCCCCGGGAAGATGTCCTTCACCCCGAGACATGATGAAGCAACCATGGGGACAGCTCGGAGAAGAGAGTTCCAGCCAGAGGGAGCAGCAGGTGTGCAGGACCTGAGACAGAAGCATGTCTGCAAGGTTTGTGCAAGGATCGGGAAGTCAGTGTGATCCAGCAAGCTGGGACAGCAGGACATGGAGCCTGGTTCTCACTTCAGAACCCCGCCCCCAGGCTGCTCGTACAGAGACATCTGTAGCAGGGCAAGAGTCGGACGAAGGAGGCGGGTGGAAATTTCCTAAGCACCTCAACATTTCATGGAGCTTGTGCGGAATTACATCCCCGGCACCATCCACAGAAGCAGCCACAAAACTAAGCCAAATACAAGCGATGTGTCCACAAAATAGGGATCGCATGCTTGTACTGTATGCCACATCAGCTAGGTGGGGCTGGTCTACAGCTTGCAGGAAGGGACCAGGCCCTGTGGGCAGCGTCCTAGGGCTCCCTAGCCTGATGCAGTTTGTTCTTCCTTCCTTCCCAAAGGATGTGGTCATTTTGGATGCTGGGCACCTGTCTCCTTACAGCCTAAGCTTGCCTTCTTCCTCTTCATTCGGGAATTTTTCTTGGGCTCCTTGATGTGCTCGGGTGTGACAAAGCAGGCCATGCAGTTGGCGTGCTGCACAGGGCCAGGGTCTTCTTTTCCCCCAGGCTCCGTGAGGCTGTGCAGTGTGTTGCCTGAACAACTGTATGTATTACCCCTAGCACTCTGCCCCATCCTGGGAATAAAGGTGACCGAAGCAGTGCTGCAGTTCACCACATATTTGGGTTCCACTGATTACCCTTGCTTTCACTTTCCAGTCACTTCGTTTGATAATCGGTGCTCTTTATGGCTAGGCAGACAGCTCGGACATATTGCTAAAGACACAAAACCTCTGAGTGTGTGGCAGGCAGCAGGTGGGTTGCAGTCCAGGCTGATTGGGGATTCCAGAGGCACCCACAGCACCAGCTGGGCCTCTGCTCTGACACCTCCAGGTTGCTCTCCAGGGACAGAGTCCTTTCTCCAGGAGCGAGAGGAGAGGTCGAATGTTGGAGAAACCAGCAGGTGGCGAATTGCTGGCCTCTCACAGGGCTCAGCATCAGTGTGGATGGAGCCAAAATGTGTCCTGCCTCCTCCCACCTTCCTGTGTGTGTGTATGTGTGTGTCATGTGGTCCACACTTTCTATTCTGTTCCACACGGTACCTTTCATTGTAAAGAAATCCTTCATAGCTTGTTGAAGGATTCAGGATTCTCTCATCCATCCGTTAAGGCTGGACACAATGCGAATATCAGCTTGGTCCCTGGCCCGGTCTGGGGACAGTGAACAGTGCTGCCAAGGTTGGTAGTGCCAAGGGACATATGCAGTCAGGAGAGAAATCATTACTAGATCATTTGGGACACGGTATGAGCTCTGAAGAGAGTCCCGCTGGTGAGTGTGAATAAGATGTTTGCAGAACATGGCATCTTCAGACTTTGTAAAAGGGAAGTCATCGAAGAGGAGATGAGATACTGAAGCTGAGTTAGTGATGAGAAGGATCCAGAGGGCAGCCAATATCTGTTAAACTCATTCCCATCGGAGTGTCTTCCTCTCCATGTCCTTGATTCTCTTCCTCCTCTTCCTCTTTTCCCCTTTCCCTTCTCTGTCCTCCTCCTCCTCCTCCTCCTCCTTCTCCTCCTCCCCTCCTCCTCCTCCTTCTCCTCATCTTCCTCTTCTCCCCTTTCCCTTCTCTCTCCTCCTCCAAATGAACTGGATCCAATTTGAAAATTGACCCCACATAAAGTAGACAAAGTGCATCCACTGAAACATCTCTTTGGCTGTTGGTGCAAACATGTTGGTTAGTGGTAGTCATTTCTGAAGTGCAGATGCTAGGGGAGGGAGGAGGTGATGTTGAACATGAACTTCGAGATCCCTCTGAATGACAGTGAAGATGCCAAGTAGGGTTGGATCTATGAATTGAGTTCAGGAGAGGTGCTAGGATTTGTCAGATCACAGGTGATTTGCTGACCTTGAGATGAGATGCTTCAGACACGCTGTAGACAGAACAGTCAGCACAATGCCCAGGTGCCCAGTAAGCAGAGCTCAAGAAGGAGAGGAAGTGGCACAGGAGTTGGCCAAGGACATGCAAATGGAGAGGAGGAGAAACGGAAAGGACAGTGGCCCAGAAGGTGAGGGAGATATTGGTAGGTGCACGCAGGATTCACTGTTGGCTGGGAAGTGGGCTCAGCACTGGAAACTTTAAAGAGTGGCTTGAAGGAGTGGTGGAAGTGACGGCCTGAGCAGAGCTGGTGATGAGACTGTCAGCATGGCAAAGGCTGACAAGGAGTTGTCGCTTTTCTTTTTAATTATTTATTTACTTTGGACACACATGCACACAGAGTAAAGAGAGAGAGATAGAATGCTTCCTCTATGGGTTCATTCTTCAACTTGCAGAATCCTGGAGGGGGCTGAGATTCAAGCTGGGAGCTGTGAACTCACTCCACCTGGTTAGCAGGAACCCAGTCACTTGCGCCATCACTGCTGTCTCCCAGGACCTGAGTTAGCAGGAAGCTGGAGTCAGGAAACAGAGCTGGGTACCAAACCCAGCTCTTCTGATGTGGGAAAACAGGCACTTGAACTCCTAAGATAAATGCCCATTCTTGCCAGGAATTTTAATGTCACAATCTGTCAAACACAATTGCAGCTTTAAAGACCCCAGTGGTTGGTAGAGTAGATTATAAGGTCAAGGTAGGAGTCTTTAAACATGTTTTTGCTGGACACAATCATTTTGTAAAAGCATAAGCAAAATTTGGAAGAATAATGGGATTGTTATTACAGTGGTACATGCTTAATGTTTCTGGCTTGTTTTTACAGCCTTGTAGAGACAGACAAACCATTCTCAGCTTATAGAATCAGACCACCAGGGAGATTGCACCCAGCGGCTATGTCTGCAGACCACTGCTGTCCCGTGGGCTGTTCAGTGACTTTCTTCACTGGATTTGGCCATGCAGGTGTCCCGTGCCAGCTCTGGCAGCTGTGTCTGTGGGAGATGCCAGCCCCGTCAATACACTGCACAGCATGGTTCTGGTTCATGGTACTGTAGTTGTTTGGTGTGGTTCTTGTCCATGGTGCTATAATTGCTTGGTGTGGCTCATTTTTTGTTCCCCATGAGGATGAGATTTTAAGTTTTTAGATGCATTCCTGGAAGAGATGAGAAGATGGGATTTTTATTTAATTTCAGTAAGTTAATTGTGTTGTGCAGTGTGGTCTGTAAGTGCCCAGAACACATCATCCATGAGGCAAAGAGGAAGTTGCGGGTGGAGCAAACCCCTCGTTGTATGTGTCATTGTATGTGACACAGTCACTTTCCCTTCTCTTCGCATTGCCTACTGCCTTGTACAGAGAGGAAGTGTGATTCTCCCACAGACCAGCAGGACAAGTGTCCCCTGGCCATAGGATGCATGTGTTTGTGTCATATCAAGCCATAGACGTTGCACACATGTCAGAGCTTCTCTGGATCTCAGGATTCTGCTCTTCAATTGTAGTAACTAACATGTGGCAGGTGAGATGCACAGAGCCGAGGAACCTAGAAGAGACCAACACCGCTCCCAGAAGAGCTGGTGGGTGCCCGGGTCTGTGGAAGTGGGGGCACTGTGCACTGAGGGAGGAATCCAATGTTGTGGTAACAAGAGCAGGGGTGATTAAGGTTGAGCTCCTCGGTTTCTAAGCTGCAGGAGTGGAAGGGGGAGAGAGTGCCTGGGAGAAGAAAGGGAGCCAAGGGCACTAGGTGGACAGAGCCTCTGCCCCAGCCTACGGCGACGCCAGCAACGTGTCCTTATACGGCCCAGGCAGCCCCCACACTCGTGGCCCACTCAGTCATCCAGCATTCTTTCCACCCAAAACCCGCTGCCTCCCACCCCTGTCCGACAGCACAGAAACCGTGATTCAGACGTCGTCGTCAGTGTTCAAACGTCAAAGCATATAAGGTAATTTGGCTCCTGAGCTTCTGTTGCAAGGGTCTGGAATTTGGCCTTCATAAGGCATTAAGTACAGTAGGAGTCTGCTTTTAACCAGATGGGCTGCAAAGTGGACTGCATGCAGGTCTTCTTGCTTGGGCACAAGAGCTCCTCCATGGTGATCCTGGTTCTTGTATGGCCACAAAGAAGCTCAGAGCGTCATTGATGATCCATTGTGGACGTCTTTTAAAACTTAATCCTGGGCCAGTGCCGCAGCTCAATAGGATAATCCTCTGCCTGCAGCACCAGCACCCCGGGTTCTAGTCCCGGTCGAGGCGCCGGATTCTGACCCGGTTGCTCCTCTTCCTGTCCAGCTCTCTGCTGTGGCCCAGGAGTGCAGTGGAGGATGGCCCAAGTGCTTGGGCCCTGCACCCCATGGGAGACCAGGAGGAAGCACCTGGCTCCTGGCTTCGGATTGGCGCAGCGTGCTGACTGCAACGTGCTGGCCGTAGTGGCCACTTGGAGGGGTGAACCACTGGAAACACGAAGACCTTTCTCTCTGTCTCTCTCTCTAACTCTGCCTGTCAAAAAACAACTTAATCCTGGGCAAGGCATGGGGACTCGAGCTCCTCACAGCATTGGCACTGAGGGTTTTGCAGTAATACCTGCTGTGTGAGTTTCAGGGGTGACAGTCTGTCTCATCCACAGGTTGATGGGGGATAACTGTCAGAGCAGTGCACCGAGAGCTAGGTGTCTGTGTGACTGCTTACATCTTCTGCATCTCTGATACGGAGCAGGGCTTGTTGGAAGGACAGAGAAGATGAGCTGGCACAAATTCTTAATTCCTGGTATTTCTGGTGGGCCAATGACAAGCTGAACCCTCAGCTACAAATAAGGCTGCCGCCTGCCTGCTGTGGGTCCAGGAGATCACAGTGAGTGTGTATTGCTCAGGCCCCATTGTACCCCACTGCAGAGTCTCTACTGACTCTGCAGATAAGCCTGCCATGCTGGTCTGGGGGATGCAGTGGTTTATTTCATTAACTGTCCTGGCCCTTAGCAACAGTCCAACTGCAGGTCACAGAAGTTGTTCACATAGAATATCTGGAAGACTGACATTGTCACGGGAGCTACTGAACTGCCCAGAAACGTTGTCATCAAAGCGACACTGTGCCTGTCTCCAGACAAGACCCGTTTCCGTAGCTAAACACTTGAAAAGGCACACAATGGCACCATGATATTAATGCTTCTCCTTGTTTCTTTTTCCCAATGCCTACTTAAAAATCAATTTATTTTTATCCTGGTGTGTACCAGGGGTGTCGTGTTTCTTAGGATGGAAAAGCAATTTTAATTTAGTGGGAAATAGATTTCCTTTATCACACAGAAATGCAGTGTAAATGAGAGACACACCAAATAAAACTCCCCTTCTTCATCCCAGGGGTTGAAATGTGCGATGGAACAGAAGGACCGGTTTCGATCCTGATAACTCTGCTAGGATTTCTGCTTCTGGCTCTTAGTTGTCAATAAAAAGCTCTTGGAAAGCAACACAGATGACACGGTGATGGCTGTCCTGCACCGCTGTGTGTTGGGATGTTTAGTGAGACAGGTGGAACGGATAAGCACTTGGCCGGCTTTCCCAGGGTCCACAGGCGTGCCCCCTGCAGTCTCCTTGGCCCCTGGGCATCGGCTTCCCCGACCCAGAAAATGGATGGCAAAGTTGCCTTTTAGCCTGTGATTTAGGAGTTGAACTGTGAAAACTTCTTAGTACTTGCCCATTTCTTCTCAATCAAGATTTTTTTTATTTATTTGGAAAGTTCATGGAAAATGCGTTATAGGTAAAGACTGCATGCATTCCAAAAACTCTTTTTCATCCAAATAAACTTATCTGTTATTCCATTTTTCCATGAACTTTTGGAGGTTCCTTTATAGTTGACTAGTTAGCATCTGGGAAAACTCAGGTTTAACTGAATCGATGCGTACGTCCATTCATCTCGGAGGCCACACCATGGTTTCCTCATACATGTGTTTCATCGTCCTTGTATGTGCTGTTTTACCACATTCAGATGTGATTTCCTACTGCAGTTACTCTGGGGAGAAAGGAAAAGAGGCGGTCGGTGTGCAGCATTGCAACTGCCTTTGTGTCCAGCCACACTGGCCTCTGGTCTGTCATTTGCCTGTTGTATCCTGCTGTGGAATCTCTGAACTTGTTAAAGGTCACAGATGCATGGACACCACACTCTGCACCTGTCTAAAAATACCATTTCTGTTCACCACTACTCTGAAATTATGCCACTTACTAGACTTGCTGGCTTGAAGGTGTTATTTAAGGCAGTATAGACAGCCTTGTTCATATATGAATAACGCAATATGGAAAGTATCTTGGTATGTGTTTTTCAACCTGTCTGGCTTCCTTCAAAGCATCAAAAGGCATGATTTTGGGAAGAGACCCACAGGTTTCTTTAGATTTCCAAAGAGGAGTCTGACAGCAAAATCCCTAGGAATGTGTGTGTTAGACCTTGTATGACAGAGATGACCTACATCTGTGCTCATCAAAGCTCTTGGCAGACTTCAGATATTACATGAATGCATGGAGGGTAAATGAATGCACAAATGGAAGGTTCCAGAAGATGGCCCATCATTCAGAGATCTGCTCACTGGCTGTAACTCGCTGCGGTTTAATTCTTGCAAGAAGAAGCACATCAAACCTTGTATCTAATCACAGCATTTTAGACTGCAAAGAACAGACACCTGGCTGATGGTAGCCTGAATGCCAAGGAGATGTGTACTGCCATGCATAGGAGGGCCATAGGCGGCCAGGCTTCAGGTGTGGTTATGCTCAGGGTTTCCATGAGTCATGAAGAACTCCGGGAGTTCTCGCCTTGTCTCTGTGGCTGTCCATGGTGTGAGGCTCACCAGAGCTGATCAGTAGCCCCTGGACTAACAGCTTGTTGGTGTCTGTTCAGTGGAACAGAAGAGATCCTCACACTCAACCATGGAAAGTGTGTCCTTCCCTTCCGTCTCCCTGAGCCAGACTGGAATGGATAGCACTCCCGGCCCAGAGCAGTTGCCAGGGTACTGCCATGTGTTAATTGGCTATGACGAATCACCATCCATCTATGCAGCTCAGGAGGGGAGGCAGACAATACTCCTTGCTAGATAGAAAGCAGGTTGTGATGTTGGACAGCCAGCCATCAGTGTGAATGACACATGTGTTTCCATCAGGAGACAAACAGTAGCAGAAACAAAAAATGTCCTTTTGTTTGTTAAGCTGATTTTTGGAATACAGGTTACGAAGAGAGGCTTGCCAGTGTGGGGTGACGTTTCCGGGTTTTGAAGCAGCCCTGCTTTCGATGCCGGTAGAACGAAGTTGCAGGGAGACAAGGCAGGGATGCAGGAGCTCCTTGTTTTTCCAACCCCCCACCGCGACTCAGGAACAGGTGTCGCTCCAAGTCGTGTTTGACACACTATGAAATAAAGGATACTGGGGGAGCACCCCAATGTAATGCACTCCTCTGCTATTCTTTCATACTCTCTTCTTCCTTTTCATCACGGATAATCTCCGTGATTATCAACCACAGAGATGAAAAGCCAAGAACTAAAAGTCAGAGTGTTTCTGTAATTACTCACAGAGCCCTGTGCCTACCCCAAAAGGAAGGATGGCATCTCACAGAGGTGGCATCTTTGCACGTTGTCCCCTGTACCCATGCAGTCAGCATCAGGGACTACTGTGTGTAATTAGCCTTCCCTTGCATTTTCCAAAATTTAGCTCCTAGAATAGAAGTTTGTATGAAGATGTGACTGTAGCTAATTTGCCTGCTACTGTTTCATAATAATGAGAGTTATTTCGGAAGAAATTACTTTGTGTAAGTTAGAATTCTCAAAGGTAGGTTGGCAGTCAATGTGGAATTCTTTGAAGCTTGCAAGTGCTGGGCTTTAATGTTCCTTACATCAAACCAGGCGCTTCTGCCATCCCTACCACCTGTTATCAATTAGTGCAGCCGCCTAGACCATTTCTAGATGCGTCCTGGCATATTGAGGATGAGTTAGTAAGTGAAGCTCTTAAAAGGTATGGGTTATTCCGATAAGCAAAGCATCTGCTGTCAAAAGGGGATATTTTGTGAACTCAGTGTATTTGCAGAAGTAGGACATGAGACCACAGCTGTTTGATGTCTCAGGAATCTGTCCTATGTCCTGTTCCTGAAAGCAGGACATTATGCTGAGATAGAACTACCAGTGAATTTTGCCCTAATACCCAGATACGCTGCCTTCTGATCGAATGTGTCAGTTTTCAGTTGGTGCAGTGAAACCTAGATTTCTTTCCCAAACAGCTGGGTACACACTGGGCATACAAACTTTCCTTGTTGAATGAGTAAAAAGTCAAGCTGCCTGTCAAATCAGCATTCGTAACCACACGCTAGAATGCAAAGTCATCACCAGCCCATGGGTTGTGTCATTCACTGGAGGTGGGAGTGGTTTCTCATTGTCTCCAGAACCCAAACTTCTGCTGGCTTTTGATGCAAGATAAGTCTACCCTGGTGCAAATGTTTTTTTTTGCAATCCATGCACACAAAGGGTCTTTAAGAAGTTCAAGTAAAGTACATATTAAGAGAAAACTATGCATGGATTTCGATTTTCTTGCATCAAAATAAACTGAGTTCCACTGACCATGAACTTCTCCGGGGACCCTCACATGTCACAGAGGTCCTAAGTTACAGCAGGGATTTCCAAGCGCCATCATTCTGGGTTGTGTTACTTCCGTGAGAAAAAACTTGCAAGTCAGCGAAGTTTCCAAGCACTCACTCAAGGAAGTGGGGTATTGTATTTATCTTCACAGCTCCCATTCCTTCCAATGTATTAAGTGACATGTGCTTGTTTTATGAATTGCTCCTTTGCCTCTTGTAGGGAGCAGGGTTTAGTGTGATTCGATTCTTTCTGTTCTCTCCCGACTTTTGTGGTGGTTCTTGTTTTGTTTGTTGTATTGGCCACACATTTAGGTTAAGTAGGGAGATGTTTGAGTTCACTTGACATGATTGAAAATACAGCTTTGAAGATATTTTTAAATTAATACGTTTAATATTTTATTATGTAACTCATTTTCAATGAAGGCGTCGCAGCCCATTAAAAGGAGATATCAAAGAAACATAAATTTATGTGGAATAAGGAAAGTCAAGATGAAGATGCAAATATATTTTTAAAAATTGGTTTTTGCCATAGGAGTAGGGTAGAAAATTCAGTTGACCTTACTAAATGCTGACCAAATATATCTCTGTCTTCAGACCACATTATTTTGCATCAAGTTAACAGTAAGTCACAGATTTGTAGAATAGCTCAAAAGCGGTGAACGAGATGATCAGATAACTTAGAAGGGCTTTCTCTGAACAATACATACTTTTTTCCATTGGAGATCCCAGTAGTTATTTTGCTTATAGCTAATTTTCTTAAAGTGTTCCCTCTTACTGACCTAAAATAACCCCATAAAATGATTTGCAACCTAAAAATAAGTTTGATTCCTTTAAGTTGAGCCTGTTGTCCACATGGGAGCAGCAAGTGTTGATGTAGTATATAGGGTGTGCAAGTTGCTCTGCTGGAAGTTTTCACAAGAAATCTTAGATGGAACTTTGAGAAGCTGTATCATTCTCCATGCCGGGGCTTGGAGCCCAACCCAAGACTCTCTGCCAGATTTCCCCGCATTGTCCATCAGGTGAAGCAGATTTCCCCCTCATCACGGGTCTCAAACTCGGTCAGTGTTTGTAGCCCGTGAGAAAGAGGTGTTTTTTATCTGCGACACTGAGACCTGTAAGCCAGGTACCAGGCTCACTGTCACTCGAGGCCTCCCCGAAAGTCCGTTTTCCTTCCTTGGAGGTGGTTTGACCACGTGAATAGCGTGCTCACGTGGAACAACCATTATTGTCTGTTACATTCTGGAAGAAGGAGGGCGGCCACGAACATAACTACACATCATGTAAAATTGGTGACTCAGAGTTTATGACAAAGTGAAAATCCAGAATCACTTGCAATGCCTCATTTCAGATAACAAAAGCATTGTCTGCCAACTTGTTGTACATTTCCAAAGGCCTGAGAATAAAGAATTTTCTTATCCATTAAAAACAAGACACCGACCGGGCTGACCTCAGTAATATTGTGAGCAGATAATGCAGTGAGATTCTTTCATTAGTCCGTTCAGTCCTAGGTAATTCATTCTTTTTCCATTGGCTTTTTCGGTAGCAAGCTCAGGAAACTGCCTGCTGTGTCTTAAAGAGAGTCCTGGAAAAGCTGGAGTGGTCTGATAGTGTCCAGACTGTCTTACTCAGTCCTTTCCTTGGGCACTTGGAGAGCCTTCCGGGGGAACGGGAGAGAAACAAAGGCCACGTGCAGTGGCAGCGTGCCTGGCAGGCTGTGGTTATGCATTACTGCAACATGCAGACGTGGAAGGCCAGATGAGGGTTCACGTCTAGAATAACGCAAGTGACAAGGAGACTGGCTTGTTTCTGTTACAGGCAAAATAATAAAGCAAATCAGAAAATGCTTCGGATAAAATCATGTTTCGGGGCACTCTGAAAGAAGAGGGGGGGAGCTACATAAAATTTGTACAAACGAATGAACATAATTTTTATAGGAGGATAGAACCTTGATATACCTAACTCATAATAATCCCAGGCATAGTGTGCATAGCTCAGTGAGGACACAGCACGGGGTGAGGGGGGGAGGAAGTTAGTGGAGCTCCTCCCTATCTCCATTCTTTTTTAATTAATTTTTTTTTTTTTGACAGGCAGAGTGGACAGTGAGAGAGAGACAGAGAAAGGTCTTCCTTTGCCGTTGGTTCACCCTCTAGTGGCTGCCACGGCCTGTGTGTTGTGGCCGGCGCACTGCGCTGATCCAAAGCCAGGAGCCAGGTGCTTCTCCTGGTCTCCCATGTAGGTGCAGGGCCCAAGCACCTGGGCCATCCTCCACTGCACTCCCGGGCCGCAGCAGAGAGATGGCCTGGAAGAGGGGCAACCGGGACAGAATCCGGCGCCCTGACCAGGAGTAGAACCTGGTGTGCCGGTGCCGCAAGGCGGAGGATTAGCCTGTGGAGCCACAGCGCTGGCCTTTCTCCATTCTTACAAAGCCTACAGTAATGCCTCTATATTTTCCTAAGAGAATCCACTGGCCAAGCGAGCACTAGAATGACCTTACAGAAGGGAGGTTGTAGTGACGTCTTTTAAATAGTAACTGAAGTGGTAAATGACTGTACTGTCCCAGGCATCAGCACACTTCTTCTATAAATGACCAGCAGGTAAATATGTGAGTTCCTGGGTTATAAAGTCTTAGTCAACGCTGCTACTGCATTGCCAAAGCAACCGTGGCTAATAAATAAACAACTGAGCTTCTCTGTGATCCAATACAAAACTATATTCATAAAAACCGTGCAGTGGGGCCTGTGGTTGGCAGGCGGGCAGATTGAGTACCATGGTCAGACACAGTACAGCCAGGCCACTGACAGATAGAATCAGACCCCATGCGGCGAAGACACTGACGGGCCTCTCAGAACTTCCAACAGAGTAGAGGACTTGTGAATACTTGGAGTGAATTCTATTTCTCCTGTATAAATTTAACCTAGGGGAGGATGGGCGGCTCATACTTGTTAGCACAGAAAATGAATCTAATTATTCCTTTTTAGAAATCCAATGAGCAGTTCCCTCTATTTCCCCCCAGGTCTCCTCCTTGGGCACGCAAAGATAGCTGTAGGTGTAACAGTCCCTGAGTGTTTTACTCGTTTTTCCTCCCTTGAGGATCTGAATGGAGAAAGATAATTTAAAAAAAATTTTTGAGATTATTTTGAACTCATGATGAAGATGGAACTTTAAGCACAAATGTACACAGAAGGTAGTATAACTGTAAAAGCTTATTTTTAAAAAAAATGAGGGACAATTCCTTCTTTTCTTAAAAACCCAGGGCATAACAAAGTCAGCACACAGCATAGAAGTTCCTCTGGTAAGAAAAGAACACTGACTATCTTGGCAGCTTGCACAGAAAGAACGTGACCAACATCTGGCCTGGGAAAACATTCACTATTAAGAAAATAAGCCCATGAAAACTGAAGGAGCTCTAATGACTTAATGTGTTTTATCCATTTCTGGATTGAGGTTTTTGAAAGACAAGGCAAATGGGTTTCACTTTATCAGTCCTGTCCATTAGGACCATCTTTCCCATACTGCAACAAATTGACACTTTTCTTTCAGGACAGATCTCAGAGGGCCCATAATGTTGGAAATAACTTTATGCTATTATGGGATGTTATTAATATGCACTGCTTTCATGAGTCATTATATAAGCCCTGTAAAAATAGCTCACTTGCAGTTTCTGATGTGGTATCGATAATTACAGCCAACAAATAAAACCTCTTTGGAGACATCAACAGTTTTTAAGAGTGAAGGCGAGTAAAGAATATAAAGCAGTTCAGGGGTGCAGAGAAGTGCAAAAACGAAACAAAACAACACCATCACCGCCTTGGAACAAAACTACCTTCCGCCTTGAAAGGTTTTCCTGAAGTGTTGTGCTGTTAAGTATTATCTGCAACACTTAGATTAATTACTGTTTTCAGCCACAGTAAATAGCCACTCTTTCAGAGAAAACTAAGGGGTGGCTAACTGCACACTACCTATCACAGACTCAGAGAGCTCGAGGTCACAGTTAACTTGCGTCAAGGTCGGGTTCCAAAACTATCAAAGGATTCAATCTGGAGTCTTGGGAGTTGCGCTTCTGGAGACACAGGCTTGAAGAACTCTGAGTTAATGCTTCCAAAATGCACTGACCATACAGGGGTCTTAAAGGGGAAGAGAAGTGGCAGACCCGGGAGAAGCCACTGTTCCCCGGTGCAGACAGGCCGTTCTCACACGGGGCTGGGTGATCACTCGCACCACCACTAAGCACACATGGCTGCTGCAGTGCCCACAAGAGGATGCCGATGGCTCTTGCAGTCCTAGAGTTCACATCGGAGGCGGAAACTGGAGACGTGGCTGAGTCCTGGTCCCCAACGGCCTCCCAAAGTCTACGTTGCATTTCCTCATGATTTTCTCAGGAAGCACACTTTCTTCCTTGATGCCCGTTCCTCGTACGACCCACAGCCATGAGAACGGCACACTCGCCCAAGGGCTTAAGATGGGTCCTGAAGATAAGAAGTAAAAGCACTTGCATCAGTAGTTGGTGTTTGTTTCTTAGCTAGAAATTATCTGGGTATCCCACACCACAAAGAAGCTGAGAAGTAGCATTGTTGACGAGGAGGGAATGAGGGTCAGTCTATGAAATTTAGCCCTGGGAGAATTGAGACTGATGGTGATGATACAGAAGAGAAGCAGAAGCTGATGATGGAGAATAAGAGTGGAGAATGCTGGGGCTGTAGAACGGGAAAGAGCAGAGGTGCTCACAACACAGACAGAGCAGCTGACAGAACTGGGC
The DNA here is from genome assembly GCA_015711505.1 of Sylvilagus bachmani. Lineage (NCBI taxonomy): Eukaryota > Metazoa > Chordata > Mammalia > Lagomorpha > Leporidae > Sylvilagus > Sylvilagus bachmani. The sequence goes on from CM027389.1 coordinate 5,142,789, forward strand.
AGGGACAGTGCATGCCACCAGGGGGGGAAGGCGGGGTGCGCAGTCAGCGGGAGGGTTCAGGAGGTGGAAGTCCCAGGCTGGGCTCTCAGAAGTGGCCTTCGAAGCAGACTGCATCCCTACCTTCCTCCCTCTTCTTGTGCACCCCTCGTGGTTGTCCCAGGCAAGCCCCAGACAGTAAAATCGCTCTTTCTCATACAAGGCAAATTGCAGATGCCAGATCCCCATCTCCCAAAAGTAGCCACGAAACCTGCAAACAAGGCTCAGACTATGCCTGCCTTTTGCAAGGTGTTGGAGTTGTCTGTGGACAGATTCTGTGATCTGTCTTGTTTGGCTGTAGATCAAGACGACCCCCGCCCCACCTCCTACCACCACTTCTCAAATACCCAAGGAGACAGTGGTGTCCAGAGAGGTCAAGAAGAACCTGACCAGCCCTCAGCCTTGCTGGGTCCCCCATCATCTGTTTCAGTTAGAGCACCCCAGAGCTCCAGTGACGCAATCAGTTAGCACACGGTGCTTACACAGTCAGAGCACCTCTCCTTGTCCAGTCATTTCCTTGCACTGCTGTCTGGGCCTCCCTGAACCTGACCGTAAAAGCAGATCCCTCATTCACCCTGGCCACTGGGGTCTTCGTTCTGAAGGCCCCCATGTCCCATACAACCGTGATCATGTGACTTTGCAATGGTTCTTCTTCTCTTGGTCTGTCTGGTGCCAGTTTTTCCAGCAGCCTCAGGTACCAAGGCTCCAGGGGCAAAGTGTCAGCTTCCCTACCGCACACGAGTGGGTAGGTGCCCAAGTGCAGAGTTGGAAACTGCTGGATCTTTTTCTGACAGCTTCTGGTCTGTGAAATACAGAGCAAAGCCATCCAGTGAGTGTAGGAAGGAAGCTTCGGGCCTTTGAGGGATGAGGGCACTGAAGCTGTCACCGGAGAGCAGAAACACATAGGATTAGAAATAGTGACTGTCGGAGATACCAGGGTCTCATCTGTAGTCAGTAGTGGTGACTGTGAAGTGAAACCAGCCAACTTGGGAACCCCACTTGCGAATGACTCCTCTAAATGAGCAAAAATGTAACAAGGGACAGTGGAAAGAAATTAGTTCTAGGTGCTCTTACCCTATTTCTATTCAGGTATTTTTGCCAGATACATTCCCAGTCTTTAGTGCTGGTCGTTGGTTGACCTGGTTTCACTTCAGCAAAACCGAATCACCTGTTGCCTGCGTATGCTTGTTAGTTTTTCAGCTCTGGTTTTGCTGTGTGGAGACAGAGATGGGCATTTGGCAAGTGAGGAGTCCTCTCTGTTACGGGAGGAGGCGGAAGGAAGGCACTTGGAATACCCCTCATCTACCTCCTTGGGCAAGAAGCTGTTGAAGTTTCAGTGTGAAGTTCGGGATTTGAATCCCAGCGGTGGCAGTTCTCTCTAGGAGCGATTTGTTTAAATACAGGCAAAGCCGCGCATGGACTCTCTATGGAATGCAGAACTGGCCACTGTAGGGATGCTTCTCAGAGCATTCTGGATCTCCCAGGCTTGTCCATTTGTGTCCTCATTTCTATCAAAAGGATAGGCTGTGCCCGTGATATCACGATGCACAAATAAATGGGCAACTACAGATTTGGAGAGAATTTTTAGTTTTCAGAGGGCAACTGGCCTAACAGATTTAGATCAGGAACACCCAGTCAGCTACTGTGAAGCTGGCAGACGGCATTAGGCTCAAGGGATATCTGGAAGAGGTAGTTTGAGATTTTGTTTCTCATTTTCATGAATTCAGGCCATGACGTCCGGCCAGTTCTCTTGTCCCTGTAGAAATCCACTTTGTCTTCCAGACCTCTGGAGAGTCCCCAGGGCCCAATGTTCTTTGAGGCAAAATATTTTTGTGTTTGTGTTTTGGTTTCCCCTGTAGTCATCAGACTGTGCACTGGAGTGGGAGACGGCAACCCACAGGAAATAGCTGACACATTCCCTGTGCCCCTCTGGTCTGGCCATCGAAAATGTAAAAATAAACAACAGTAAGAGGCTATTTAACATGTCATCCTAGATTTTGGTCACAAAGGCTTGCTGGAGCTCATAGAATACTATCTACCTTGAAATATGTCGGTAGTAGTTGTATACAAGGCTGCCTTCAAGAATCTAGGAAGAGGCTGGCATCGTGGCTCAACAGGCTAATCCTCCGCCTTGCGGCGCTGGCACACCGGGTTCTAGTCCCAGTCGGGGCGCTGGATTCTGTCCTGGTTGCCCCTCTTCCAGGCCAGCCCTCTGATGTGGCCAGGGAGTGCAGTGGAGGATGGCCCAGGTGCTTGGGCCCTGCACCCCATGGGAGACCAGGAGAAGCACCTGGTACGGTATGCCAGCCACAGCGGCCATTGGAGGGTGAATCAACGGTAAAGGAAGACCTTTCTCCCTGTCTCTCTCTCTCTTACTGTCCACTCTGCCTGTCAAAAATTAAAAAAAAAAAAAATCTAGGAAGGTACATCAGAAATTTTTGGAAAGCTAAGTGGTAGAAAATGACTTTTGAAATCTTCCCACCATGTTCCTATTCTATAAGCTTTTTAAGATCTCTCATATACATGGATTTCAAACAGTTTTGCACTGATTGTGTAATTCGCTGGTATAGAAAGGTCTTGGGCACTGTCCCATGGACCATGGGAGGATTCCACACCTTGTTCCCCGGGCGGTCATTTTGCTGAGCCTGTTGTTCCTCTGCTGTGAAGTGGAGGCGCTAAGAGGCCTTCTCTTCTTGGCTTGCTGTGATGGTCTGAATGAGCGAGTCCACCAGACTCTTTGGAACAGCGCGTGGTCAAGAGTTGGTCTTGACAGCCACACCCTGTTGTTTGCAGGGGCTGCTTGTATGGTAGAGAGGAGTGGGCTTGGGCCCTGGAGCCGTGATACACGCAGGAATGAGCTGTGTGCCATGGGAGGAAATAACTGTGCAGGTCAGCCAGTCCTTCTCTGACACATCTCTGCAAACCCTCTGTTCTCACCGTCTCCCATGCTACCACCAGCTACAGACTGCTGCCTTCCTCGTGGCTGTGACCACTCCTGGACTGGCTTCTCCAGTCCTCTCCAAACTGCTGTCTTGCCTTCGACACTGGGCAGTGAGAGTGCTTTGTGTCAATACACAGGCTTAGGTTTATATCCCATTAAAACTTCCAGCGGGTGCCCATTGTACTGACTGCACTGTGTGGTTATGTCTGGAATTGTTTAAAGACATTTAACAGACATAAAAAAATTAATATATATTTATGGTGTACTATATGTCTCACATATTTTTTCATTCATGGTAAATACATTTATCCTTTCAAACAGTTAACATTTTTGTTACAGTGAAAACATCCCAAATTCCTATCTATCTTCTAGTTTCTTATAGAGAAATAGTTACATTGAGTGTCTTCATTGTCCTATGCATGAGTACCCAGGAACATCCTGCTCCTATCTGGCTATAACTCAGTGCCCGTCCATCAAGGTGTAGAATGTTAAAAGAATGCAAGGCCCCATGGGATTCCATACCCATCTCCCGTTAAGCAAACAGTCGCAAGCTGTCGCTTCGGCCCATCTCTTTCCCAAGCTTTCTCTATCTGATCTTGGAGCGCAGTACTCATGAAACCCTCTGCTTATTACAGGAAATGTTCTGTTGATTTAAAAAGACAAATAGGTGTGTATGGGAAGTGCAGAGTGACAGAGAGGCGGAGGAGCGAGATCTGCCATCTGCTGGTATGCACCTGAATTGCCGCAACGGCCAGGGCTGGTCCAAGTCCAGGCTGGGCATTGAGAACTGCATGGGGGTCTCTCCCATGCAGGTGCTAGGAACCCCAGTGCTGGGTCTCCCTCTGCTGCCTCCGAGGTGTGCTAGCAGGGAGCTGGGTCAGCGGTGGTGTAGCCAGGACTTGAACTGGCGCTTCATTATGGGATGCAGGTCTCCCCAGCAGCAGCCCAATGCACTGTGCAGCCATGCCTGCCTCCTAGGGGTGTCCTGGAGCATCCCCCATACTTGTGCTTCTTCCACAAGAAGCCGTCCACGAGTGCTGTGGACAGTGTCTCTCCTCCCCGCAGGCTCATGTCCTCCCACAGTGCAGGTCCCGGTGCCCTGCTGTGTCAGCTCCACAGGACTCATCTGTGGATGAAATTCCATCTGCTGCTGTGAACTCCGTGGCCACTGGATTCCATTATCACCTTTGTAATAGGTTCACACGCATTATCCAGACTCGTGAGCCTGATGTATTAGATCTGGAATACGGAATGTTCGTTTGCAATGTGATAACAGACTTGCCCCTGGCACCAGCGTATCTGTTTCAGAGTGGCTGGTGTGTTGTCTTTCCTGTTGATGAGCAGATCATGGCGTAGAGTCAGAAAGGTGAACGCTTAAGGGCTTTGGTTGAGTTAACCCAGTAACTTTCTCTTCCCTAAGGCAGGATACTGTTCCAGAAGAATCAGACACATCAGCAGCATTCTCTTTTTTTTTTAAGATTTTATTTATGTATTTGAGAGGTAGAGTTACAGACAGAGAGGGAGTGACAGAAAGGTCTTCCATCCACTGGTTCACTCCCCAAATGGCCATAACAGCTGGAGCTGAGCTGATCTGAAACCGGGAGCTAGAAGCTTCCTCAAGGTCTTCTACCCTAGTACAGGGGTCCAAGCATTTGGGCCATCTTCTGCTGCTTTCCCAGGGCACACGCAGACAGCCAGATTGGAAGAGGTGTAACTGGGACAAGACTGGCACCCACATGGGATGCTGGCAGCACAGACGGAGACTTAACCTACGACACCATAGTGCTGGCCCCCAACATGCTCTTATGTTTTGTCTCCAGTTCCCTGGAAAACCAGCTCCCTTGTTGGTGACCCCATTCTTCTTTGATGTTTGTCAGCCCCCTGAAGTCCTTCTTGGTCTTCTTTGTGTTGGTCTATCCTCTCTTTAAGGTGGCTTTGCTGGGGTAGGCATTGAGGTACAGCCTCCCCACTTGCTACATGGGCATTCATATTAGGCTGTATGTTTGTGTCCTGGCTACTCCTCCCATCTAGCTCCCTGCTAGAGCACCTGGGAAGGTAGTATAAGGTGGCCCACATACTTGGACCCCTGCCACCCACGTGGGAGACCTGGATGGATTCCATGGCTCCTGCTTAGACCTAGCCCAGGCCCGACAATTGCAACCATTTGAGGGCTAAACCAGTGGATGGCAGTTCTCTCTCTCTTTGTGCCTTTCAAATAAATAAATATCTAATAATAAACCCTTTAAAAAGGTGGCTTTGCCCATCCTGGTCCCTGTTGCTGAGTTAAGGATAAAGGAGCAATGGCGTGTGTGGGTGGGTCATGGTCTTGGCAGCCTCTCTGTCCCCCGAGGATGGCAGTGCATGTGATGAGCTTTATAAAGCCATTGGCTGCCTCTAGGCAGGTTTTTTTTTTTTTTTTATTTGACAGGTAGAGTTAGAGAGAGAGAGAGACAAAGAGAAAAGTCTTCCCTCCATTGGTTCACCCCCCAAATGGCTACAGCCGGCAGTGCGCCAATCCAAAGCCAGGAGCCGGGTGCTTCCTCCTGGTCTCCCATGCAGGCACAGGGGCCCAAGCACTTGGGCCATCCTCCACTGCCTTCCAGGGCCACAGCAGAGAGCTGGACCGGAAGAGGAGCAACCGGGATTAGAAGCTGGCGCGGACGATTAGCCTAGTGAACCACAGCGCCGGCCCCTCTAGGCAGGTTTTCAGAGGCAGGTGATGTGGCTGAGCCCACATCTTATGAGAGATTGGCAGTGGGGGAGGGGGAGGGAAAGTGTCTTAGTTCTCTCCACGGAGGCCAGAGGGAAGCAGGTGAAATTGTCACAGACTGATTCGAGCTGGAGGGGCCTTTGTGATTTCTGAGGTGGAGCTCCCAGAGGCTGGAAAAACATACGTGGACCTCACAGAACCTGCATAGCTGCGCCCACCCTCATTGCCATCATGTGGGAACACGGTAGAAACGCGGTCTCCAAGGCCACACCGCGTCCTACTAAGATGAAAATCCCCATGTGCCCGTGACAGGTGGAGACGCACGGCTCTGTAAGGCCCAGACGTCTTTGCAAAGAGAAGTCCCGAGGTGTAGAACCGGCAGTCAGTTCACTGTCCAGTAATAGAGAAATCTGAAGGTGGAAAAAGACATGAGCACGTTTGTGAAGATGTGCACTTCTCATGAAGATTTCAGACGGGCATCTCGCTAAAAGCCAGTGGCCCGGAGTTTCCATGCTCACGTCCGCTAGCCTGGAGTCCCTTGGCGTCCCAGTCTCCCTCTCTGACCTGGGTGGCTGCACTGGGTGCTTGCTCGCAGCATGCCCAGGGTCCTGCCCGGTGATCCTGTAGTCATGTGTTCATGACACAGCATGGCAGGATGGATAGAGAGTACAGATAGGGATTACAGATTTCAGAGGTGTCGAGACGGAGTCCTCACTCTAGGGTGACTGGAAGTCACTAGAAAAAGTGAACGGAAAAGTGGAATTACATGTTTATTGTGCCACAAAGAAACTTTGAAACTCTCACGACACTTCTTCGTGTTGCAGACCTCTACGAACGTTTGAAAGACCCCTTGTATACACAGAATGCAAATTTGTGCAGCAAAATAAAATTTGTCTCATTATCCACAAACTTTTTCTTTGACAGGCAGAGTGGACAGTGAGAGAGACAGACAGAAAGGTCTTCCTTTTCCATGGGTTCACCCCCCATTGGCCGCTGTGGCCGGTGCGCTGCAGCCAGCACACTGCGCTGATCTGAAGCCAGGAGCCAGGTGCTTCTCCTGGTCTCCCATGTAGGTGCAGGGCCCAAGCAGTTGGGCCATCCTCCACTGCACTCCCAGGCCACAGCAGAGAGCTGGACTGGAAGAGGGGCAACCAGGATAGAATCCGGTGCCCCGACCGGGACTAGAACCCGGTGTGCTGGCGCCACAGGCAGAAGATTAGCCTATTGAGCCGCGGCGCCGGCCTTCACAAACTTTTTTTTTTTTCTTTTTTTTTTTTTGCCAGGCAGAGTGGACAGTGAGAGAGAGAGACAGAGAGAAAGGTCTTCCTTTTGCCGTTGGTTCACCCTCCAATGGCTGCCGCGGTGGGCGTGCTGTGGCCGGCGCACCGCGCTCATCCGATGGCAGGAGCCAGGCGCCAGGTGCTTCTCCTGGTCTCCCATGGGGTGCAGGGCCCAAGGGCTTGGGCCATCCTCCACTGCACTCCTGGGCCACAGCAGAGAGCTGGCCTGGAAGAGGGGCAACCGGGACAGAATCTGGCGCCCTGACCGGGACTAGAATCCGGTGTGCCGGCGCCGAAAGGCGGAGGATTAGCCTGTTGAGCCACAGCGCTGGCCACAAACTTTTTGAAGTGTACTCATATGCTCTTAGTCGAGATGCTTTAACCTCTCCTTGTCTGCCTGCATCCTTCAAATGGGTATGGTATCAGTAGTAGCTACCTCCTTGAGATTGTTTTCATAATGAAATTGAGATAAATACCACAGGATAGTATGCATTTTATACCATGGTCATGGATGTCATGGTCATGATGTGAGCATATGGATGGTGTGTTTGCCTTGTGGAAGGGACTCTGAGCAGAAATCCTGGAGAACTGCTGGGAGCAGGAGAGGCTTGGATGAGAGAGGGCAGCCCAGGTCAAGGAGATCACACAAACAGCAGCGTCTAACTCTGGAGAAATGGGGTATATTTAACCTGGAGGAGATAAGACAGCGCGGAGACACAGTAGCTGTCATCCAAATACAACGGGCTGTCAGGGTACAGAGGCTCAGGTCTCTCCCTGGAGCATCAAAGGGAGGAATTAAGATGATGGGTAAAGGGATTTGGGATGGATGACTGGTGGAGATTTGGGAAAAGGCCACTGAGATTACGAAGACTTCTCTAGAGGGACACAAGCAATTGGTTTGAGCGCCAAGGAAGGATTCTTAAGGACAACTGCGATATAACCGTATGAATTTGAATCCGTTTGTGGTGAGGACAATGAGATTCAATGCAAGATCCATAGCTTATCTTCAAGGAAGCAGGATTTCATTTCTTTCCAATATGCATATTAACTTAAACCAATTAGTTTTTCAGAGTAAATTAATGAACTGGTTTAATGAACAGATAATATGGACATATAAATGATCAGCTACATGAATATGTAATTAGTGTTTCTACATCTTTTTAAAAAAATATTCAAGGTGATGTGAGAGCCTTGAAAATGATCTCCTGATGGATTTACCTTCTGCTTTGCCTGGGAAACATTTTCTATGATGCATGCTACCTTCTGCGACTTGTACCGCACCAGAATGGACTGGAATTTGTCATCAGTGGCTGCCACATAGTTGAGGTTGTCCTTAGAGAGTAAAGGTATGCCTAGTAGAAATATTTGCCTTATTCCATCAGTGATCGACTCAGCTCCACTGCTGTCCTCAAACTGCCAGCGAGGGTTTAGTCTCTGCATTCAGAGTTGCAACCATAACGTACATATGTCTCGCATATTTCAACCAGACTCAATTACAGCTGACAAAACATTTGTAAAGGCAGCTACATTTCAGCCCAGATGGTGACTGGGCTTTTGGTGAACATTCTAAACATGCGGCATTATTCATCCGTGACTGTGGGAAGATAAACATAAGGCACTCCTTCTCCCAGGGTGGGGAAGTGTGGAAGAAAATGTCCACATCCTCCAGCGTGCAAATACACTGGTTTTCCTCCGGAAGTGGCACCATGCTTACATTCTGTTTTTGCAGTCATAGAGGATGTATTTTAGCAATTTGGCAAAGCTCATCTGCCTCTGACTGGGAAAGCGGGGTGCCCTGGGCTCAGGATCCCCTTGGAGGGCCCCTTGCAGATGAGCATGTGGTGAGAGCAGTTGGTGAACCACCCAGAGGGTCATGATCACTTCTGCCACCATGTTTTGATAATTTGACTCATCTGCATCCTGTTCTTCTAAGCCCTGACACCGAGGAATATTGAGAAAACATCGTTGGATTAGAATGCTTCACTGCTGCTGTTTCACTTGTGGAAAATGTTCATTTAAAACTTAAATGGTTAACTAAAGTGCCTGATCCATACCGATGCTTAATGACAATAGTCTAAGGCACAGCACCCAGACGAAGTATAGAACACGATGAACTTCCCAGAGGTCACCCCAGGGCTTGCTGCCCATCCTGACCCCGGGGTGGGCCTGGGTGATGATAGCAACTGGCCAAGCCAGGTGCAGATAGGAGCCCTGGAGCCACAGTCCCGGCCCACTGCCTGCGTGGGTGTGGAGTAAATGGCCAAGTTCAAGAGCAGTATCCGTTTCTACCCTTTGACGCTCTAATTCCTGAACCCTAACACTTAACGCATTCCACCTTGTTTCGTCTTGGAATCTCATCTGATAAACTTCATATTTTACTTTGTCATTCTTGAGTATTCCAAAGGAACTCAAGAAAGTAACAGAATATTTCCATTCCCCCTTCCACAGTAACCTGTTATACATGATTCCAGCAATTATAATTCATTGTCATTCTTGAATTAATTCTAATAAAATTATTACTTTCATCTGTTTCTCAATATACTGGAGTTGGGAGACGTAATTGTATGTACTGTCTTATGTATATGCCACTGTGCTTTACATCTCAAGCCTGAAGTCAGAATTACTGCATAATGAATTGGAGCTTCATTTGTACCTTCATCTCTGTTCCTTCCAACTCTTCATTTCTACCTGAACCTGTGAACTGTGTGACCTGAGGGTCATGCTCATCCCTTTTGTCTCAGACCTTTTGGGCAGGTCGATGTTTGTGTAGGAATTTAGTTCCAGTTTATTTTTGCTGGTGTTTAAAATAGTTGTAGAATATTAACTGATGCACAAATATCCTGCATGGAGGTGGCAGTTTCACGTCATGTGATGACATTCATACATGTGTAATGTACAGTCAGGGCGCACCTGTTCTGTCTTCAAACATGTCACATTTCATTAAGTGAAAACAGTCAAAATCCTTGCTTTTTTTTTTTTAGAAAAACGTACAGCAATTATCATTTTCTGTAGTAACGCCATTGTGCTACAGAACCCCATGTAACTGTTAGCCAGGCCCCCATAAATAATTTTCCCCATTCTCTCCTGGCCTCCGGGAGCCACCTCTCTAGTCTTCTGTGAGGTCACCATTGTCTGGAGTCCACAAATGAGTGACAGCAGGTGCTCCTGGTTGGTTTCACTCATAATGACCTCCAGTTTCCTGTGTGCTGTGGTGAAGGGGAAGACTGCACCCTGTCTGAGGCTGTGTGGTCTTCCACGGTGTGTGTGCTCCGTTTGCTTCATGCATTCAGCAGTGGATACATGCATGCTTTGCTTCCTTGTGCCCATCGCTGTGCTGCAGCGCAGATCCTGCCCCACACAGACTGCCTTTCCGATGGGCTCACACCCAGCAGCGGGACTCGTGGGTCCTATAGTGTTCTGCTTTGTCTCTAGGAATCTCCACACTGTCTTCCACACACTTCCGTGTTTTCATTGTGTGAATTGACTTCACTCCAACAGTGTGCAAGGCTTCTCTCTCTTCCATGTGCTCGGCAGCTCTCGCATCCCCTTGTCTTTCTGCAAGAGCTGATCTCACGGGAGGCAGGCCTCCCTCGTGTGGCTTTGAGTTGCATTCCCCTTAGGGTTAGTGATGCGGAGATTTCTTTCAGGCATACGCCGGCTGTGTGTACGTCTTGCTTTGAGAAATGTCTACTGCCTATTTTTAATTGGATTATTTGCTATTGAGTTGTTTCTGCTCCTTGTATATTATGGTCACTAACCCCTGTCTGAGATGTCATTTGGGGTCTTTGGACTGCATTGCTTTTTACTGAGAAGTCAATCATTGTCTTCCCCCTTGATGAGCATATGTCTTTTATTTCCTCTATCTGCTTTCTACATTTCTAACTGGGTTTTATCAGACTCTTCTGTTTGGCCATATCTTTATGCGTCATCTTGTCTAAGGGTTCATGTGCATATGTGTTTTTGTATGCGTTTGTGTGACTATGTGTTATTTGCCTGTATGCATGTGTTAATTATGTGTCTATATGTGTATGTGTTTTGTGTATGTGTTACATAAGTCTGTGTGCATGTATGTGATATGTGTTATGTGTCTGCATATGAATGTATGTCGTACATGTGTCCTTGTTACATATGTGTCTATAGTATATGTATGTGATATGTAACTGCGTGTTGTATGAGTATGTGTGTGTATCATCCTGTGGGTTTTTTGTATGTATATTAGTGCACATTGTCTTTGCCTGAGAGCCTATAGTTTCTCACTGTCTTTCACCAGTGTGGATAACTCTTTCTGTTTCAGTATTACTTCTTCTCTATTTATATGTTTATTTGATTCCGGGACCCTGTGTTTAAATAAGATAGAATGTCATACTGTGCTCCTTAGACTTCCATGTATTTCTTCCTGTCTTTCTGGAGTCTTTTTCATTTGCTCAACCTTTGAGTTCATCTGCCTCCTCTTATGTCCTAACCTACCACCAAACCTGTGCACTAAGTTCTGAATTCATTGTCCTCTTTTTCTCAAGTCTCACTTGGAGCACCTGAGAACGGCTACCCACTGCAGGTGGTGCAGATGTGGCATGCAGGCAGTGTGGAGGAGTGGCTGACGCTGTTTTACCCAGAGCGGAATGGCTGTTGCTTCTGAGCAAGGGTGACCCCCATGAGGGTGGATGCACCTGTGTGTCCTTCATCCTCACTAACATGTGAGCCTCAAAGCAAAGTCTGGATTTCTATGTGGCTTTGGAGAGTAAGCTGGTGGCTGTGAGGGAGAACGTTAACAAGGTTAGGAAAACTCCCCAGAACACCAGGATTACCTCTTTCTGACTTGACTCCCTTCTGGCTTGGGTTCCTTTTCCCATAATTCTCTGCCCTGCTAATACACACGCGGAATGATGTCACACATGCACAGACATTGACAGTGCAGACAGTTTTCATACTGTGCTGTTTTTCTCCGCGTCCTCAATGGGAACGTTAAACTGACGTTAGCTCGTATGCTGTCAGCAGGAATGTCCTGAAATGCAATTTGTAAGAGATGCTCTATGTAGATATTATGATATTAAAAGGTGAAGTAAAGATATGTACCATTTAAATGGAGTATATATCACAAGCTAACCACTTGACTACCAGCTCTATGTCATGCATTTTTTTGTAAGATTTAACCAAAAAACATAGAGATCTTTGAACGTGAGATGTACCGGACACCCTCCAGCGGTTTCCTTCACAGCTCAGAACAACTTAGAGGATGTGAATCGGTGTCCTGTTTGTGTGTTGGACTTCACAAAGATGCAGGATGCCAGTGCAGACTGCACGGTGCCCCTAGTCAGACGATGCTTGCACGATTCATGAACACTTTGAAAATGTTCCCCGGGTCTTCTAGGACCTGGCTGACTGCCCATCGTTGCTGCAGCCGATCTTGAGTACAGCCACGTGGAGCGTCACTGCAAACGACTCTGTGCTCATCCTTTGACTACTTACTCGTACGCTTCCAGACCACATAGCTGGCATCTCCTTTGCATTTCTAATAACCATTTTAAGAAGTATGCAAAGTTAAAAATGTCCTCAGAATTGTTTAATGATAACCACGGGAAATCTTACCATTAGTGGCTGCTCAGGAGCACTGATGACTTAAAAATCTTCTCCTTATTTAGATAATTTGTTTCCTTCCATTTTATTGCCAGTATTAATGATGTCAGAAGGAAAAGAGTGTCCGTTCCACACTAACTTGTAGATCCAACATTATTTTGATAAAATGGTAATGCCATTCAATAAATGGATTCTATAGGGAATCCACTAGGAAGAAGAAAATAAACCATGAAGAAAAGTTGGGAAAAGGAGTGTTAGTGGCTTGGTGTATCATTTGACAAGGTATATAGTAAAGCTAACATAATTAAAATGCTGCCATGCTGTTGTAAGGGTAGACAAATAGCTGAATGGAGCAGAAGAGAGAGTATGGCAAGAGCTGCATATAAATGGGATAAGCTGGCTTATAATGGATGTGTCATTATAAATCGTGAAGTTCAGATGATTGTACACAGTGCATCATGTGCAGTGAGCTGGAGAGCCATTGTGGAAGGAAAACCAGGCACTCACAGTTTGTATCTTCAGAGAAAGGAATCCATGGACAGACAAAACAGCTCAGATTCAGGAAAAAATAGCGTGCATATAAATGTGAACAATTTTAGGATGGGCAGAAATATCTGAAATAAAAATAAGAAGTCATAAAGCAAAGTGTTGGCAGAATGGATGAAAGTGTGACGAGCACACAAGAGAAGCAAGATGGAAACAACACCTACAAGTGCGGAAAACAATAGAGCAAACCACTGGAATAGAACACACTTGATACAGGTGCCCAGCACACCTGCGACAGGTGTCAAAGCTGGTGAACCCTGTGAAGAGAATGCCATTGCAGGTAGCCAGACACTGTCTTACCAGAGCAAGGAAGAGTTTGGACCAGATTCAGTGGAGCCTTTGTGACACACCTGCCAAATGTGAACACTGTTAAAGAACAAGGATTGACTGGACCTGTGGCATAGCAGGTTAAGCCTCGTGGGTGCTGGTTTGAGTCCCTGCTTGCCCCACTTTCCATCCAGCTACCTTCTAATGCAGATGGGAAAAGCAAAAGAAAATGGTCCCAGTGCTTGGGTCCCTGCCAACTATGTGGGAGGTCTAGATGAACTTCCTGGTTTTGACCTGTCCCAGCCCTGGCCATTGTGGCCATTTGGGGAGTGAACCAGGGGATGAAAGACCTCCCCCCCCCCCCCGTCCTCTTTTCTCTCTCCTCTCCCCTCTCTTTCTCTTTCTGCCTCTCTACCTCTGACTCTATTTCTATAATTCTGCCTTTTGAATAAATAAATAAATAAACCAATTTGTTTGTAAGTAAACCCAACTGCAGTAGTAAATAGCCTAGGACTCTGTTTGAAGTCGGGGTTCCAGATGTTAAGGATGCCGGTACTCACCTATTGTATGCAGAAGAAAATGTAGAGCCCGGGCACATTTTTTAAGCCCTTCTGTGCCTTAAGGTTCTCACATGCAAAGTTAGGGGTGCAGGGTGGTTAGGAATGGTGTAGCACAGTACTGAAGATAAGAATGTGTAGTGTTGGGGGCTCGTGTTGTGGTGAATGGGGTAAGCCACCAACTGTGATGCCTGCATCCCATAGGAGTGCCAATCCAAGCCTCAGATGCTCCACGTCTGATTTACCTGACTGAGAAAGCAGCAGAAGATGGCCCAAGAACTCGGGCCTCGGCCACCCAGGCGGGAGGTCTGAGAGGAGTTCCTAACTCCTGGCTTTAGCTTAACCAACCCTGAACTTGGTGGCCATTTGGGAATTAGATCAGTGGATTGAAGATTCTCTCTTTTCCTCACTTCCTCTGTCCCTCCCTTCCTCTCTCCCTCCCTCTCTGCATATCTTTAAAACACAGAAAGGACAATGTTTACCTCAGTGGCTAGCAAACGAGTCCCTAATAACTATTGACTGACTTAATTATGACTTTGATGCTTTCATTTCATTTGGAGGCAAGAATTGGAACCCAGCTGTGCATGAAGGAGCTGGGCGTATTTTGAGTAAATCACAATCTTCGTTGCTTCATTTTCTTCATGGACATTTGCAAAAAATAACGGTGCATTTCCACATTTGCATGGCATGAAGCAAGTGTCATGTGTGTGTGTGTGTTAAAAGAAAAATATTAGATGTAGCTAGCCAAAAATATTTCTGGCAATCAAGACTAGAAGTTTATTTTTTTTTATTATTTTTTTGATAGGCAGAGTTAAACAGTGAGAGAGAGAGAGACAGAGAGAGAGGTCTTCCTTTTTCCATTGGTTCACCCCCCAAGTGGCTGCTACAGCCAGTGCCTTGCGGCCGGCGCACTGTGCTGATCCGATGGCAGGAGCCAGGTGCTTCTCCTGGTCTCCCATGGGGTGCAGGGCCCAAGCACCTGGGCCATCCTCCACTGCACTCCTGGGCCACAGCAGAGAGCTGGCCTGGAAGAGGGGCAACCAGGACAGAATCCGGTGCCCCAACCGGGACTAGTACCCAGTGTGCCGGCGCCGCAGGTGGAGGATTAGCCTAGTGAGCCGCGGTGCCGGCCAAGACTAGAAGTTTACATGCTGCAAAGAACAGTTAGGAAATGTGACCATTTTGTAAGTGAGTGAGACGGGGACAGGAAAGCTTGATTTCTTTGCCCTTTTTGTAGTTATTAGGGTTTTATTTTTACTCGCCAACTGGAACTTGAAAGGACACAGTGAAATACTGTGAATAGAGCAAGCACAGATTAACCTGAGTTGGATGAACGCTCTTTGGCGGCCTCCTCCGTCACCCAGACCCTCAGCCTGATCGGCCCCCACCAAGCCCTGTGTTCCCAGGAGCTGTCCAGCAGTCGTTTCCTGACCTCCCGTGGGGGACGTACCTTGAAAGGTGCCAATTACGGCGGGCTGGACATGCCATAGTGCAGAAGGGCCTTTGGGAGGAGCAGATCTGCAGACCTGGACACTGATCTGCTAAAACCGCCTGCTTTTATTCCCGTAGGAGACTTTGCAGACTGCAGTGAATGCTACTGTACATAGATGTTGATCTTCAGAGCTCCAGAGATGGGGTCGAGAACTGAGTTTGAGAAAATGGTCCTCCTTTTACTGGCGAGTGTGCGCGTGGCTTCCCCTTTGGCCACGGAGGACAAGGATAGACACGGACGGGACAGAGAGGAAGGAACCTTGGGGATCTTCAGGAATGAGATGCACTGAGCTTATGTTAGCCGGTCCCCTTTGCAAATGTGTGTCAGGGAACGCGGGAGTGCTTAATGAAGGCAATTAAATGTAATTTGAAGACAAGTTTCTCCTCTCCAGTGGTGACACAGCTCCTGCTAACAATTTCGGTGATCAACATAATGTGAGGACTAAATTGGCCCTAATTGATGAAACTGAGGAGTGGGGCTATTACTCAAATGGCAGGTGTCAATAAAAGTCTAAATTGGCCGGTTGCAGGGCTCTGAGTCAGCCTGTGTGCAGATACAAAGTTGGTAGAAATGAATGGAATTCATGCAAATGTTGGCCTTCGCATAGAAATACCTGCTTGGTCTCAGGAGACTAGCCTAAGACCACAACAGTGAGGCTGTTTACCTAACAGCAAAGTACAGTAGAGTCCGTTCACTGTCTACCAACACTCAGCCGGTAGGTGTAACTTTGAAGGCTACAGAGCGGCCATTCCCGCCAGGCTCGCTGTCAACTGCTGTCGCTTCTGAGCAAGGGCAGGGGACAGAGAATTCGCTGGAGGTTTATTTTAGAGGAACAGTCTGTGTGGTATGGAGGCCACTTGTAGCTGCACAGAACAGGGAGGTTGTGCTCAAGGCAGACTTAGAGAACTCAGTTTCTCATCCTGTACTCATTCCCTTGGAGTTGTCATAGGCTCAGGAACAAATGCTGATGGAAACGTGTTGTGTAAAAGGCCCTAAGCATTTTAAGAAACCTCCCCCTGCCACCTCCCAGCCAAGGGCACCTTGTCGGCCTTGGCCGGGTCTGGCCTCAGTCGTCTGTGTGAGTGTGGTCAATGCTGGCCGCGTGTTTCCCAGGCAGCGCCACTTCTCTGCGAGCTTGGCCTTGGCCTGGTTGAGATGCGGCAGCTGCGAGCTGACGCCACAGCGCACACCGCTGAGCCCTCCTTGCGCTTCCTCCTGCAAAGCCTCACTGCCCCTGCCCGGGCGCTGCCTGGCCCCCAGGGGGAAGCCGAGGAGCAAAGAGACGCAGTGCCCTTAACCGTGTTTCAGGAGAGAGAGGGAAATGGCTCTCCTTGTACGTCTAAGTTGTCAGTTGTTTAAAATGTTTTCGAATGTGTGATTACCTTGTAATGCTTGTGCGTGTTTACGGGGTACTTCTACGTGTATATAGGTTACTTATATACATGTAGTATTTAGATACACACTACATGTATATAGTCGCATAATTAAGGGGATCAGCATTTCAAATTCCATACCTTTGCTTTGTGTTTGGAGTCAACCAGCTCTTCTCTTTATTTATATGGAAAATCACAGTATCTTGAGTTCGAACTGCAGTCACCCCTCCATGTGTGGGACCCCTGGAACTGACTGACTGATTGACCTTGGCACCTGTTACCTGACCTCTTTCTACCACCCTGATCCCATCCTCCACAGCCTCTCTTAACCCTAATATTTGCACCAAAGTGGAGAGAACCAAGAATTGCCAAATTTAGCAAGTGAAAATAGTGTCCAATTAAATTGTTCTGTTTTGAAAAACTGAATGTTTAGTAAAAAATATGTATTACTGGGGCTATACTTAAACCAATAATGGTTGTTTTCTGAGAATTTAAACTCAAGAGGTCATTCTACCATGTCACTGGGAAAATAAGTTATTTTATCAATTTGCTCTGCTAAACACGAGTTTGGGGAAAAAAGTATTATGTTTTAGGATTTCAGATAAAATTTATTTTATTTGAAAGGCAGAGTTAGAGAGAGAGAGAGAGAGAGAGAGAGAGCAAGAGAGAGAGAGCTTCCATCTGCTGGTTCACACCCCAAATGACCACAACACTAAGGACTGGGCCAGGCTGAAGCCAGGAGCCAGGGGCTTCCTCTGGGTCTCCCCAACAGGTGCAGAGGCCCAAGCAGTGAGCCGTCCTCTACTGCTTTCCCAGACCATTAGCAGGGAGCTGTGTGGGAAGTGCAGCAGCCGGACTCAAACTGGCGCCCACATGGGATGCTGGCATCACGGGCAGTGGCTTCCCCTGCTGTGGCCCAGTGCAGCCCCTAGGTAAATTAAGCGACCTTGTTTGTGAGTTATTACCGCTTAGAACCGTAACCTACTGTCAGGAACAGAGCTGCAGCAAATGTCGAGCAGAGAAGTCCTCTGAGCTGACCCAGCATGCCAGGCAGGGGACTGATTGGTGCTTGGGTCCAGCACTGATACTGGACATGCAACCATGTAACTACGTATGGGTGTTTATTTCCAGGATGACTTTGATATGCTGTTGGAGAAATGTAGCATGTTACTTTTCTCTTCATCTTTCTCTATGGTTTGAGAGTCCAGAAATTGCTTTCAGTGACCCAGATTGAAACTGCCAGTTAGCAGCTCCTGCTTGGGAGCCTGGACTCCATCTTCCTGCCTGTCTGCTGTCGCAGGCTCGTCTGGAATGTCAGTAGTGCGCCTCTGCTCTCTTTTTTGTGGTGGGGCAGACCCTGCTGGTGAAAAGCCCGAGAGAAATATTCTTGGCACAGGGGAGTGGGGAGAAAGCTCATCCCCAGGAAGGGCTGGGTAATTCATTCCAAGGTTGTCACACTTTCCACCTAACACAGATTTTTATCTCTTTCTCTCTTTATACTGTGGGAAAAGAAATGCATTTCCCCACCCCCGAAATGAATTCCTATCTCTTTTTATGGGCTGCAGTATCTCCCTAATTGAACATAAACATGAGGGATGTGGGAAGACAGGAACTTGGCAGACACCTCATGATGACATGCATTGGCAACGAAGAGCTACACGTTACTTTGCACGGGGACCAGATCCCTGCTCAGCGATCACCGCCACCGTGAGCTGTGCCGAGACGGCACTCCGATGGGCTCAGAAGTGAGCCGTCCTTGTTTGCCGAGTTATGATGGAGCCGCTGGTTTCCATGGATACCGTGTGCTCTAATTGTGATACATTAGTAGCAACAAGATGTGGATGGCTCCGGTTGTTTAGGTAATTAAACACAAACTCGGACTCTGCCGAAAGAATTATTGATGGAATTAGCACCCCCCAAAATGTGGATTGCCAGGTCCCCGTCGGCTGGCCAGGGAGGGCGAGGGAAGCAGAGGCCGCAGGGCTCACGGGCTCCGGACTTGTCTGTTATGTATATCTATATGGGACTATTTTAGCATTTATTTTTAAAGTGTGTTTGCAAATGTCAAACAATGGTACTGAGAGTGGAACCCTTTCTTCTTCTGGTTAGTATTGCTGTTCAGCCCAGGAAAACAGGAGAAGTTTCACAGCAGCTCACAGCAATTTCAGAGAATGATGAAGCCACAGACGCTCCACAGACACACTGAGAGGCTGAAAATAGGAGTTGATAATGGAAAAGGCTGACACAGACAGAACCGTGGCAGCCCGGCGACAGGCTCGCATCCCTGAGGGCCCGGTGCACCTTTCACTGAGAGTATAGGAACACACAAGACCGGGCTGAGGACAGCCAGGACAGGGTTCTTAGACTCTGTTGAGCAGTCCAGGCAAATGCAGAGCATTGGACTGCATGAGTCGATGCCTGCCTGCCTGTCAGCCGTGTGCAGTGCTACAGGGAGACGCTGTCTCCTTGTTTGAGGGTAGGAGACTGAGGCTGGCAAAGTGCAAACCATTGACCCCAGATTGCCACGCCAGGGGAACTCCTGTCCCAGGGAAGGCCCAGCAGAGCTGTATCAACAGCTAAGCATGAAATTTAGGGGTGCTAGTTTGTATAGTCACTCAACAAACACTTGCTTCACACTTGTTCTCTGGTAGTCACATGGAGGGCAACGATCAGAAACAATGTAGCCCTATGCAGCAATGTAGCATATCCTCTGACTTACAGCAGCACACGGTCAGCTTCTAGAATGCAACACAGAGCCCTGTCTGTGATCACGTCTGTTCCATGCTCACAGATAGGCCACCGACTCCAGTGGAGTGCACAAGTCCCACGAGGAGACAGCAGTGAGTGAAGCAGACCTGGACCTCATGTTCAATGCCTGTGGTCAGACAGGAGAGGCAACTGTGTAATACCACACATGAATGGCGAGTTCAGTGGTCCTTTGTGCTATGAAGGAGAGGGGTGAGGTACAGTGGTGTCTAAAATGGGAAGCACCTGACCTTGATCGTGGGTCCCAGGGCGGGGCATGCACACAGCTGCCCGTGAGTCAGAGGAGCAGGGCGGGGAGATAGGTGACTGTGGGCACCAACCATGGCCATGCCAACCCCATGCCGGAATCTCTCCTGTGGCCCACGTTAGCTGCAAGTCGTTGAGGAGATGTGTGTGTGGGCTGTGTGCTTCACATCAGCCGACGCCTCGCAAAGTCTTGATAATGACTTGCTTTAGGCCCCAGCCTAGAGGTCATGTGGCCGCCCAGGGACTACGAGGGTCCGGCAGGCAAAACTCAGGGGGATCAGGGGCTGCTCCTTCTCAGAGGCGGCTCCTCTGTCGACGTGGTGTCTTTCCCACCCAGATCTGGGGTGCAAAAGAAGGATCACTGCTTTGCGTTGCAGCTCACTGAAGCGCTGTCTTGCAGTCCCACCAGCACACTTTGCCTAAAGCTAAGCCAAGGTGCAATTGAATCAAAACTCATTTAAGCGGAGCAGCAGCAGCCTCGCGGTCCCTGGGTGCGCATGGGGAGGGAATCCGGGGCGGCTCCAGGACCGGCGAGTCTGGTGGAGCAGCTGCAGCCTGCTCCCTTGGCCGTCTGCAGATCAAGTCTACCATCTGCCTCGATGCTCCCACACCATCGCTGCAGGGATGCAAGCCGGACAGGGCATCTCAGCCCCTAAGGCATTCATTGTTGTCTTGCCAATGTGATCAGATGTGCACTTGTGACGCTATTAATAAGAGATGGTATCTATGAGAGGAGGCTACACATGACCACATGAGAACAGAAAGCCTGGGGCACCTGTGAGTTATGAGGGGAGTTGATTCTATGGAGCAAAGAAGGGGTAACTGAGTTACCCGGAAGAATCGTGTGTGTCTTGCCTGTGTTGATGTGTGTTGGTGTGTGCAGCTGTGGTGGGGCCAGTGGGGAACGAGCGTGGGCCAGTGTTCGGGGAGCAGTGCACGATGGTTTTGTGAAGGTATCCTGTCGGGCAGCAGGCGAGCGTCTGGGCCTCGTGTACCAGGGTAGGGTTATAATCCTGAGTCAAGTGTGGAGCTGTTTATAACCCAGATGTAAACATTTCCATTTGACGAGGTTGTTTTGAGCTTTTGATGGAACAGTGGCTGCAACAAGTCACGTGCCCTAGGGTTGCATCAGAGAGAGATGTACAAGGTTGGCCCGTGATGACAGCTCTGAAGAAAAGACGTAGTAGGCAGAGCATGAGAGCAGAGTCCTTGCTTTCTTCTGGATAGAAACACCTTCCAGACAGGAGCCATCTTACTGTGCGGGGGTCAGGAAGTCAGGTGTAACGGATCTGCAGTGGGATTCTACCTAGGAAACCAGAATCACAATTCAAACACAGACTTGAACTGTAGGACATTTGCACTTGGCTTTACATGAACTATGCAGTTCCATTTGGGTGTAAATCACCAGTGTCTGATAACACAGACATTTCCAGCAGTTTCTGCTAAAACCTATATATTGCACTCAGGATGTGTGAGGCTCCTCAGATACTGGCATGATTAGCAGGCAAATTTAGTTCCTGTCATACTTAGCTGTCACAACTCCGATGAAATCTCCCCCTTTATTTTTATGGAGATTTAATGAGAAAATGTGTATGGAATGAATGCCTAACCCAGGATCTAAACGTTCAAGAGGCTTAGCCCATGTTGAGGAACATATCTTAGAGGTCCTGCTGCACACGGACTTCCTGAGAATCTTCTGGCTGGAGACCTTGGTAGGATTGGAGCAGCACAACGATGCACAGAGGGACATTTGTGCCTTGCATACAGCTGGAGGTGGGGACACGTGCCCAGGTGTCCTAAGGTAGCTGTTGGCTGTGGTGAGCCGGCTACTGCTGCTTTTGGCATGTGGAGCCAGTGTATGCAAAGTGCCTTTCAAACAAATAACCACGATTTGCAGGAGGATCACAGTCCTCATGGGACAGCTGAGTGGTGATGTGTCATTGTCCATTCCAATGCTAGGATTTCCAGAGAAGGGAGCTAGAACGGGCATTTGTAGCCAGACACTGAGCCCGAGATATCGACAAAGGGTGCAAGAGAAGAGGGTGAGCATGGGCTTGGGGTTCCGAAAGAAGAAGAAGCGAGCTAAGAAGGGAGGAGACCCCCAGCTTACAAAGTGTCCCAGCTGCTGTGAGTGGAGATACTGTGAGCATTTGGGATGCAGGCTGTTGGGCACGAGACAGCCATTCTCCCAGGAAAGGGGCAACTCCCTGGGCCAGTGCAGATCTCCAGAGCACACCCCAGGAAGCAAAGGGAGCCCCTGCTCTGAGCTGCCTCCCCCTGGAGGAGGCAGCCGCTACGCGAAGTCCTCTTAGTAAATGCAAAACCCAAGATGGATCGATGTTATCAGGGCTGTGACAGGGAATTATGACAGTAACAAAACTTGCATGCCTATAAATTGTGCTTCATGGCGCTGTAGAATCCAAGGCTGTCTGCATTCTGAAAGCAAGTATGTGGCTTTCCTGAGAAAGTGTTGGGCTTCCCAGGATCATGTGAAAGTGAGTTCTTACATCCAGATGTGATTTCAAAGTCAACCTCAAGCCAAGGCCATCTGCTACTGGGAGATGCTCCCTTTGCCCCAGGGCCTTGGGTGAGGGAGTCCTGTGGGGTCTGTGCAGAAGTGGGAATGGAATGTCTGCAGCCGGTTCCCTCTCACGTCCAGGCCGCCTTGGGCAGCAGCAGGTGTCACTTTCCTAGGGCTGTCCTGAGAAGGTACTGAAGGGTGCTCTCCCCCGGGTCTGGAGGTTGGAGGAACAAAAGGGAGGGAGGTGGCAGCAGGGTTGGCTCCTTAAGAGAGCTGTGAGGGAGAAACCTGTCCCTGGAGGAAAAGCACCCAACGCCTGCCTCCATCTCCCCTGTCTGTGGGGTCCCAGCTGTCCTGGGCTGGAGCCGTAATAACCCTAACAGCCTCACCATAGCAAACTCTATCTATGGGACGCTGTGTGTGAATAAGGTCGTGTTCTGAGGCACTGTGGCACGGGACGTTAAAATCCACACTCCGGGGGATGCAGTCCCACTGGTGAGGAAGCCCGTAATCTTCATCATGTCAGGATCTGACATCTACATCTTGCAGTAGCACAGGTCCAAATGCCTCCTTTCAATTTTTCATTTTCTAGAAGCTCTTAGTCAAAGACTAGGTTGTGTTCCTTCGGCACACACAGAATTCTGATGGGTGGGCAGGAGAAGGATCCCTGGCCTGCAGCCCAACCTGAGCTGCTCCCGTGCTGTGGGTAGCCGGTGGGCCTCGTCTGTCCCTTCTTTAATCTGGAAATTCACCCTCCCAAGTCAGAGAGGCGGGGCTCCAATGCACTGCCAAAAGAGGTTGGAAGAGTAAAATAAAATGCTCTTTAATCCCTCAGTGCCTGTATGTACAAAGCCAGGAAGAAATTTCCCTCTTAGCGATGAACACGGTTGAAATCAAGTGCACACCTGAAGTGGCAAATTAGGGTTAATGTGTACCTGAAGTACAAATGAACACCGTAGCTCTCTGTGCCGGTGCAATGGAGCCCCCGTCCCCTGTTCCAGAGGCTCTTGGTAGCTTACTACAGCTAGATGTCTTAGCAAGTAATGATTCCCCGTGGAGAGAACAGCTCCCATGTTCATCAGGACAGAGTTTTCTCTGCGCGTGTGGGAGGGTCAGCATGACAGGCACTCACAGGGTCTTGAAACTGTCACTCTCAGCTGCTCAGAGAAGAAACGTGTTGCTGCAACTTGCTATAGAACCCGTGCAGCTCAGGGCATGCGCTCCTTACTGCACTGTGTTGTAGGGTCGCATCAGCAGAGTTCCAGAGACTCCCGGCCGGCAGGGCTGGATTCGGCAGCCTCTCCCTGGCCTGCAGGTGGACGTCCTGCCCCCGCGTCCCCCCGACATCTTCCCTCCACATACAGCTGTGCGCCAGTCTCCTCTTCTCTAACGGTCATGGGCCACAGTAGACAAGCACACCCACCAGTGACCTAAGATTAAATCCACGTGCTTTGCAGAGACAAGGTCCCCTTCTCGTTGGGCTCTGAGAGTCAGGATTTCATCACAGACATTTTGGGAGACTAAATTCAACTCTTAGCACTCTGCCTTCATGGCCCCCAACAAGTCCATGTCCTTTACCTTTGCCTGCGTGAAATAAGACTCACCAATTGACATTCGTACCCCAGAGCATAGCTCACAGGATGTTTATAAAGCTTGAATCAATTTCTTTAATATATCAAGATATTTCTTCCTTCCTCATAAAGGGAATGCTGTATAAATCAGTTCTGTTACACAGGGAGACTTCAAAAGATTGATGCAAAATGGAATTAAATGTTTACTCTGGTGCAAAAAATTTAAGATCTAGGCACAGTGTGTTTATAATACGCAGTGCCCAAGATGGTTTGGAAACCTCTTGCAGATTTTAGCTAATTTGGTCAAAACTAGATAAGGGCCTAGTTTTGGCCAAATCTGGGGGCTACACCAGTGTCTTCAGATCAAGTCCACGTTCTTATAGCCTTGGTGTACTGCACAACGTGTTTAGTCCATGCCTGTAGCAAGCCCTAGAATCAGTTCTTCTTCATCTCTGCATCGTCGGTGTCTGCCACTCAGCACCCATTGCACAATTTTCCATTTCAACTGCATTTCTAAGAACTGCATTTAATAGGAATGTCAGTATTCGAGGTGTCGCCATTCGGAGGGAGCTGGCTCAGTGCTGGCCCCATCCTGCACTGCCCACAGCCTTCCTTGCCTTAGCCCCTCAAAGTCCAAAGACGTGATTTGGATGAGACATCACTAAAGGCACTCCCTCTTGGACCGTTACACACCTGACTCTGACTTGGGAAATCAGGGGAGCCTTCCTGGAGAAGGTGTGGGAGTGGGGGACTCAGGAGGGCTGGGAGAGGGGTGTCTGGGGCAGTGGAAGGATCAGCACCGAAGAAACTCAAGTGTGTTCCCCAGACGTGACCCCGGTTCATGCAACCCTGATGGCATCCGCTCACCTCCAGGAACACACAGAGGC
>CM027389.1:5173103-5201642 GCA_015711505.1 Sylvilagus bachmani
GGTACCTGACTCCTGTGGAGATGCTAACACGGAGCCCAGTGCCCTGTACTGTGCACGGGTACCCGACTCCTGTGGAGATGCTAAGACGGAGCCCAGTGCCCTGTACTGTGCACGGGTACCTGACTCCTGTGGAGATGCTAACACGGTGCCCAGTGCCCTGTACTGTGCACAGGTACCCGACTCCTGTGGAGATGCTAACACGGAGCCCAGTGCCCTGTACTGTGCACGGGTACCCGACTCCTGTGGAGATGCTAAGACGGAGCCCAGTGCCCTGTACTGTGCACAGGTACCCGACTCCTGTGGAGGTGGTAACACGGTGCCCAGTACCTGGTACTGTGCACAGGTACCCGACTCCTGTGGAGATGCTAACGCGGTGCCCAGGTATCCACCGCTTGCCCTTCGATGCCAGGATGAGGTGGCTAAGGTAACAGTGCAGAAGCAGCCCTGTGGCAGCAAAGCTGCTAGTTTCTCCTGATGTAACCCTGATTTTTGGCTGCTTCACCAGCTTTTTGGCAAATAGCATCTCGTTGTTCTTGAACAGCAGTGGATATTACGAGTCTTTTTTCCCACTGCAGACTGGAAAATTATTCCATTGAACACTCGGTCAAATTTTCACAAAGGTCTGGCATTGTTTCATGTTTTCTTTGACTGAAAAAGTGTCGACTGGGTGTATTTTAGGGGATCCGGCCTGACGGGTCAACAGGTGAGCGCAGCAGGGGCGTTGGCTTTTGCGTTTCCTTGGCTTTGCGTGTGCAGGCTTCGAGGCCCTCTCTTGTGGTTCTCCATCAGATAGAAAAGGGGAGGGCCCCCATTCTGCAGCCTCCCCAGCCTGCAGGCATCACCATTCCGCATCCTCTCTGACTGCAGGGTAGCGTGCACAAACGGGAGCATGTGGCCTAGCACATCCCACCGCCCATGGGCAACACCCACTGTTCTGCCAGTGACAAGATTTCATTGTGTTACGCCTAGACAAACTGTGTGTGTGTGTGTATCCCAGTCTATCCATTCATGTGTTGAGGGACGCTGTGTCTGATTGTTTATCTTGGCTACTTCTGCAGTAAACACGGGGATACAAGCCTCTCTCTGATACACTGATTCTATTTATTCTGAGTATATACCAACTAGTGGGGTTACTGGAGCACAGGGGAGATCTATTTACAGTTTTTAAAGCAATCTCCATTCTGGTGTTCACAGTGCTTCTACTGATTTGAGTCCCACCAACAGAAGCTAAGAGTTCCTCTTTGTCTGCCCTTGCCAGTGTCTATTATTTTTGCTAATAGCCATCCTAACTGGGGTGGAGTCCCTAGCCTGATGCCTAGGGATGCTGAGAATTTTCCCATCAACTTGGTAGCCATTGAGAAAAGCCCATTCAGATAATTAGCCCACTTAACACTGGATTATTTGTGGATTTTTGGCTGTTGAGCTGATTATATATTCTGGGTTATTAATTCCTTGTCACATGAATAGTTTGTAAATAGTCCTTGTCATTCTACTGGTCTGTTTTCACCTTTGTGACCCGTGTCTGAATCTTACCTACAAAATCTCTGCCTGCATTACTCTATTGAGCAGTGTTCTAGTTCAGGCCTTCCATTTAGGTCTTTGATGCACTTTGAGTTGGTTTCACTCTATGCTGCGAGGTAGGGGTCTAATTTCGTTTCTTGACATGTGCCTAGCTAGCGTTGGCAGCATGATTTGTGGAACAGACTGTTCTCCGTCCAGTGTATGTTTTTGCTACCTTTGTCAACAATCGGTTGGCCTTACGTGTACGTATTGATCTCTGGCTCTCATGCCAACACATTACCGTGTATTATGCTTTGAAGTGAAGTAATGTGGGGCCTCCAGTACTCCTGGTCATTCAACGTTCTGTACGGCTACCTTCCTCTATGGAGAACGCTACCGGCATGATGATGGGAAATACATTGAGTCTGCAGATCACCTAGGCTATTGTAATCGTCAGTCTCTCTGTGTCTAGAGTTTATTTCAGACACGTTGTACTTTCTGTACCTATCAGTGCTGTTTAGTAACTTTCATGTAAAGATCTTTACTATCTTGGTTGCTGTAGCTGTTGTGAATGGCATTCTCTTTTGTCATCAAGTTCATCCTGGGCGTACAGATGTGCTACTGTCACTTGCATGTTGAGTTTCTATCTAGTCTCACACCTATGGTAAACCATGAGTCTTATCTCAGTGAAATGTCACGTGGACTTCATCCTTTCTTTCTCTTACATAATTGTTCTGGCTAAGACTTCCAACATTGCAGTGAATGAGTAGATACATCTCTGTCTTGTTCTAGATCCTAGAGCAAATGCTTTTAGTGTTGTCTCATTCGCTACTATACATGACAAACCCATAGCGTCAATATACTTTCTGTCCCTACCTTATAGAGGCTGTTTACTATGAAGGCAGAGTGATTTTTTAAGATGTCTTTATTTGAAAGACAAAGTGACAGATGGAAAGATCTGTATTCCATCTGCTGCTGCCTTCTGCAGCGGTCAGGGCTGGGCCGGGCCAAAGCCAGGAGTGCAGACCTCATCTGGGTCTCCGTTCTTGAGACGTCCTCTGTTGCCTCACAGGGTGTGGAATGAGC
This sequence comes from Sylvilagus bachmani, assembly GCA_015711505.1. Lineage (NCBI taxonomy): Eukaryota > Metazoa > Chordata > Mammalia > Lagomorpha > Leporidae > Sylvilagus > Sylvilagus bachmani. Next base: position 5,175,690 of record CM027389.1, read on the forward strand.
TTGTCCCCAGGAGTGTCCTGTGAAAGAATGCAGGTGGCACATTAAAGAAAACCTCACTGGGAACCCAGAGTGACAGGAGAGGGTCTGCATTTCCAGCCCCATGCAGGGTTCTCCCTGGCGGTGGTCATGAAGTAAGTGGTGTTCTGGGCATCTTGAATGGACAGTACAGGTGGCTGTCCTGTGTATAGGCGATCCCTAGTGGATGCCGAGAGGAAGGGAAGGGGTGGGGACTGATGCAGGTTCACCCACCGTTCCATGCTGGGTCTCCTCTTAGCGTCTGTCTGCATCGGGGTAGTCTTCAGTTAGGAGAAGACTGGATTCTGGTATCGTTGCTCTGTGAGTGCACTGAGAGCTTTGTCAGCATTTCCTCCTTATAGTGTGCAGTCCCCTTAGGGCCGGGCTCATGGCCATTGCTTCCCTTAGGCAACCTTCTTCTCTCGTAGGACACTGTCCCTGGATACAGTACTGTTGGTTGTCAGTTGTAGGTTGTGTGTTTTCTATTGGGATGCTTCCAGAACTGTTCAGTGAGACATAGCGAGCTGCTGTGCACTGGTTCTCTCCCACATCCCTGACTTCAAGTAGAGAGCAAGCTCCCTTCTGCTGGTCCTCTCTCCAAATGCCCACAGCAGCCCTACCTCGCGTTGAAGGTAGGATTCAGGCACTCGGTCCACATCTCCCACATGGGTTGCAGGAACGGGGTTACTTGATTTACTGTCACGCTGCCTCCCAGAGTCAGGATTCATCCCTCCTTGCCTTCGGACATGCCTTGGAGAAGATCCTTCTTCGTCATTCCGGTTGGGCTGTCGGGATGTCCATATCTCTTTCAGTATTGAATTCATCAAACAGCGTTTCCATGCTCGTCGTCTTCTACTCCATGCAGTGGTCTCTGTCAAGTTCAGCTACTACTTCTGAAACAAACAGTATTTTCTGTTTTGTTTGCTTACAGTTCCAGGATTCCTTTTGTATACTTTGCTTGGATTTCTTATTCACGTGAGATTTTTTTTCCTCACTTCTTTGAATATTCTCTTGCATCTTGTCCAATTTCCATAAAGTATTGTTGTGAGTCCTTTGTCAGGCATTTCTTAGACTCTCTCCAAGTTAGGATTTCTTCCTGGAGAATTACTGTATTTCTTTGACAGGGTCTTCATCTTTCTTGTGCTCCTCTGTTGATAGAGAGGAGTAACAGTTCTCTCCGGGTCATGGAGTAGCACTCTCTGTAAATCAGGAAAGATGTGGAGTTCAGTTTGGTGGTTACACTGGCTTTGTGGCTGTGTTAGCTCCCTAGGATCTCCTGGGCTGTAACCAGCAGTGTCTTCAAGTGCTGCAGTTGTCCATATTGTGCAACTCTGCGCCTTCAGGTCCTGCCAGGTAAGCACTGGTGACCTCAACAACCATGCTTCCAGGACCAGAGGATATAAAATGTCATTTCCCTGTGTACTGGAGGTACTATGGGTGACAACGGAGCTTATAGCAGCCCCAGAATGCAGAGGGGGCCGTCCCCAGGGTGAGCAGCTGATGCTAAGACTTACAGGGCGGGGATGACAGGCCCTCTGCCATAGACTGGAGGGGGTCTCTTCCATCTCCCACAGGGGTGTGCAGGTGCCCCCCGGGCTTGTGCATTGGCTGTAAGACAAGGTGGGGGGACTCACCAGGTCCCTGCAGGCCAGCAGGGATGATTGCTGCTGCGGGGCCTGTCCTTTCTCTCTATGTGAACGAGTCCTGGAGACCATGCTGGAGTCCGAAGATTCCTCATGTTGTCCAATGGAGCAGGGGTCCAGCACTGGGGCGAGGAGTGACTCTGAGGGCCCAGGGAGGCTCCTTGTGCATGGGATCAGACATTCACTGAGATCCCCGTCCGGCTGCTGGGAGGAAGGTGGGGTTGTCAGTTCTGCCAGTTTCCAGGGACAGTACGGGTCAGGGGTGCTTCTACTTACTTGTCAGCGGCACGGAGGAGCTGGGTTGGCAGTGTGCTTTACCTGCCTGTCTGTCACCTTCATGATTCTCTACGGGAGGTAGGGTTCCCCTCAGCGTTCTCTCAGGGCCCACTCGCCATCCGGTCCTTCCTTGGCTGCTCAGGGAACTTTCCGTGACGCTGGAAGCCACGGCCTCGTGTGGACATTGAGCATCACAGCGACGGGTAGTGGAGTGGGCTATGAATAGACGGGATTTGAAAATCCTGATGAAGGGAACTCGGGAGATGAACATGGATTAAATCTCCCCTTTGACTGGAGTGAGGAAAACTTGAGTGATGTTACACACTGCACCCATTTCCTCCAGAACTCTGAGGCACACAGCTGTCACACCCGCCGTCCTCTGTAATAAAAATGACATCTTTAATTAACTTCTTGAGACGATACCATCACTAGTGCTTAAGATAAAATTCATTATTTCTCCACGGCCCTGCTTCCATTGCAAGTGGCATGTGCAGTAGATAATTACTTTGATCTTTGTTGGGAATGGCTCACACGGAGCCCTCAGTAGCGCTACATCTTCATCCCTGCACATCTCTAGAAGTGAATTCAGTTTGTCACAGAAAGTACATCCAGCTTATTCATTGCTTTAAAAATACACTAGTTTATCCAAAAATAATAATAATACCCTAGCACATCTCAGAACAGGAAATTTCTCATAAGAAGGGCATGGAAAATGCTGACGATAGGTTGTTGATTTGGATGGCCAGATCTTGGTCTGGCCTCAACTGCACCCACCGGGCTGATTCCTCCTTACAAAGTTGAGTCTTGGATCCATTGTTCTTGCTTTTCCTTAGCGTCCAGTGGTGTGCTAGAAGCTAGGGAAGCCATGGCATGAGAACACAGTGCAACAGTCCAGAAGTCAGAATATCAGCACACCAAGGGCAAAGGCAGACCATGAAAGCTCTTAGCACCGATCTTTACGGAGTTCTTCCCTGTGATACAGATGCCTAAAGGTATGAGTCCCAGGTTGTCGGCTTACCTTATGCACTAAGGGAACATGTCCTGAAGTCAGCCGCACACCAGGGCAGGATGACAAGTCCCTGCAGACCTGTAAGGGTTATTGGCAACTTCTGACAATGCCATCTTTCCCCTTGATTCTCCCGATGACTTGACTCATCCCCAACTCTTGGTCTATCTTTTCCCAGTGAGCATCAAAAGAGGGGTTAGCAAAACGGATAGGTGGATGCAGCCAGGAGGAGGGATATGGGGGGATATTCCTCCCTCCCCCAGCAAAGCAGACATTCCACAAAGTGACATGAGCAGAATACATCCCCTGAGATTCAATCAGCCATGTAGGCAAAGCACACAGGACTCTGGGTCTGATTACTAGGTTAAGCTTCCGCTGGCAATGCCAGCATCCCATATGGGGACTAGTGCACATCCTGGCTGCTCCTCTGCCCATCCAGCTCTCTGCTGTTGCCTGGGAAAGCAGTAGAAGATGGCCCAAGACCCCAGGTCCCCATACCTGCATGGGAGACCCAGAAGTTGTTCCTGGCTCCTACCTTCAGATCAGCCTGGCTCAGGTTGTTGTGGCCCGTTGGGGAGTGAACCAGTAGGTCAAAGACCTCATTCTCTATTCCTGTCAAATAAATAAAGAAAAATCTGTTTGTAAAACCAGTGTGTCTCACTTGAAGCATCTCCGAATATCCAGAGGAAACCAACAGCTAAACAGACTTTAATTTGCAGCAGTGTCCTCCACTGCTGTAGTCCATCACCTCTATCGCATACTGGGTTAAGAGGAGGCACCACCACTGGAAAATGCCTTTCAGTCATCTGGCACCCACACACCTAGCTGCAGACACCTGTGGAGACCTGGTTGGGCAGCCTGAGCAGCGCTGTGGGCCCGTCGCTGAGCATGTAAAACCGGTGCAGAAGTGACAGCAACAGTGCGGGCTGTATTAGCAGTGCGGCGCAAAGGCACAGACTGACAGGCGACGCCTCCCCGGGAGCCTCCCTGGCACTCTTTAGTCATGGGCAGCAGGCACAGAACACGATCTGACAATGGTAACATCACCCTCGCTGCACCCAAAAGGCTGGGCTTGCCCACCATGGGACCGCAGCGCCCGGGCACCGAGTGCTCCCTGGAGCACGGCTTGGGGACTTCAGACACCAGGGAGGAAAGCAGGACAGAGAATTCATCCCCAAGAGGATTCATTCGTGAGAGCCACCAGCAGCCATTTCTTTCCCATTCATTCGCTCACTTCCTCACTCTCTCAGGCCTACACGCTCATGGAGATGGCCAAGGTCAAGCTCCAGAATTGCCAATTAACCCTTGGAAATATTAATCTGCCTTCGCAAGGTCCCGGGATCCAGTCCCTGATGAAGGAAGTCAAACTTCCCCAAATCCAGGGCCTGTGCCACTGAGACAGGGTGACTGGGATTCACAGTTCATAATGCAATTTGACACAATTAACGGTGATGTTCAGAATAACTCTGGGGCCAGGCATCGATGTCCTCTTTCAGAAGAGGAAACTAAAGCTCAGACTGTGAAAGGCACACCCAAGCTCAGAGACGGGGGATGGCCATTGCAGTCTGCGGATCCCTGCTGGGTCACACAGCCCCCACACAGGCAGTGATGCCTACCCGCGAGATAGCCTCTTTGCTCAAAAAAGAAAAGAACAGACCGGGTGCTTGGGGGTCTCAGTCTCACGGAGCTTGTCTCGTCATCGCCAGTGAATGTAGACTGTGTCTGTCATCCAGCTGGGGCCCATTTCAGGACATTTGACAGCGGAGCTGTCACGACACCAAGAGGGCACACAGCAACAAAGCTGCAGCTCTTGTTCCCTGCTGGGTCAGCATCCCACGGCTCTGCCACAGACTGGGAGTCAAAGGAAATGAAGCAGAACAGAGTGATGGGGTTGGCATAATCCCATCCACGATTCTGTTCAGTTTCCTGGCTCTGCCCGCGGCAGACAGCGTGTCTGATGTATGCCTGCCCTGGTTTTTCTCTGACAAAGTCCAAACTCTCAGACCCGTTTTTCACTCACAACCTTTGTCCTGCCTCCCTAGCATCTCACTTCTAGACAACCAAGCATCCTCAGCAGGTTTATTAACAATGTGTTCCTTCACTCTCACTCCCTAAGAGTAGACCAAGTTTGCTTGCTTAGAACCTCCACCAGATGCCTACCTCACGTCTGTCAGTCTCCTCTCTCCCTGGACCCATCTGTGAGACACATTGCCAACAGACACATCTTGTTCAAGCAGAGTCACACTGAGGCTCCCCGGACCTGCCCTTCTGTGTTGACCGTCGCTGTATTCCTGGTATTATTTTCACAACATTGCTGACCCTGCCAGGCTCACAGAATTGCTGATCCTTCAATGAACACTCTATACTTTCAGACAATGTTTTTGCATTATGTGCTATTCACCCGATGAAACCCACGCACATCCACCACCTGTTGAATGCTGTCCATGTTTCGTCAACAACCATCTCCTTCCTTTAAGCTATTACGCCCCCCTTTTACATTAGCAATGCAACACACACACACACACACACACGGGATCCTCAGAAAATGACAGAATGAGACATAAATTTCCAAATGCACTAAAATACATTTCTAACCTTCTAATTTCATGTTTTTCACCAGCTTTGCTAACGACTCCCATGTATGTCTGTGTGTATGCAAATACTTATCTACTGAAACTTGCTGAAACATACAAGTCTTAAGGGAAATGCAAATGAAACGTCATCTCACTCCAGCGAGAATGGCTCACATCCAAAAGTCACAAAATAACAAATACTGGCAAGACATAGAGCAAAGGGTGGCGTAATTCACTGTTGACAGGAATACAAATTAGTACCAACGACTGAGGAGATCAGTATAGAGATTCCTCAGAAATCTAAAAATAGATATAACACAGGGCCCAGCTTTCCAAATTCTAGGAATATAGCCAAAAGAACTGAAATCAGCATATGAAAGAGATACCTGCACTCCCAATTTTACAGCAGGCCAATTCATAGCAACAAACAAATGGATTCAATCTGGATGTCCATCAGCAGATGATGGGCCGAGGAAACTGTGGGAGTATTAGCCACACAGAGGAATCAAATTCTGACATTTCCAGCCAAATGGACGCAACTGGAGATCACCATGTTAAATGAATTAGGCCAGACACAGACTAATTCTGTGTTTTTTCTCTGATGTGAAAGCTAATACATACGTAGAGTATAAAATAGTAATTATAGGAAGCACATATTTAATTTTATCAAAATGAGAAAGTAGTTACTCTGTATGATCATTTTTACTCATTTTCTTGTTAATATAACTATTTCCAATTGGGTATGTCTGCATGACAGAAAATAATAAAACTGAGTTGCTTTACATGTCCCCAAATCTTATTTGCCACTTTCTTGAGAGTGCCTGGGTCTCTCTTCACGAGAGCTATTCACTGCTCCAGTCTTTCTGATAGATAATTTGGAGGTGCTGATTTCAAGTTTCTGTTGAACTCATGAAATGAATCAAAGTGTCGAAAAACTAAGAAATTCTATTATCAGTTAAAGAAAAAGTGCACTGGGTGAATTTAGACAAAAAAAGGTGTGCACTTGTGTAGCTATCACCTATATCCACATACACATTTGCATCACTCTGAAAATCCCTTCAATTCCTTTTGAGCCGCCGCCCAATGTCCTGTGCAGGCACCACCATGTTAGCCTGGTCATTGGTTGCAGGTGCCTGTGAACAGCCTACGAATTAATTCACACAGTGTCTACCCTCGTGTGTCTGGGTTCTGTACTCACTGGTGGGGTGCCTGGGTTTTGTCTGTGTTCTGAGACTCAGCCATGTCAGTACATGCACATAGCACTGAGCTTCTTACCCTCCGTGGTCTTTTTCCCTCTCACCTCTGAGATTACTCTTAGGGCCAAAGCCTGCAACCAGCTTATCTTCCCGTCTCCTACAGGTCCCCTCTCAGGTGTAGTCAATGCCTGCCACATCCTTGTTGACCTGAAATCAGCAAACGATCCATTTCATTCTTGGATCACCAGAAGAGTTCAGTGGGTAAAGTCAAATGTAGGCAGGCCAGTGTGTCCTGTGTGGAACACCCGGCTGGCGGGACAGGTGCTTGACAGCGAGGAGGCTGCCTGGCCATGCTGTGACACCTGAAGCACCTTCCTGCAGTCCACCAGGACTGACTGCAGAGGCTCAGTGCCTTGTGGGGGGAATTTCTGCATCTTGACGTGACCACGTGCCTCGGATAGATTACCAAGCCCTGAATTCCGCAGGTTTTATGACCGCAAATCTCAAACCGAAATGTCAAAAATTCTACTTGTTCTTGAATAATAATAGAATGTGATGAAAGTTGAAGATTGCGAAGTCTGAATGCCAGTCAAGCATACGCTCTGAAGGAAAATGTATTCCATTTGCCCTTTGAGTTTCTGTGTAAAGTCAATGTGGAGCAAGTATGAGAGATTATTTATAGCAACAGCTGCAGTCCGGCTCTTGAAGCCTAAGCCTCTGCACTGGTTGCCAGTCTTCAGGGCTTCAGCACTGGGAGACAGGTGGAAATGCGAGACGCCTACTGCAGTGATGGGCTCTCACGGGCAGAAGACTCACTGCTTTGTCTCCTACCTTCAGTGCAGGACTCCAGGGAGCAGTGCCAACATCCGACTGCAGTTCAGCCAAGGCAGAGCTGCAGACTCTCTGTTGACTGACACACTGCGGCCTCTGTGAGGACAGAGGAGGAGGCTCAGAGCTGTCTGCAGCCATGACTGCCTGAATCCACCTCCACTCAGTCACTGACTCTGTCCTTAGCCAGCATCATCAGGGAATGGCCAGGTTCCTAACGCTGACTGTGTAACCCAAGCCTTCCTACCTCTTCCTGAAACTCTTTTAAACCATCGAACTTTCCAGAAATTGTTACATCACACTGCACTGTCTGGGGAATGAAATCCTTGAGTGGTCTTTTGGAAAAGATGACCTCTAGTGAAGTAAATGGGAATATTTGATGGCTCCCTTGAAAAAGAGGGTGCAGGGTGGTTTTAAACATGTGAGTTCTGTGCTTCCTGACATGTATTAGACATCAGGGACTTCCCAGACAACCCAGGGCCCTACCTTGGTCGCCCTTGGATTCAGGAGTTGGAGAGCTTGAGCAGACGACCGCCTTTTCATCGTTGTGCTGATCCCGGAAGCCCAAGGGAGGCAGTCGATAGTTACCTGCAATCAAAGAGTAAGGAACAGCTCGTAGGCTTCACTGACACAGCGAAGGCAAGTGCTGTGAGCCCATTTTACTGGAGCATGATTTCAGCATCCCCGAAGGTCACATCATCGTGGGGAGAAACACCGTGACCCAGGAAATGCCCTGCTTAGCGCAGTACTCCTTGCATTTTGTCAGACGGTGGTTTAATGACATCACATCCTGGGTAACAACGCAAAATACAGATCCCCGGACCTACTACAAGGAACTCCAGGAGACAAAGCAGCGATTCTGAGATCTGATGACACAGACACACAGCGCAGGGAGAAGGCCAGGGACTATCACTCTGCTTCTCTGTCCACTCCTGTCATTTATCACTTGCTTGATCTTCCAGAGACCTGACTGCAAACCCCACATGCACAGGGCCAGGCAAGGCGCTGGGGGAGGCCAGCAGAGCATTCCTGAGGGGCAGAGCGAATGAGCCTGGCCTGCTGTGCGAGGGTCATTCCCCTCCACTCAGCACTGGGGTCCAGACTGGAGCCCGCTGCAGAGAAGCTGGAAAGCTAGCATTTTACATGACCCTTTCGGACTTTAAACCACTGTTAACCCACTCAGTTTTTCAAATGGACTGTGCAAGCTGTTCCATAGGCCAGAAGCCGTCCGTTTGCCACTGGGTGACGAACCCTATCGTAAAGCTTAGCTTTGTTCTTTCTCTTTAACTGCCAAAGAGGCTAATAACATTTACTATGCAGGGCTGGGTGGCAGGGGTCAGAGATATTGTAAATGCAAAGCACTTTATAAATCACAAAGCATCAAAGTAAGAGGCCATTAATATAATTACCATTATCATAATCATTGAACTACAGTGCCTAAGTGTGCTACGTGTTCAAGAGGAGAGAAAGGAGGATTTTTTTTCTTTTCCAAGTTCATTTGCCCACTGACGGCAGAAGCAGTGTATCTGCACTTGTGATCTGCTTCCTGGTGAGAAGTGAATGGATGGTCATCTACAGGGCTAGGTCATCCTACTTTTTTTTTTTTTATTTGACAGAGTTAGACTGTGAGAGAGAGACACACACAGAGAGAAAGGTCTTCCTTCCTTTGGCTCACTCAATGGTCTCTACACCCGGAGCTGCACTGATCTGAAGGCAGGAGCTTCCTCCTGGTCTCCCATGCACGTGCAGGGCTCAAGCACTTGGGCCATCCTCCACTGCCCTCCCGGGCCACAGCAGAGAGCTGGACTGGAAGAGGAGCAACCAGGACTAGAACCCGGTGCCTATATGGGGTGCCGGCGTCGCAGGCGGAGGATTAACCTAGTGAGCCACGGCGCCGGCCCTGGTCTTGCTTTTCTACCCATGGCCTTGCAGAGAAAGTGGTGAGACTGGAACCATTAAGAGGGTCATTGGTGCTAATCATACAAAGTAGAGTTAAGCATGCGTGATGTCCAAGATAGCAGTAGAACACACAGAAGAGGGGTGGAGACGACGCTACAGGCTTGCATGCACACGTAGCTATGACTACAGACCTTTTGATAATCTAATTTGTGCAAATAGTTCTAATAGCACAGACCTCACCCCTCGGTTTGCCCCTGGTCACAATTTGATATATATTACGCCAGAGAATAACATGATTTTTCTTAGCGCTTTTATCGAGTTATCTGAATAATTCAATTCTCTCCCAGACAAGTCCCCAGAATGTTAACACATGCTGAGGCTGAGAAATGCTTCCTTAGTCCCAGGTCTCTGCTTCTCCCTGGTCTCCCACTTCACGGCCCTGCAAAAGGAAGTCGTGACAGCGCCAGCTGGAGGGAGGACAATGTGGACCTTCATCCTGCCAGACACCCACCACCATCAGCTAGGTTCTGCCCAGATAGCTTTTTTAGAATCTCTGTTACATGGGAAACTCGCCCAAGGCTTTGTCAATCAAGAGTCTAGCGAAGATGATTGATGTCTAGATGTGGCGAGAGTAGGGGTGAGGGAGGGAGCCATGTGGAATGAGGTGGCACACCCATCAGAATGGATGGGCACTGCTCCAGGGGAATCTGACACAGGGCGCCCAGGCTCCTTGCAGACTGGGATCTACATGAGCGTGGGATCCAGTGATTCCCACTATTTCTCTGTGCCCGCCCCCAACCTCCTCCTCCTAGACCAAGGGCTTCCCCCCTGTAAAATTCCTCCCAGCGTCACCAGCATCTTCCTGGGGTGCTGGAACCACCTTCATTGTGTAAAATACTCCGCTGCTTCCATGGCTCCTACCTTCCTGTCCACACATGCTCGATTTTCTGTAGGCCCCTTACACACACACACAGGCTACTTTCTGTCTGTCTTCCTAACAGCCACACAACCTATATGATTGTGCTGAGCTACAAGGCAAACGGTTTCCTTTTCCGCATTCTTTGCCTTCACCCCCCCCCCCTTCCTGGGCCAGATCTATTAGGCAGAAGGCTGAGTGGTCCTTGCTGAACCCCCCCGCCAGCCTCCTGCTGGGGGTCCCCACTCCGACTCTCACGGCTGCCCTCCTGGCTCCCTCCGTATCGTATCGTAGTCAGCAGGTGCACTGTTCCGCTTGTGAGCTTAGCATCCAATGGAGGATGAGAAGGAGCCGAGTCCCACGTCCTTACCTGCGTCTCTGCCTCCCCCTGCTCTCACTCCCACCCCTGGGCTGAAGGGACTGCTCTGACCTTGCCTCATGAGCCACGACGACTTCCCGTACAAGGCACCTCCCTACGCTGAGAGAGGAAGCACGGAAGCGGAGTTCCCCACTGCCAGTCCCTAGGAGAACAGAACGAAAACTGAAGAGCCTGCCCTCCTCCCAGGCGCATGAGGCCCACGTCCGTACAGCTCTCCGTGTCCGCAGACACCTCGTCTTGGCTCTCAGAGTGCGATGCTGGAAGCAGCGGCGTGGGCCTGTGTGCCACTGGCATGAGAATTGGAAACGAGCCCTCCTGGACCTGTTGATGACTCCGCCATCAGCCTCCCATTTGGCCTCTGCAGGTGGTCATCTTCTCCAACCTGACCCCAATTTTCCTCTCATGTCGAAGGCCTCCTGCTATGCAGAAGAGCACTGAGATGGAATTTATCACAGCAGTCCCCACGTAAGGAAGGGAGCTGATGCTGTCCCTGCGCGGGCAGCCTCTGGTTGCTGGTTTTAACTCAGAAGGTCTGTTTGCTGTGCCCTCATGACATACTCAAAGCTCTATCAGGATTCTGTAGCTCTTGGTTTGCGTCTTGGTTTTGAAAAGAAATCTAATGAGCGGCTTCCTAACCTATGGCACAGAGAGGCTGTCGGTCAGTGCTGGGTGCATGCACCATGGCGATCTCGCTACGAGCTTTTCCCTTCCTCCCATGTGTCTGCCTGAGTGCACCCTGGCTGGTTTTCAGGCAGTCATGGTGCACTTAGTCCTATCAGATCCTGTATCCAACTTCCTGATGGGCCTGTTCCTGTCACATAGTACACGCGGGTCCAAAGCTCGTTTGTAATGCTTTGCCAACAGCTTCCACCAGGTTTCCCGTGCTCAGCAAAGCCAGCCCAGCCCCACGTCCCTCGACGGAGCCCTGGTTTGAGCTTGGCGAAGCCAGCCCAGCCCCACGTCCCTGGACGGAGCCCTGGTTTGAGGGGGAGACTTTGTGTACAGGAGTGGATTTATAAGAGGGAGCGTGCAGTTGGAACCTTGATGATAGTTGACAAACCAGAATCATTCACTAGTGGATTGTCAACTGTTTTTTGGTTAAAAACAAGTACAGTTCCACAGGGAATGCAAAAGGCAGCAGTGGCCCAGGGTGCTGTCTGTGAAATCCGCATACCCCAGGGGTCTTCAGACACTTCATAAAAATAGCTGTTTTTCACAGTATATAAGCTTAGTTTCCTATCTTCTGCTTCACAATAAACTTCTCTCTACTGCTGCTCTTCCGTCATTTGTCCTCGCATCTCAATCACCCGCAGGCGCTTGGGAGACATGAGCAGGTCAACGGGCAGAGAGCCGTCCATGGGCATCCTCTCTCCCTCGTGGTCCCTCGGCACGTCCCCTCTCTGGCCCGTAGGTAGCGCTGAGAGGTGTGTGAAGCGGACAACGGATGGAGGGAAGAAGAACTCAAGTAGGAAGAAAAGGAACGGTGTGGCCGCCCGGCCCCTCAGAACAACCCTGGAGAGACCTGTGCTCTGCTTCCCAGACCAGAGTCAGAGGCAAACCATGGCGTTTTCCTCAGTCAGCCTTCCCCTTTCGGGAGCGGGGGGGACACTCCCCTTCGCCTTCCTCCCCCTTCTCTGAAAGCAGCTTTCTTGTGCACTTTCCCTGAACTCTCCCACGGACACAGCACATGCTCCTAGGCCTCCCCCTCCACGGACTCAACCAGGGTTAGAAAAGTGACCAGGACACTGTTGTCCTGGGACACAGCACAGGTAGCCAGGCTCAGACTATGCAGAAGCTGTGGGGCATGCAGGGAAGGATTTGGAATTTCAGGTGAACACCATAGCAGGACCACAGAGGTTTTCAACAAAGGGGGTCCATGGTTTCATTTTAGGAACAAAGTCACTCTGTTCCTATGGCACCGGTGGCAGGGGAGACGAGGGACACCACTGGGGCGTCCTGAAGTGACAAAGGATGCTGGCACTAGAGGCAGACTCGAGCTGCGATTCAGGAGTAACCAAGTGTTGAAATCTTTACTTAATATATACGAAACTGATCTTCTGTATATAAAGAGAATTGAAAATGAATCTTGATGTGAATGCAAGGGGAGAGGGAGTGGGAAAGGGGAGGGTTGCGGGTAGGAGGGAAGTTATGGGGGGGAAGCCACTGTAATCTATAAGCTGTATTTTGGAAATTTATATTCTTTAAATAAAAGCGTTATTAAAAAAAAAAAAAGAAAGAGGGGGAGGAGATGATGGACAGTCACTGGCTGAGCAGATGAGCTGGCGACTTAAAGAGACGGGGCGGACTATGGGAGAGGTGGACTTGGGGGACGCAGGACGGGGATGCATCCGTCTGCAGTTCCACCCCTTTCCATCACTAACCCTGTACACACTGGCTTAGGTATCAGAGGAGGAGCAAAGCTATGTGCCCGACACACCCTCTGCCTGGGCACCACCCTACAACAGTGCCCCACGTGCTCAACAGCACACCTGGGAACACCAGGACACACGCTGTTTGAGCAGCGGGGACTAGCAGAGAGCAACCTGCCATCTGTCTGTCTCCTTTGAGACTTTGGGGAGTTCCTAAAAGATGTTCCAACCAAGAAATGAATGGAAGAATCCCTTAGCCCTTCCTCTTAGTGTGCCCATGGCTTCAGGTTATCACCAATATAGCAGTTGCTTTCTTGCTGGATATGTAATAGAGAAACAGTGTTTTTAGTGGAGATTCAGGAACCAGGGGGACAGATAAAAAAATAAAAAAGCTTTGATAGTGTGAACAAGATTGACAGATCTGGGATGGAAGAAGCACGAAGGGGCCGATCTCCCCTGGGACCCAGAGAGGAGTCTTATTTTGTCAACACTGGAAAAGCTCTCGAGATTCGGTACGGCTGAGGTACAGGGTACCCTATTCCAAACAACAGCCTGAGGAAGCCTCCAAACTGGTTCTCATGGGATGTGGGGAGGGCCAGTCTGTGCTGTCCCCTGAGGCAGGCGGGGCCATCAGGGGACCCTGCTGGAACAGATGCCAGCGACTCCCACAGCAGAGGGAGTGGCCTGCCCCGGGGTGCCCAGTTCATGCCACAAGGAGACACCAACAGCGTCTTGCATTTGATCAGGGTGCTTACATAAACCTTACTGAAGTGTTCAGAAAACCCACACTGCTGCCTCCTCCTGGCGCATGGCTTCGTTTTTCTGAGTAAGTCGCAGGTAGCACAGCCCTGTGGGTGAGCTGAGCCCGCGGCACAGCCTAGCACACAGCCGCTCCTCTGCCACGCGAGCTCTTCCCTCTATTACACTGTACATAATGTGTCCTTCTGAGTGAACCCAAGGCTGACCACCTTCCTTCTCCGAATTCCCCCTCATCATATAGCATGGGTTGTGTAATTTTCCACACAAATTCAATTCCACTGCTGGTTAAAAAATAAAATAAGATAGGGCATGGGGACGCTCTTAACAAGGAGAGGTGCTCCATGCCAACATGAATTCTGTAATAATTGTTAATTTCATAGTGGTGATAATAGATTGTTATTTTTATAATGATTATAGCACATCATTATCTAGGCTTCCCTTGGAAAATCTGAGGCCTTAATTACAGGGTGAGTTATTTGTTTTTACGTCTGTCCCACATTATTTGTGTTTGAATGCATACGTCTAGATACTCAGTGCACCTTTCATCCTGCAGAAGGAGAATTAGGTCACTGTACAACTGATGCACTGATGCTTTGAGGCCAAGGACGCGAAGGAACGGGTGTTTCTCCAGAGCCTGCCTGCTGTATGCACAGGGCACTCCCAGGGGGAGTGCATGGCTCCCGCCCTGGGAAAAGGAGCCAGCCTCAGAGCCCTCACGCCTCACACTCCCTCCACTGAGAGCCAGGTGCCTGGGAGTGTGCCGACCCCCTCTGCCAGGCAGGGATTGAGTGAGAGGCTGTGGGTGATGCGCTGAGCCTACCGGCAAAGGCAGCTGCTGTCCGGGCGAGGGTCAGTTCTCCATAACCCTTGCTGCTGACCAAGCGCAGGGCTCCTCGTTCCTAACAGCAACACAGCAGAAATGCCCCTAACCCAGGGAAGCTCTGGCCCCAGGTCTGCTTCGGAGGCACCCACAGAGAATGAGAACAGTGCTATCTGTTCTCCCTAACATCGATCCTGTTCAACAGCAGCCTGCAAGAAAGGCAGAGGGACCCTAAACACATCAGCAAGGGCACTAAGGAAAACACACCTGATCCCAGCCACTCTGCCTGCAACCCTGGTGTCTGGAGACGCGGGAGGAAGGAGGCGGCTTACTTTCCAGACTACAGATGAAGCAGAAACATACAGGGTGCTCACGCAGCCCACAGCCGACCCTCGGAGCAGAGACTCGGGAGCGTCTCTCTGCCTTAGGACTTGAGCCTCAGAGGGGAGAGAGGGAAACCTCCTCGGGGGTGGTCTCTAGGATGCAGCTGCAATGGAGGGGCGCGGACGCGCAGTTCTCAGAGCAGACAGTGGGGAGAAGCAGAAGAGTGGCCCCGGCGTCCCCACGTCTCGCTCCCGCCGCCCCCTTGGGATTCATCTGTGCTGTCCCTGGGCTGATGTGTGCAGGGCCAACCCCTGTGGTCCTGCACAGCATGTCAGGCTACGATGATTATTTATAGGCTTCTTCGAGCCCGTTTGGCTGGGTCTGAGAACGAGGCACCGAGCGAGGCTGAGCCAGGGAGTGGGAGATTTACAGACACCTCATCAGAGCTCCCTGCCACGAAGCCTCTGCCCCGGGCCTGGGGGGCGCAGCGTTGCTGACGGCTGTCACCACGGAGGGGCTTTCCACGCCGTGATTATGAATAGGCTGGAACCGGGGGTTGCAGATAACAGAGGCTCACGCCTCCCTCTGCAGAAGAACTTCAATTCAAACTGTAAAGGCCTCTAGGACAAGCACTCAATCAATAGTAGGGTTTATGATTGGTGTGAATAACTTAAATAAATCCCTCTCTGCTGGTCTTCAGAAAACATGTAATTCTGACTTAAAAATGTACTCAGTGGCCAGCGCTATGGCTTAGCGGGTAAAGCCGCCACTTGCAGTGCCCGCATCCCATGTGGTGCCGGGTCCAGTCCTGGCTGCTCCACTTCCTATCCAGCTCTCTGCTATGGCCTGGGAAAGCAGCAGAAGATGGCCCAGGTCCGTAGGCCCCTGCACCTGCATGGGAGACCTGGAAGAAGCTCCTGGCTTCGGATCGATGCAGCTCTGGCCATGGCGGCAATTGGGGATTGAACCAGTGGATGGAAGACCTCTCTCTCTCTCTCTGTCTCCTTCTCTCTCTGTATAACTCTGACTTTCAAGTAAATAAATCTTTAAAAATGTTTTATATCTGAGAGAAATAACTTACTGTATGGAATAGCAGTTAGAAATTTTGTAATAATGAGCCATTGTCTTTAAAAGTGGTTAAATACGGCCCCAGGTAGAAACGTCAGATTTCCCACCAAACCCCCTATCTGAGCACGCGCATTCGTGCACTGATGGAGCCCCGTGTTTGAGAGGCAGGTCTGGCCTGACCCAGAGCTTCAGGCTGCCTCAAGATCCTGTCCACTCAACCAGCCCTGCCCTGCACCCTGGCCATCAAGTCTCCAGGGCCAAGGGACCTGAACAGGTTCAGAAGCTCACATCACCTGGCTGGCTAATTGCATTAAACCCCAGGGGTTGAGTCGGGGGCTGAAATTCCTGGAGCAGTGGGATGTAAAACAGGAAGAGCGCTGAACTTTACTTGGACTTCCCAAGCTCTGAGCAAAGACGTTCAAACCTCAAGAATGTACCCACCCAAATGAAACACGCCTGCCTGCGAGCGGGACTTGCAGAGGGGGTACTGGTCTACCCACTGGAGCGACGTGAAATAAACCAGACAAACAACTCATCTGAGAGATGGCGTCAGGGTTCCAGGCACTGGTGAGCTCTCCAGCATCTGCCCCCCCGTCCCCCACTGCTCCCTGCCCCCTACCTTAGCCCTTCTGCATAACCATGGACATGACTTCCTTCCTCTCTGTCTGCCGTGAGACTCAGAATTAACCACACCCACAGGGCCGCTCAGAGCCCGTGGCGCCCCACCATGGGCTCCTATTCATACTACTTCCCATTTCCCTGTAATGCGGTTTTCCGGGGCTCTCAAAACATCTTTGAAAAAGACCTTTGTGCCGGTAGAGACGACACATAGATAAGCTGCCAAGGATCTGATGCTGTGCAAACGCCAGGGATCCTGGACTCCACTTTGTCCTTTCAACACATTGCCTATGCACACAACAGGGACAAAGCCTTCCCTAACCGCTCTCCTCTGTCGCTCGCCCATCTGCCCGGTGACATCTTTGGCCTCTGTGCTAAAAGTAGCACCAACTCCAACCACTACTGCTACCTTGCCCTGGCTCTGGGGATAAGTTGTTTTTTTTTTTTCCTCTTAAAATAAGGGGTCACAGAGGCAAACACAAACTGTCTTCCTTGCTTAGCTAATCCTCTAACACCTTGATCAGGAATCCTCTAATGACACGAGAAATTCGCCCCCTTTCCCTTCCTGTTCCCTCTGCTCATGGCAACAGAGAGGCCCTCTGAACCTTTCCCTCCATGGTCCCCAAGTTCCAACTCTAGGATCTGATGCAACTGAACCAAAGACAGGCCCACCTCCTGCCTGGCTGCACAGGAAAGTAGAAAAATGGGTGCACTGATGATCAGATTTCACCCACAAAGAAATTTGCTTTGCTTTCTAAGCAAATATGTAAATGAGATTTACAGTCAAATTCGATGCAGAAGAACATGGCGTTTTTTTAAAATAAAATTCCCAAAGCTGGCCATACTAGGCCTGTTCGTTCAGCTTTTTTTTTTTTTTTTTTTGACAGGCAGAGTGGACAGTGAGAGAGAGACAGAGAAAAAGGTCTTCCTTTGCCGTTGGTTCACCCTCCAATGGCCGCCGCGGTCGGCGCGCTGCGGCCGGTGCACCGCGCTCATCCGATGGCAGGAGCCAGGTGCCAGGCGCTTTTTCCTGGTCTCCCATGCGGGTGCAGGGCCCAAGCACTTGGGCCATTCTCCACTGCACTCCCGGGCCACAGCAGAGGGCTGGCCTGGAAGAGGGGCAACCCGGATAGAATCTGGCGCCCCAACCGGGACTAGAACCCCGTGTGCCGGCGCCGCAAGGTGGAGGATTAGCCTGTTGAGCCACGGCGTCGGCCCGTTCAGCTTCTCTAATGATTCACCCCCACCGCTGTATTTGCTGCAAGTTTCTTTCCGAAGCCTGCTCAGAGCGAACCTCCCGGGCCCGGGGCTGCTGCACTGCGGTAGGGCCTTCTCCTGTCTGCCCCAGCGCTCTCCAGACGCAGGGAGGCCATCCCTTTGTTGGAATCCCTGCAGAGGGGGTGAGCAGCCTGTCACAGCCGAGGGGCAGAGAGAGCCTTGGGAGGGGCAGTGGGCGGCAGCAACGGGAACAGAGCCACAGTCGGTACTTGCTGCTTGTTTTCTAACGCCACAGCAGGGCACGGAGCTCAGCCTTTCATCTGTGTCAAGTACTCCAGTGCTGTCAGAGCCACCGACCCCGAGAGTCGTCTTCACAGCCGTTTTATAGAGGAAATGGAAGCGCACAGACAGTACCCCATTTGGCCGTGGCCCAGCAACCATGGAGGGTCAGGGCCGGGGAATCCAGTCTCCCTCCACTGAAACCAGGAGGTGGACTGAAAAGCAATCATGGTGGACACGAGGGGCTGGCTCTGGAAGACGACTGCCCCATCACCTGCCAGGTCCATCAGTCCATGTGCACTAAGCACCTACGGGGGAGGGAACTGTTTTCTGCCAAGGGCCACTTGCGTGTTCACAGCATTCATGGGCCACACAACATCACCAGCTGGACAAGCAGCCTGCTATAGATGCATTGCATTTCCAGTCCTGCCTGCAGGATGCTTGGCAGTGCTGGACAGACCAGACCACACTGTGGGCATTCCATGCTTTCCGTCGAGATGGGCCACACCCCTCCAGGAAGGTGGAGTCCAGACAGAGCTGCAGACAGACAAGAGCGATCCAAACCAGGTTCTTTCCAAACGCTATTCAAGCTCCACTGGCCAAGACATGATGGGATCATTTAAAATGCAAACATCCAGTCCTGTCTACACCCAGTGAACTAAAGAAGGTGGTAGAAATGAATTTAGCTCCTAATAACTGCTATGCATGACATACTGAAGAATTGCCATTATGAACCAAATTTTCTTTCTAGCGATGGGGAACCAAAGGCTAGGGCAAAACACACACACGTCCCAGCAGCTCCTGTCCGTAGTTGCTTCAGGGGTGAATCCCACAAACATGACTGCCTTGTTCTGCAAGTGACTATGGGGGCAAACGCACAGGTACACTGATGTTCTACAATGGATTAAGAACTTCCATGGGCCTGGTGTGGTGATACAGTGTGTTAAGCCACCTCTTGTGACAGTGACATCACATTCAAGTGACGGTTCAAGTCCTGGCTGCTATGTTTTTGATCCAGCTTCCTGCTGATGGGACTGGCAAAGCGGGAGATGCTGGCTCCGGTGCTTAGATCCCTGCCACCCATGTGTGAGACCCAGATGGAGTTCCAGGCTCCTGCTGTCAGCTTGGCCCAGCCCTAGCTGTTCTGGCTATCTGGGGAGTAAACCAGCAGAGGGAAGATCTCTAATTTAAAAAATAAATCAAACAGCCATAGTGCTACATGATATTGACCATCCAGACAGCCATGTCCAATCCAAGGTACAAAGTTCAACTGCTGACATGGAGCAAGATGGTAACTGAGACAGCAGCTCGGAGCATCCTCTGCCCACAGAGACAACAGTGTGAACGGCTGTTCCTGCACCAAGTCACCTCAACAAGAGCTTAGCAAGCCCTGTGAGACCACAGTGCCTCATTGTGCCAAACTGGAAGACCAGATTCAACAAAGGAAGGCGAAAGCCAAGAGGGGCCACGTCACGCTCCCCCAGCTCCAAGTCCCGCAGCACAAAGATAAATCTAGCGTTAACTCTAGATCTGAGACTTGAAATCCAATAGTAGCCCCCGCCTGACAAAAGCCAGCGCCCAAAAGGGCTGCTCAGCCCCAGTCCTAGGCTGCTACCTGCAGACCGACTGCTTAACCAGGCAGCTAACGGGCCGCCTCTGCCTGCGTATGGCACACAATGGAGTGAAGTAACAGGGAGGGAACTCAGGACTTGCTTGGGAGCACGGAGCTGGGCTGCTGTGACATCCGGCCCCTGCCCCCAGACCAATGCTTGCAGGTGGCGCCTGCTGCCTCCCATCAGATGGAGGCCTGTATCCTGCTGAGACAGACTTGGCTTGGGCATACGGTTGCCAGCTTCAGGTTGGCCTGGCACCCCCGCCCCTTGAGACAGTGCAGGGCCTGTGACTATGAGATCCAGGCGTGTCCTAGCTTAGTACCAGACTGGGTAGAACAAGGACTGTTTTTACTACTCCCCACCCCCAGTCCTTGGGCAGACAGCAGCAAACACAGGACTGTGTCTTGAGACTCAGCGCAGGGTTGGAAGCACCCAGTGTCAGGTGGATCCTAATAGTCTCCTATCCCGAGGCCAGCACCAGTGGACATGGCCTCTGACCTGCCACGGTGCCCAGCAGAATCCTGTGCTCCCAGAAGGGTGGACTTACATTCCAGGCAGCACCACCTGTGGCTGCATGCATCCACCATGGGCTATGAGTCCGTGTCAGTAGGAGACAGACCATGGCAGCGTGGGCTTCAGTCCCACTCTCATACCACTCTGCTGTCAGTAGGCTGTGGGCTCCATGTGCCATTGCACTGCTGGCACAGGACTGAGCATCTGGGTCTGCCATGCCCCTGGGCAAGCTTGTGAGGACAGACAACCCCTTAATAGAGGGCTCCTCGGTTCATTCTGGAACGGCAGATTGGAGACAAATCTGAGCTCACCGCATCACTGACACAGTGATGGTGCACTACCAGCCCGCTTTAGCAAACCACGACTCAGGGCGCCACCTAGTGCTGAAGTAGTGGAAGAGTTAACATTCTGGGAAAAAATAAGGAGACTGCTTACCATTTCTAGAACAAAACATCCACAAACTGAGATTATAAATACAGGGAAAAATAATAATTTCCTGTGCAGGTGGCAACATATGCCAGTAAGCGTCCAGACCTCCCCTGAAACCATGACCCCACCTAACAAAACGAACCCGCAGAAACCAGCCACCTTGGCTCTAACATTGTCAAAAGCTCCAGTGAAGAGCGTGAATTAGTTATTTTGGAGAAACTCAGGGAAATTAAGGAAAACACAGGGAAAT
Source organism: Sylvilagus bachmani (assembly GCA_015711505.1). NCBI lineage: Eukaryota > Metazoa > Chordata > Mammalia > Lagomorpha > Leporidae > Sylvilagus > Sylvilagus bachmani. Next base: position 5,196,681 of record CM027389.1, read on the forward strand.
GATTTAATACGCTAACAGATACGTGGCAGAGAGATGGCATATACTTCTTAAATCGAATAGAACACTTTTAACTGAAAAGCACCCCAGCATAATGTGAAACTCAAGAGAAATTGCTAGTAAAACACAAGAGAAATTACTAATACAAGAAATCCAGCAGCAGAAGTTAGTGATCCTGCAGGGAGACCGTGTGAAAATAAGCAGACACAGGAGACAAAAGAGATGAGCGAGGAAGATAGCTTAGGAGAACGTTGGGGCAGCATAACAGGAACACAGAGCTCAGTAGCAGGGGTCCAGCAAGGTCTGACAATACCCTAGAGATACCAGGTGCATTCAAAGATATACTAATAGAAAATCCCAAACTCTAGAGAAAGATATACAACTCTCTAAGTACAGGAAAGGGAGAGATTTGCATGCAGATTTAACTCAACTCAGTCTGGTCCAAGACAATTTATGATCCAGTTTTCCAAAGTCAGTGATAAATGGGACTCCTAAAGCTGCAACAGAAAATCAAGAACACATAAGTGACTCTGTCTTCATGACGCTGCACAACCCTGAGGAGAGAGTGCTAAGCAAGCAGGAGTGGGGTGAGGTTTTCACAGCATTAAAGGGGTGAAGGTAGGGGACTTCCAGCCAAGAATCTGAGTCCAAGAAAAGCTGTACTTTACACATGAAGGATATACACAAGCAAAAGCTCAGAGAATTTGTCACCACCCGACACCTATTTTGAGATAAAATCTAAAGGCAGAGCTCCAAACTGATAGAGATGCTAAGGAGTGAGAAGACATTGTCAGAAGGTACACACTTCAATGGGAAGAGTAGATCAACAGAAAAATGCAGAATGTGCCCTAACAGTAAACAGGTGACATAAACCATTCACAACCCATGGATTGAGGAAGAGACTCAGGAGGACATGTAAAAATTCCTTCACACAAAAGCAAAGAAACAAAACCCACCAGCATCTATGGGATACAGCACAAGCAGTACTAGGATGGAAGTTTGTAACACTGAATGCTTACACCAACAACAGGAATGATTTAGCTCTGCAATTTCAGCAATCAGAAAAATGAGAGCCAGTGAAACCCAAAATTAGTAGATGGAAAGACGGTAAAAAAATCAAACATGAAATAGATTTGAATGACTATAATAAAAAATGAAACAAAATTGACAGTCTCAACATACTAAGAAAAAAAGAACAATATAATCAGAGGAGGTATTACAAATGACACCATAGGACTATAAAGGATTACCAGAGGTTATTATGGAGAGTGCACACTGACAAATCTGATAACCAAGAAGGCTGGACAAACTCCTGACACTAGCACACCTTGCAACGATTGAATCATGACCAATGAGTAGGCAGATTAGATCAGTGATAAAAAGTCTCCCCTCAAAGAAACGCTAGAACCAGATGGCTTCACTGTGGAATTCCACTAGTTTTTCTTAAATTATTCCCCAAAAATGAAGAGGAAGGGGCAGAGCTGTGGTGAAGCACATGAAGTCACTGATGACATCCTGTATCACAGCACGGGATCGAGTCCTGGATGCTCCACTGCTGATCTAGCTTCCTGCTAGTGTTCCTGGGAAGGCAGCACAAGACTGTTCCCAGTGTTTGGGCCCATGTGGCCACGTGGGAGACCTGGATCAAGTTTCTGCCTTCAGCCCAGCCCAGTTCCTGGCTTTGCAACTGCCGTTTGGGAAGTGAACCACCAGATGAAAGAGATCTCTCCATCCCACTCTCTCTCTCTCCCCACCCCTCCCTCTCTCCCTTTCCCTCCTTCCACTCTCCCTGTCACTCTGCCTTTTAAGATCTTTTAATACTATTTCAGAGAAAGAAATTCTTTCATTTTACAAGGCCAGCATTACCTTATACGCAAGTAGACAAGGACACATCAAGAAGATAAAGCTACAGTGGATATGCTTGAAAATCCTCAACAGAATACAAACAAACCAAACCCAGCAGCTCATTAAAGAGTATTCACCGTGACCAAGTGGGAGTCGTCCACGTGTGGCAAGGATGGTTCAGCATAAGCCAATCAATACACGTGATGCATCACATCCATAGAGTGTAGGACAGAGTCCTACAGAAGCATCAACAGATGCACAAAAGGAATCTGACAAAATCCAACATTCTTTCCTGATAAAAACTCTGAATCAACAGGGAAAGAAGCAATGCACTTCAATGGAACAAAAGCCACCTAGAAAAGCCAATAGCCAACATCCTAATAAATGGAAAAGGGCCGAAGATTTTTACCACTGTGACCTGTGGGAGACAAGGATGGCCACTATCACCACTTTTATTCAACACAGCACTTGAAAGAAAAACTACACAAGTGAGAACAAACAAGCGGCATACAACTTGAAGAGGAGGAACTCAAATGGTCACTGTTGGCAGATGAAATAATTTACACACAGACCGCACCAAAAACTGTTAGAACTAATAAATAAATCCACCAGCATTACACTCAAGTCAGTGTACAGTAATTAGATTATTCCCCAATAGCAGATTATCTGAAAAAGGCATCAAAAAAGCAATCCCATTTTCAGTAACTAAAAAAAGCATATGAATAACCTTAATCAAAGGGGTTAGATGTCTGCATAATTAAAACTAACACACTGATGAAAGAAATCAGAGGACATGAACAAATAGAAAGATATCCCATGTTCATGGCATGAAAGAATCAGTACCAATTCACAGATGAAATGAAATCCTTAACAAAATACCAAATTATTTATAAAAGTAGAAAAAAAGTATTAAACTTTGTGGAGAGCTACCAAGTAATTGTGAGTAAAAAGAACAAAACAATACACTACAAACATAACATTAAGTAGAAGAGCCTGGTATTGGCATTAAAAACAGACACACAGACTAATGGCAAAGAATGGGGATTCCAAAAGGAAACCCATGCATCTACAGCCAGTTGATCTTGTACAAAGGTAATGAGGATGTGCAATGGAGAAAGCAGTCTTTTCAGTAAGTGGTTCAGAGAAAACTGGGTATTTCCATGTAGATGAGTACAGATGGACCCTGCACACACACTTCATCATGTACAAACTGTCATGTCCAACTGTCAATGGATTAGAGACTTAAATCTACGGCTAGAAACTTTGACTCTGCTGTAAGAAAATCTGGGGATGGTGCTTCCTGACTTTGGAACCAGTAAGAGTTTTTTGTTAAGCACTCAAATGCATAGGAAATAAAAGCAGAAATAAACAAAAGAGGCATCACTAAGGAGCTTCTGCACAGCAAAGGAAATGACCAACAGAGTGAACAGACCCACAGAACGGGAGAGCAGATGTGCAATGTAAATACCTGACAGTGGGCAAATGCCACAGAAAAAACTAAACTCAATAAAAAAAAATATAGTAGCCCCATTTTAAAAATGAGCAATAGATTTAAACGGGCACTTATTTTTTATTTTTATTTTTTTGACAGGCAGAGTTAGACAGTGAGAGAGACAGACAGACAGACAGAGAGAAAGGTCTTCCTTTTTCTGTTGGTTCATGCCCCAAGTGGCCACAACAGCCAGTGCACTGCACCAATTCGAAGCCAGGAGCCAGGTGCTTCTCCTGGTCTCCCATGCGAGTGCAGGGCCCAAGCACTTGGGCCATCCTCCACTGCACTCCTGGGCCACAGCAGAGAGCTGGACTGGAAGAGGAGCAACCGGGACAGAATCCAGTACCCAGACTGGGACTAGGACCCAGGGTGCCGGCACCACAGGCGGAGGATTAGCATAGTGATCTGCGGCTATACAGGCATTTATAAGAGAAACACTTACAAATGGCCAACAGGTACATGAAACGATGCTTGCCGCCGACCACCAGGGAAGTGCAAATCCCAACCACAGTGAGAGTACACCTCACTCCAGTTAGAATGGTTATTATTAGCAAGACGGAAGTTAACATGTTCCAGTGAAGAAAGTAGGAATGTCAATTAGCATGGCCACTGTGCAAGCAGCATAGAGGTTCCTCAACAATGAAAATTAAAACAGGGACAGGCATTTGGTTCTGGCAGTTGTTACAATGCTGGGTATCGTAGCATACATCCCATATTGGAATAACTGATGTTTGGGTCTCAGGTCTGCTCTTGATTCCAGCTTCCTGCTACCGCACACTGTGGGAGGCAGCCGATGGCAGCTCACGTGCTTGGGTCCCTATCATGCATGCAGAGACCTGAATATGGGCTGCCTGACACCCCACTCTGGGCCACTGTGGCTTTTGGAAAGAAAATTGGCACACTGCAATGCTCTGCTTCCTTGCTATTCTAATAAATAAACAAATAAACCAACGAACAAATTTTGTGAATAAATAAATGTAGAAGTGCCATGTGATCCAACACTCTCTTTGCTGGATATATATCCAAGGGAAATAAAATCACTCTGTCAAAGAAACACCTGTACTCCCAAGTTTCTGCAGTACACGACACACAACAGCCAAGAAATGGAAGCAACCCAAGTGTCCATTAGCTGGTGAATGGAAAAAGAAAACGCGGTGCATGTGCACAGTGAAATACGATTCATCCATGAGAAGGATGAAGTCTTGTCATGTGCGGCAACGTGGATGCCATTGGAGGTCACAAGGTCAACTGAAATGTGTTAAGCACAGGAAGACGAGCACAGAATGAGTGGTGTGGTGCACGAGGCTAACCCACTGCTTGGGACACCTGCATTTCATCTCAGAGTGCCTAGGCTGGAGTCCTGTCTCCACTTCCAATCCAGCTTCCTGTCACTGTGGATCCCAGGAGGTAGCAATGACCCCCCAAGTGCTTGGGTTCCTGCCACTCACTTGGGAGACACAGATGGAGTTTCAGGCTTCAGGACTGGGTCTGATACAGTCCTGGCTACTGTGGGCATTTGGGGAGAGAACCAGCAGGTGGAAGATACCTCCTTTCTCCCTCTCAATCTGTCCCTCTGCCTTTCAAATTAAACAAATACATATTTTTTTTTTTTTTTTTTTTTTAATTTT
>CM027389.1:5207296-5411058 GCA_015711505.1 Sylvilagus bachmani
TGGGATCTGTCCTTAATGTGTTGTCCAATGTGAAGTAATGCTATAACTAGTACTGAAACAGTATTTTTACGCTTTGTGTTTCTGTGTGGGTCCAAACTGATGTAATCGTTACTTAATACATACTAAATCGATCTTCTGTATATAAAGGTAATCGAAAAAGAAAAAAAAAACTCATTGCTATATTAGATATTGCATAAAAAATTAATCAAATTCGAAAGCTACTTACTTGTAACTATACTTACTGTAGGCACAATAGCTTTGTTTCAGAGAAGAGACTCACACTGCCCCCTAACCAAATCCTAGAGTACAGCCCATAGCGGTACAGTACCGTCTCGCAGAAGGACCATCTGTTGAAATCCATACTCCTCTTGGGCATAAAAGTCCCCACTTTTCCTCACCCTTGGTCATGCACAAACATTCCACCATCCTAGCAAAAACATCAAAAAGCCTCACCAATCCACTGACCCTAGACCAGGCACTTCTCTATGATCCAATAGACAGGCAGTTCAGAACGGCAGGGGCACCCTGTGTGCAGCACACTGGAAGCAGGTGTTCTTGCCCTCTGGGACTTGGAACTTGTTCTTTTCCACTCTGCCTTCCCTGTGCCTCTCAGCACAATTCTCCTTCGCAGCAGAACCCAGGTACAGCAGTTCTGCCAGTCAGCACGCTTGCAACCCACGCCTGTCAAATGCTTGCAACCTCAGAGGGACTCAAAACAAGTGCCCCAAGCCCCCACCATGGCTGCTATCAGTTCCAGTGGAAGAAGACACTGCACTATAGCATCCAGCTTGAACTGAAGCCAAAGTAGCTTAACAAACTTGCACTCAAAGGCACATCTTCGAAGAAAACCTTCCATCCACAATAGCCACCCTTTGAATGCAATACAGAAATGCATCTTTCAGATATGCATGTAGCAACACAGGCACCCAAGAAGTGTGAAACACCCAAGCCAAACAACAGCTCCAAAGAAGTCAGAGCTCTTTAGCAGCAGACTCCAAAGAAAATGAGCCTGCTGGTATTCCTCATAAAGAAATCAAAAGAATGAGTATAAGAAAACTCAGACATAAGAGAAGGCAGAGAGGCGTGTTAACAAAACCAGGAAATCAGTGCATCATGGGAGTGAGAGATTCATAGAAGATATGGAGACTGTGACCAAACAGCCATCCTGGAAACAAGTAACTCAGTAAGTCAAAAGAGAAAAAACACAGTAGAAAGCCTCAACGGCAGGCACGATCAACTATCTGAACTTGAAGACCGGTCTTGGGAATTATCCCAGTCAGGACAATGGAAATGAAAACAAGATGGTGACGCCTCAGGGCCACCAATCAGTGACCCAGTCTTCACATTTGGGGATTTCAGAAGAGGAAAAAAAAATGTTTTAAGTGAAGTAACAGCTGAAAACCCCCACGTCTTGGGAATCATCCGGACATGCAGGAACAGGCGGCCCCCAGAACCAACTCGACATGGCCAGACAAGATCCTCATGCATTGCAGTGAAGTAAAGCACAAAGAGATCTCAGAACTGCAAGCGGAAACCACCACGGCACATTTCAGGGTGCTCCATTCTCAGCAGAGAAAGCAGAGATATTCCATGCTCTGAAACAGACAGCTGCCAGCCAAGCTCACCTTTGTAAATGGCGAAGTGAGGATTTTCCACCACAAGTGGCAACTGACCATGAGACCCATCTCCCCAAAGACCCTTTAGTCCTACCTCCGGAAGCAAAAGCGAGATAACCATCACCGAAGTACTGGAACTTACCAAACCCACCCAGAAAGGCAAACGCACGAAAGACAAATGTCAAAGAATCCAACTTCTTCCTACGGTGAACTAGCAAACCACTAAGATGGACAGAGGAGGAAGACGGGAAAAACAGGATACTCTAAAGCAAAGAGAAGTTGTTTTTGCTTTTTTTTTTTTAATTTTTAGGAGTCCTTCCATCGGTGTAATAATTTTGAAGGTATATGAGCTAAATTCTCCAATTAAAATATACAGCTAGCTTGCATGGATTAACAAATGGCAGACTCAATGGTATGCTACCTATAGGAAAATTATTTCACTAACAAAGACACAGAGGAGCAGGATTTGGGTACAGCCAACAATTCACACTGGGGTTGCCTACATCCTATGCTGGAGTGCACAGCTCAAGTCCTAGCTGATCTGCTTCCAGTCCAGGGGAGCAGCTGTTCAAGTAGCCGGGTCCCTAACACCCACGCAGGACACCTAGATGGCAGGACACCTAGATGGAGTTCCGGGCCCTTGGCTTCCACCTGACCGAGACCTGGCAGATGCGGGCATTTGGGAACTGACTCGACCTGGAAGATCTCCATGTCTGTCTGTCTTCCAATTGAAGTGAAATTCAAGAAAGACATTTAAGAAGACCACAGAGATTGAAATTGAGAGAATTCAAACAGAACCCAAAAGTGAGAAGGAATGCCTATATTTAATACCAGGCAAAATAAATTTTAGGACAAAAATCGTAAAAAGAGGCAAGTGAAGATCACCCTATGAATGGTCTTTAAAAAATTTGTGTAAAGTATGCAGCGTGAAAAACTCCTGTGCATGGATTTCAGAAATGTTCACCCCACAGAAATATGCCTTTGAATTTTATTTTTCCACTTTTTTTGGAAGTTTATTCATACCATGATCAAGGAAGCAGTTCATCAAGAAAATATGGGAATTCTAATTGTGGATGGAGCTATTGTGAGAGCACCTAATTTTATAAAACAGACACAATTAGAGTGAGAGGAAAACCTAGGTTTCAGAAAAACTAATATTTGGTCGCTTTAACACCACCCTTCGATCAGTGCACAGGTCGTCCCTGCAGGAAGAATTAACACAGAGAACAGCAGAGATTCTATGCTGTTCTGCAGATCACAGGACCTAACAGACAAATGCACAGCATTTCATCCAGCGGCTAAGCACACACATTCTTTCATCACCAAACACACAGCACATTCCCTAGGACAGGCCACAAAACAAGTTTAAGCCAATTAAAACTAAAAACCAAACATTAATTCTTCTGACCATAATGGACTGAATGCAGAGATCAACAACCAAAGAAACCCTAGGAATTATACAACATGAGGGGACTTCAAAAACTTTGTAGAGGGTAGGTGTTTGGCACACTGGCTAAGATGCCGTTTAGGGTGCCTACCTCTGCTGTTGGACTGCCTGATTTGAGTCCTGGCTCTGCTGATTCCAGCTGCATGCTAATGTGTCCACTGGAAGTCAGCAGGTGCTCACCCAAGTAATCCTGTCACTGCCACCCACTGGGCAGGCCCAGATGACCTACAGTCTCTAAGAGGCCACCTGGGGACAGAACCAGGGAATGGGATCCAGTGATTGATCTCTCTGCCTCTCAAAGACATTTTTTTTTCTTTCCATGGACAACAGAACTCAAAGCTGAGCTCAGTTACGTGGAGAAAACTTTTTGAAATCTATGAGCATATATATATATATATATATATATATATATATGTATGTATATTTTGCAGGCAGAGTGGACAGTGAGAGAGAGACAGAGAGAAAGGTCTTCCTTTTGCTGTTGGTTCACCCTCCAATGGCCGCTGCGGCCGGCGCGCTGCGGCTGGCATACCGCGCTGATCTGAAGGCAGAAGCCAGGTGCTTTATCCTGGTCTCCCATGGGGTGCAGGGCCCAAGCACTTGCGCCATCCTCCACTGCACTCCCTGGCCACAGCAGAGAGCTGGCCTGGAAGAGGCGCAATCGGGACAGAACCCGGTGTGCCGGCACCGCTAGGCAGAGGATTAGCCTATTGAGCTACAGCGCCGGCCAATAAATGTATCTTTTAATTCCTTTTCCACAAAGAATGTGGGGTATCTTCATATATTAAGATGATACAACATGCTTCTGAATGAACACTGGGTCGTTGAATGAAAAATGAAACTAAAAATTACAAGTTTGCTTAATATAACCAAAAATGGAAACAAAATATAACACAACTTGTGGTATGCAGCAAAAATAATTGGGAAAGGGAAGTTTATAGCAGGAAGCAACCACATGAAAGAAACGAAGATTTCACACAAACAAAAAATGCAACTAAAGGGATAGAGGAAGCAAGAAAGATCAGAGCATAAATACAAGAAGAAAAAATTCATAAGTAAAAAGTTCAATGATATGAAGAGTTTTTTAAAGATTAAAGCTAATCCTTTGACCAGACTCATCAAAAGAAAAACATGAGGCAAATAGACAGACTCAACAATACACAGGTGAAAAAAAAAAAAAAGAGGCAGTATAAATGAATGATACTGAGAAAAATAAAGAAGCGCCGGGGGCTACTTTGAACAACTATATGCCAATAAACTGCATTATGTAGAAGTGGATACATTTCTGCACACACTTAACCTACCAGAGTGACCCAGTAAGGCAGAAAACTTCAAAAGGCTGATAGCAAGTTATGAGACTGAGTCAGTGACAAAAATCCTCCCAGCTGCAATGCTGAGCGTAGGAAGGAACTAACAGTGTTTTTCAAACGATCCCAAAAAAGTGAAGGGGACACAGGCTTTAAAACTCTTCCTTCAGTTCCGCGTTAACTAGATACCAAAAGAATAAAACAGAAACAACAAAAAAGAGGAAATGGCACAAAAGCAAAAAACTATACCACCAGTCTCACTCATGAACACAGATGCCAAATTAAAAACAAAAACTAGCAAATTGAATCCAACAACATATTTAAATGATTATATGAATAATCAAGCAGAATAGTTCCCAGAGATGCAAGGCTGGTTCAGCATACACACATCACTGAATGTAACACATCACAGCAACATAATGAAGCATCCAGGTCAGGTGATCATGTCTCCAGCTGATGAAAACAACATTCAGGGAAACTCAACACCCCCTCATAATTAAAACTTTAAACAAATTAAGAAGGAACAGACCTTATCATAATAAATGTTGCATGTGACAAACCCATAGCCAAAACATTCCCACGAAGATTTGAAAACCAAATAAAGATATCCACTAACACTGCTCTTAGTCAACAGAGTTCTGAACATCTTAGCTGGAATAATTAGGTAAGAGAAACAAATAAAAGACATACAAATAGGAAATGAAGAAGTCTGTTTGCATATGACATGATTTTCTATAAAGAAAAATCAATGCACTTGACCAAAAGACTATTAGAGCTAGACACTTATAACCAACTTTGTAAAGTTTGTAAACTTTGTAAAGTTACTAACAAAAAATTAGTATTTAAAAGCAAGTAAAGGGGGCTGGCATTGTGGCACGGCGGGTTAAAGCCACAGCCTGCAGAGCTAGCATCCCATACGGGTGCTGGTTTGAGTCCCGGCCGCTCCACTTCCAATCCAGCTCTCTGCGGTGGCCTGGGAAAGCAGTGGAAGATGGTGTAAGTCCTTGGGCCCCTGCACCCACGTGGGAGACCTGGAAGAAGCTCTTGGCACTTGGCGTTGGATCTGCTTAGCTCTGTCAATTGCAATCATTTGGGAGAGTGAACCAGCAGATGGAAGACTTCTCTGTTTATCCCTCTCTGGTTCTACCTCTCTCTGTAACTCAACCTTCAAGCAAATAAAACAATCTTTTTTTAAAAAAGTGACATTTTTATACACTAGTAACAAACTCACTAAGAAAGAAACTCTAAGAGCAGTCTGATTCACAATAGATACAAATAATAATGCTTAGCCATAAATGTAAACAAGGATGACAAAGAACACTGCAATGAAAACTCCACAATACTCATGAAAGAAACTGAAGTAGACACAAAAATAGAAAAACCTCCCACATTCATGGATTGAAAACAATATTATCACAAGATCCATACTACCAAAGCAATTTACAGATTCATTGCAATTCACATAAAAGTAGTATTACACTTTCCCAGAGCTAGAAAAAATATTCACAAAATTTCAACGGGAACAAAGACTCCACATAGCCACAGCAGTGGTGTGCCAAAAGAACAAAGCTAGAAGCATCACAATGCCTGGCATTCAGACAAAGCACAGAGCTATAGTGCCCAACAGAGCACAGTACTGGCATGTACACAGACACGGAGACCAAAGGAACAAAATACAGAAAGAACAGAATACAGGCTCAAGTGCTGCAAAGCAGAGAGTTCACAATGCATTCTTGGAGCTTTTATGAATGAGCAGGAGAGAGGGGCTCCAGGTGTCTACAACTGAAGTATTAGCAGGGGAAAATACCCTGATCTGCCCAGTACACACTGCACTGACTTACTGAAACATCACACTGCACTCGACACAGACGTACTTCTTTTAAACCAAAAAGCCTTCTCAAATAGATGGCAGAAAATCTCGGTGACCTTGAGTTAGGCAAAGCTTTCTTAGATATCACTTTAAAAAACACCATCTATAACGGAACAGACTGGTAAATTAGGAACTTCTGTTCAAAGCATAGTGTTACATCAATGAAAACTCAAGTTGCAAACAAGGGGAAAAATCTATGCGAAACACATTTCTGACCAAGGTTTTGTGTCCTGAATATACCTTCAAATTTCAGCAATAGGAAAATCTAACAGCAGCAGCACAGAGCACTGGGCAAAATATTTAATATACGAGTCCCTAAAAAAGGTACATGCATGGCAAATAACAACATTATTGTTACCAGGGAATAGGAAAAGGGCAAAACCACAATACAGTTGTATCACATACCTATTAAAATGGCTGCAGTGATGAGGACTGACCACATCAAGTGTTGGAAGAAGTGGAACCGTCCATACACTCTGATAAAATTATAAAACAGCACCATTGATACTTTTCAGTTTTTTCAAAGTCTAAGCATGTAACTATCCTGATCAAGCCATTCAGCTCCTTAAAATCCATCCTTACAAACTCATGGACATGAATATCCACAAGAATAACCATCAACACTAGAAAGAACCCAACCATTCATCAACAGATGAATGGATTTTAAAATGTGGTATATCCATACAATGGAATACTATTAAGTGATAAAAATGATCTATTGCTATACCCAACAACATGATTGCATCTCAAATAATTATGCTACTTTAAAAAAAAAAAGCTAGAAAAGCAGTAGATATTGTAGGATTTTATTTACGTAAACTTTTAGAAAATGCAAACTGATTTACAATGGCAAAAAGTAGATCAATGGTTACATGCGGTGGGGGTGGTAGAAAGGAGGGAAAGGCAATGAAAAGGGAATTTCACTGGTTCAGTCCCGGTAACTTGATGAGATTTTATTCTCTAAGTAGGTAGGTGCACCTTATACTTTATTCAGTCAACCTAAGAGATTTCTAGACTGAGACTAAACTCACAAAACTAAACTTCACGTATTAGCTTGGATTGGGTTTTAAAATGTTTGGGGGTGGACAGGGGGATCACATGGACACGTCTGAAACAAATGGAAGAAGTGAGCTTGGCTCCGTGTGTTGGATGGCGCTACACTATGACTGTTACTCTTCTTAGTTGTAATAGCGGCCTCACACTTATGAGCAGTTCCTTAGACAATGCATGCAGAAACCAAGTGTGAAATACCACGATGAATGTAACCTTTCAATAGTGTAACAGAAAGAGAATGAAAGACAGAAACATTGTCCTATGGATTAGAAAATATACATTTTTTTTGCTCTCATCCAAAGATTATGAAAATACGGATTTTTTTGAAGTAGAACTTTGGGGAAAGTGTAGGTACGCTGTCTGTTTGCACGCACATGGATTTCAGAGGACAGGGAAGCAGTTTCACAGCACAGACACTGACCCTGCCTGTCACCTGCCAGACAACCTGTAGGGTGCTCAGCGGCTGGAAAGGGCGATAGAGAACAAATGCTATTTAGACAACACTTGATTCTGACCGGAACTTAAATGCCTCTGAGGGTCCCAAATGGTACCCCAAGTCAGGCCGGGCTTCCAGGGGGTACGGGGACAGGGGCTGCATTTGGGCGTACCCTTCGTACCTCAATCAGTGGGCAGAAGGGAAAGAAGAACTGGGCAGTGGAAGCAGGAGGAGTTAGCAGGGCTCAGCTGCTCCCAGATGTGTGTTAAGGGCTGGCCCCACATGGGGCAACCTGGCCTTTCTGCCCCACCCTCTCCCAGGGCTTGCTGGCAGCTGCCCCAGGGAAGGGCGTGTGCGCTGAGGCCATCTGAGGCTGTTCAGTTAAGGCAGAGCCCAACTACCACGCCAGGCTCTGTGGGAATACGGTGTCGGTCCAGGAGGCGGAAGCCCACTGGGTCTTGCAGTGTAACATCCAGGCACAAGGCATCTGTGTCTTGGCAGGGCTGTCCACGCAGGGATAACTGTTAATAGTGCTCATTAAATACTCAGCATATAGGTGTTTATAAGATTTAAACATCGTTACTGTTTAAGTTACTTCAAAATTCTACTTTTCCCCAACACGTGGCTGGAGTTTCCTCAATTTGTAGAGGGATATGCAAACTCTGGATTTTATCAAAAAGTAGAAAAGCAGCAGCTGGAGAAATAACACAATGTTTCTGATGCTGAAAGGGAAGTGGAAACCACAGCAGGGTGCACGAGGGTTTACTAATGGCCTGTCTCAATTCCACAACTCTTTTTTTTTTTTAATTTGACAGGCAGAGTTATAGACAGTGTGAGAGAGACAAACAGAGAGAAAGGTCTTCCTTCCATTGGTTCACCCCCAAAATGGCACCCACAGCTAGTGCTGAGCCAATCTGAAGCCAGGAGCCAGGTGCTTCCTCCTGGTCTCCCACGCAGGTGCAGGGCCCAAGCACTTGGGCCTTCCTCCACTGCCCTCCTGGGCCACAGCAGAGAGCTGGCCTGGAAGAAAAGCAACCAGGACTAGAACCAGGTGCCCATATGGGATGCCGGCACCGCAGGTGGAGGATTAAACAAGTGAGCCACGGCGCCGGCCCCTCAATTCCAACAACTCTTCAGTGACAAAGAAAAAGCTAGAATTCAGAATTCTCATATCTGAAAGTCCAACCACTCCAGCCCTACACTGTGAATATACCTGGCTCCAAAGCTTAAGTATCGCCTTTCTGGCACAAAAGAGGGACAAGCTTGTCCTAAAACACCATGGATGAGCATAAGGTCCACATTCCAGCTTCCTAGTGCAAGGAAGATGCTAGCATCATGCTACCTAACGCCCTGTCATCAGTGATCCACGTTCCCCAGAGCCAGAAGTACGGGCGCAAGGGCCAGCTCTCCAAGTGCCAGCTGCAGGTCCCAACAAAGCCACACCCCTTCTTTCCTGGGGTGTTTGGAGTTCCTCCCCCCAGATCAGCTAATCCCTCAGCTCCCTGAGAAGTGAGAGCCCCTCCCTCTGAAGGCACCCCCCAAGGCTGCCTCTCGTTGTCATTAAGCAATAAATCCCCCTTGGTTCCCCTTCTCCAGGGCACCAGCAGTTTTTCCCCAGCTCCCGGCACAGGCATTCTCTCGATTCAGATCCAGTCCTTGTGTCTGTAAAGGAACAGGCCTTTCCCGGGTCAGGGCTGGGACTCCTTGAACACCTCTCTTCCTGCATGACACTGGCCAAGAGTCTGTGCTCTGGAATTTACAAACTCTGTTTTTATTCCATCTTTTGCATTAACTCAAGAGCTAGATGGGACTCAAAGCAGCCCTGGCACGCACAGAGGATCATCAAGATGCTGGAGAATTCCTTCTTATCTTCCCGCTGTGGCATCAGCTCCTTTCTCTTCCTCAGTGCCTAATGCCTTTCTCTATTCTGTTCTCAACTTAAACCTTTCTGTGTCATAGCCACAGGTGAACAGAACCATCAGCCACTGCCACCTCTCTGCGCCTGAGATGACATCTACATTGCATTGCTGTGCTACTTATTTTTTTTTTTTTTTCATCTGTTTCTCTATGTGCCTGGCTTAAGCACATCAGTGTTTCATTTGAGGCTGTCTGGCAGGGTGTAAGGAAGGCTGTATCCAACTGGGGGACAAGCTCACAACATTGCCTTCATTTGACAGGAAGCTGCAAAGCTGGTTTTGGCAAGGAAACCAGAGAGTTTTGACTGCATACAGACGATGTTTGCTCATTATTCTTAGTGGGGAATACGGACTTCAATATAATATACAGCTATGCAAACTATGGCAAAGAACCAGAATATTCTGTCAGTTCCCTTTAGAAATCGTTGGAGCTGTTTGTTTTTTTAAGCACTGGCAATTAAAGCTTTCGAGGATGAAAAATTAAACAGTTGCACCATCTTCTCTTTTATTAACTCAGCTTCTCAGTTGAAAGTGACTCCATGTAGAGTGAGCTTCAGCATCTAAACAACATTTGCTTGTTAGCTGTGCCTCAGATTACCAGGCCCCTGCACGAGGCACGCAACTCTTTTATTTTTTAAGATTTACTTATTTATTTTAAAGGCAGAGTTACACAGAGGCGGAGAGAGAGAGAGAGAGAGATAAGTCTTCCATCCGCTGGTTCACTCCCCAGATAGCTACTCCTGGCACTGATCCAAATCCAGGAGCCAGGAGCTTCTTCTGGGTCTCCCAAGAAGGTGCAGGGGCCCAAGTCCTTGGGCCATCTTCTACTGCTTTCTGGGGCCATAGCAGAGAGCTGGACCGGAAGTGGAGCAGCTCGGACTCGAACTGAGGCCCATATGGGATAGCAGCACTGCACGTGGTAGCTTTACCTGCTACACCACCACACTGCCCCTGGGCACCCCACTCTGTATTCAACATTAACATGCTCATTTGAGTGTCTACACAGTCGTAGGAAGGGGGAGACGAAAAGGCTTCATTAAAGAGGACGCACATCTGGGCGCACATCTGGGTCCAGTGCTGGGCCAGTGCAGTGCCAGCATCCAATACAGATGAGGGTTTGAGGCCTGACTGTTCCTCTTCTGATCCAGCTCCCTGCTAAAGGCCTGGGAAAGCAGTGGAATATGGCCCAAGTCTTTGGGCCCCTGCACCCACATGGGAGACATAGAAGAGTCTCCTGACTCCTGGCTTTGGCTCAGTCCAGCTCCGGCCATTGAGGCCATTTGGGGAGTGAACCAGTGGATGAAAGACCCCTCTCTCTGTCTTTACTTCTCTGTAGCTCTACCTCTCAAATTAATTTTAAAAAATCACACACATCGATGTGCACGGAACCACGAGTACCTTCCCCAGGACCTCCACTGCAGGTCCTGTGATGGGTGGGCTGGCCCATCAGGAGGGTCCCTGGGAGCACGGTGGAGGAGCCCTTTGAGGTTTCACTTCTCTTTCCTCTTGTAAAAAATACAGTGGGGGCCTGCAATGTGGCGCAGAAGGTTAAGCCTCTGTCTGCAGCACTGGCATTTCGTGTGGCACCAGTCCCAGCCCCGGATGCTCTGCATCCCACCCAGCTTCCTGCTAATGGCTTAGGAAAGCAGCAGAGGATGGCCCAAGTACTCAGGCCCCCACAGCCACATGGGAGACCCCAAAGACGCTCCTGGTTACTGGTATTGGTCTGGCCCAGCTCAGCTGTTGCAGCCACATGGAGAGTAAACCAGTGGATGAAAGTGCCATCTTTCTAAATAAAAAATCAATTAAAAACATAGTGATTCCATAAACTAAGACAAAATTAGCCTTCAAAATTATTTTTAAAAGACCGTATCCATTTGATTTTGAAGTTACCCCAAAGTGTGATATGGCTCTATTTCAGCACTCAGGTCAAACAACAGACCTGCGTCTAAGAAGTTTGTCTTTTGTTTGTTATTTGTTTGTTTTAATTGTAAGTACTCTTTTCAAGAGCCTAGATATTTTCTGGGTTGTGAAGAGAGTAATTTCAACACATTCTTGTCACTAACCCATTTTTTAAAAATATCTTTTGCATTTCTTTTTATTTGACAGGTACAGTTATAGACAGTAATAGATAAAGACAGAGAGGAAGGTCTTCCTTCTGTTGGTTCACCCCCAAAATGGCCGCTATAGCCGGCACTAGGCCAATCCAAAGCCAGGAGCCAGGTGCTTATCCTGGTCTCCCATGGGGTGCAGGGCCCAAGCACTTGAGCCATCCTCCACTGCACTCCTGGGCCACAGCAGAGAGCTGGACTGGAAGAGGAGCAACCAGGACTAGAACCCGGTGCCCATACGGGATGCCAGTGCCGCAGGCGGAGAATTAACCAAGTGAACCACTGCGTCGACCCCCTCTTTTGTATTTCTTAAAGAAGGTTGATTTTTAAAACAATATTTATTCATGATTCCAAAAAACTCGATGAAGACAGAGAACTGCAGAACCAAAACATGTATATGTAAGGCCTCAGTTAAGTCAAAGACAGCAGCTCTATGCAGGAAAAAAAAAAATACAATACTCACTGCCTGAACTTGTCTCTGCGTTGTCATGGCAACCACCCATGGTGAGCAGTTAGGTTGCTAACCTGAGTGTGAGCCCCAGGTTTTGGGAAAGAAGGTTCCCAGCCTTCCCCGAGGGGCAGGGCTGCTGGGTTCGCACTGTGGGCACAGGCTCTCGGGGGTCGCTGTTAATAGCTATGCTTTACTGCTCAGTGAACGTATGAAAGACGAGTTAGCAACTGCAGCACGCCCAAGCCCCACCTCAAACACAGCAGTCTCTTCCCTCCAGGGAGCTGGGGCTTTCTCCCTGTGAGGCCCTGTGTGCCTTGGGCTGCTTCTCCTTCGCCATCACACAGGGCTCAGCTGTCTGTTCTCTGAGATGACGCAGCGATGCAGCCAAAGGCCGGGAACGGAATCTCCTGGCAGCACGCTCCAGACTTCCTGCCTTAGCAACATCAGCCATGGGGAGAATCAGCGATGGGTAGAAAAATCAATGAGCTGAGCAGACCTGCTTCCTGGCGGGGGAGGTAGATACTAGTCACACACTTCAGGGCAACAGTGGTCTTTGCTTTGGGAACTGAGGACAGTACTGGATGGTCCTGGCTAGACAAGCCTGGCTCAGGAAGTGACGCTTACGTGGAAATACACAAGGTGACTGCAAGGTCCGCAGGTGCAGCAGGCAGAGAAGCCACGGCAGTGTGCTCAGGGTGACCAACAGGGCCAGTGTGGCAGGGCTAGCGAAGGGGGGAGCTGTGAATGAGTGCCCGTGGATTCGGTATGGATTATCCAATCAGTAAGGGCTACCTCATTCATGAAATGCACAGTGAACTAGGGTGCAAGGCAAGCTGCACCCGGCTGCTGCCTGGGGTGCGTTCCCTTCTAGGTCTCTCCCGCTGTGACCTCCACAGAATACTCTGGTTCCGTCCCCATCACCGCTCTGCGTCTTCGTCTGCTTCACTTTGCAGCTAACAGAACTGGGGCTCGGAAGGGTTGCGTGCAACCCTCCAGATGCCACAGTCAGCAAGTGGCAGAGCCCACATCCACAGGCAATCCTGCTCACCCCAATCCTAGAGCAGCTTCTACACGCGTTCCCTACACCAAGGCCACGCACTGGCTCGGCCACCACGAACAGAGCGCTTAAAGAGGAGCCGCAGAGTGTCTGCCTTCACAGACCATCCAGGCTAGCGCGGGACCCTTTATCAAACACACGCACAGTGAATGAACACTCACACATCGAGAGCAATCAGACCTAGAGAAAGCATTCAGATGGGCACAGTTTAGACTGGAGGGCACAGAAGGCATCTCCAAAGAAGGGGGCTGAGGCCAGAAAAATGGGAAGGAAGGAGACGGTGGGAAAACCTGGGGATGCACTTGAACTGAGCAAGGTGCGGAGCAGAGTGCGAAGGGAGGGGGAGGAGGCAGATGGCAGCTCGGTGACAAGACGGGAAAACACAGGACACAAGGAACACAGGACAGTCGGGGGACATGAGCAGCCAGAACCGAGAGGAGAGATGGACAGAGCTGGATGACGGCACCGGCCAAACCTGCCTGAGTCCCACAGACGCAATGTGGCGTCTTCCAGACCTCACATAGGGGCGGCACTGTTTCTGTGAGGATCCGACACTGTCTTCTCATCAATGACCCTCTTGGGGCTAGCTTTCCCGATTACTTTACAAGGCCAATTTTTTTTTTTAAAGTGACCATATGGTATGCCCAGGAAATGATGAGAACATTATTTTTACTTAACCATTCATCAGATGTCAGTATTTTCATTGGATTCCCTATCTGTGTTCATTGCATCTCTAAAGATGACTTCACAAACTGGCAAGCCAAGACAGCTGCACATGTGTCACAGTCTCCCCTGACATCTGTACCCATGGTTTTATTTTCTTTACACCCACTGGATGGCTCACAGAGCAAGGCAGAGCATCACGTCTGTTAGCCAGGACCTTGCCCAGGGAGGTATAAGCCAGTACTTCACACTATGAGAGAATCTGGCAGGGCCTCCTGCCTAAGGGGCACTGGGTTCACTCTGGAGGATTTGGGGGGGACGCACAGGAGCTGGGGGGTGTCTGGCTACAGTGTGCCCTCCAGGCTTGTTGTGGGAAAGGGCTTGGTTGTTCATGTCAAATCACAGTGAGGCACAGACCTAACTTTTTTGGGCTCTCAAACCAGCAGGAATGGTAAATAACCTCTTAGCTAACACAAGCAAGAACTAGTAGTGGCTGCATAGAAAAATCAAACTGCCTTGAAAATGCTGAGTTTTTGCTTTTTATTTTTTCCCCTAAATCAACAACCAGAGGTCCGTGGCCTGGGGGTGAGGTTGAGGGTGCAGATTTTGTGCATCAGCCTGTGCGGGCTCTGCCTGCTCACACACACACAAATCCAAAGCGACTTGCCTGGAACAAATGGCTGTGGGGACACAGAGCCTGCTAGAATGACTTGGGGAGCACGAGACTGAGCTGTTCCAGGATATGGTGAACTGGAAGGAGGACGTCTCTCTGAAGGTGCCACGGGGGAACACAGACAGCATCAGGCTTCCGGTGTGGGCAGCGGGGAAACAAGACGCAGGTGGTCACCCTGTCATTTTATGCTCCAGAAAACCATTGTCATTCACCTAGAGTGCCTGCCTTGCATCTATCCAAATAAATACTGCAAGGGTGTATAGGCTTCCTAGAGGTGTGCCTGGAGGTGTTAAAGCAAGAACAGATGCAGTGACACAAGGTCTAGTTGTCGCCATTATTAGCAATTCTGTGCCCAGATGCCTAGCACAGATGACCTGGTGTGTGTCTCTGTCTATGATCCATCTCTCAGACTTCTATTCCAAGCTAGGAGGTCTATAATGAAGAGCGTGCCCATTATCTGCAGAGTACGAGGGCCTGATTCCATTATTGATAACCTGCATTTCCTGAGCAGCCACTATGAATGCCAGGTGCTATGCTAACTATTTTTCACATTTATTTTTCATTGGCACATAGCAATAGTACAGACTTATTGGGAAAGATGTGATGTTTAAATGAGCAGATACTTTTCAAACATGATTTCCTTTAGTCTTCCAAGCTCTCAGAGCTTTGTGGTAGGGGGAGCACAGGGGAGGATTCTGGACCAGACACTCTGGCAACAGAATGTTTCTGTCTGTTTCTTGATTCCACAACTTCCTAGAGCTAAGATTACTTGCCCCAGCCCATCTACCACTACCACCTGCCCAAGGCCGGGATTCGCCATTCGTCCTAACAGCAAGATCTTTTCCTTCAAACCATCTCATCATCCATGAAAAAAAAAATGCCCTCCCCCCCTTAGTCTATGAAAGTATATTAACAAGTTCCTGGAAAAACAGAATTAGCTTTATGCAGGCTCAAACAATCTTGAAACCTCTGAAAAACGTGCACTGTGAAACAATGCAGAGGCTTCAGAAACGGGCCCTAGGAGAGACCTGTCTTTTAACGCGTGCTCCACGGACTCCATGGACCGTTTCAAAGTTCCCCCAACCCGGGTCCTTCTCTTGTGGCGTGTTCTCTCACCATGAAGAAAACCCGCCGTGTGCTGACCGTCCCGATGGCTCAGTGAATCCCACTGCCGGGCACCCTGTCTCCCTCCACATCGCCCGCCATTATTCATCTTCCCCTTCATCCACTGTGGGTCAGACGCTAGGGGCACAGGTGGCACGGATGGCAGACAGCAGCGTTACCCACCACAGACTTCCGCTTCAATGGCATCACACCCACGCGTCAGACGTCTCTCAGGCAATGACGCACCATTCCTCTTAGCCTGCTGTGAGCCACGTTTGTCATTTTTATTACCCAGACCTGTGGATGCCGTGACAATTACGAAGCTTCTCTCTTCTCACCCTAAATATGCCATTAAGGCCTGCTTGGCCCAGTTTGCAGCTGTCACCAGGGAACACACAAAATGGCTATGTCTTATAAAAAAAAAAAAAAAGCCAGTGGCGGATCAAAGAGGAATCTGAGTATGCTTTCAAACAAAAAAGAAGCAACTAAATGCAACGTTTTTCCCCCAAATGGGCTGTTATTCAGTGGATTCTGCAAGAAAGACAAGGATTTCAAAATGTGTTAAGATTGTAGGAAAAAGAACAGTGTAGAAAACAAGTTATTCCGTGTGACAGCCAATAAATCAATCAAGGACGGCAGTATCCTTTGTTAAGTGGCGACAACGCACCGGGCACCCATCTGTGTATCTTCACTGGCTGTCTCACTGGGTCCCATCATCATTTTCCCCTCTGCAGCCATGACGACAGAGAAGCACATGCATCCTGGGAAAACAGCTGGTGACAGAACACAAATCCGCAGTGCTGGACCCCACGGGCATTTGTCCGACCTCACACTTGCTCCAAGCGCAGACCTTGTCACCCCATGGTAGACACTGTGTTCATTCTCTACCACAGCACGTGTGTTCTCAGCACTCGCCACGTGATCCAACAGGGAAAGGTGGCACCAAGTGACACGAAATACAAAAGAAGATCCACAAGTCTCTGGCATGTTTAACACAGCTTAAATGACTACAAAGTGCATGAACGCCACAATGAACGTGGCACTTTAGCTTACACAAATGACCCAAAGTTTGCCCCCGGAAGTAGACGCCAGGAGGCTTGCTGCTGGCAACCTCTGGTTAAACTGGCCATGCTGCAGGTGGCATGTGCCTGTGTGTGGGCGTGTATCTCCCCCTGTGCCCGCCACACAGCTCGCTCAGTGCCCCTCGGGGAAGAAATCACAGATGCTATCACAAACTGCATTATACTCAAATCCCCCACGGCACTGCTCCGCTGGAATCAATCTCCGTCTTCCGGGCCAGCCTCCTCGCACAGCGGCCTGCTGTCCGCTCCGAGGACAGGGTTAGGTGCTACTGCAGCCACAACTTGGGGACAGGCCAAACAAAGCACCTGTGCTGATGAGGAAGACGGGGACGCTTTCCAGAGATGGGGCCAGGGGACTGAGCAGCGCACAGAGGCTGGGAGTCTCAGGCAGGGCAGGTGGACCGGGTGCACCCAGGAGCAGGGCAGGCCAGAGTCAGGGTCAGAGCGAGAAAAAGGACTGGGTGCTCCCTCGCTGCACTGACAGACGTAAGTAGCAGCTGTAGGTTCAAGTGCACAATGTGATGATGCCCAGTTTATAACGTAGACGAAGGCAGGCATTCGTGAGTGTATCACTGACTTATTTCTGTAGTCTGCGATCATCGTGAAAGACACTGGTTGTTCTGATGACGCTATCCTGAGAACCCCCAATTGGAGACCGCACTTTTCCCCAAGAATTCCAGCCTTTAAGCTAAGCTAGCTCTGTGCCCCAGGAGCTTTTCTTTCCTTTCATTTTCTTGTCCTTTTTGAACAGCATTGAGAGTCCTCTAATTTTTCGAAGTTTAAAGCTTGTCACTCGTGCAGGTATTTGCGGCGTGCCTTCCATCTCGGAATCGTCCTCAATTACACTGATTTCTGGAACTCACACAGGGGAGCTGGCAGTTCTCGGGCTGCTCACAAGCCCTCCCTTGTACGTGTTCCAGCTCCCTGACAGGTCAGCAGTCAAATATCAGGCAAGGAAGACTCAACCATAAGCAGGACACGGCCCAGCAGGAACAAGGTGGCTTGTGGTCCCATTTCCATTTTACACAACGAGCAAACATGAAGGCCAAGGGGAGAATCCTCCTGCAGCGTCACAGCTGAGCTTTGCCTGGCACTGGACTGACCACACGCCCGACCATCCCTTCAGTGCACTGGCAGGTGTATTTGTGACAAGACATGAACAGGGATGGACACTACCGCCGGGCTACTCAGCAACACGTATTTGCAAGGCTTCAAATCAGAGTGGTTACAGAGACAGCCTTATGCTGACACCAGCAGCCCAAGAGCTGTTGTGCCAGAGAACAACCATCAGCAGCCAACACGCCACCGGTTCATATTTTCTGGGCTAAGTCATTTTTAAGTGCTTGTTCATTTCTTTGCATCTACTTCAAAGGCAGAGCAAGAGAGAGAGCGAGAGACAGAGACACAGAGAGAGAGAGAGAGAGAGAGAGAGAAATAGCACGCGTGCGCATGTGAGAGAGATAGAGACAAGAGAATATGGCAAGGAGATTCCTTTGCACTGGTTTACTCCCCAAATGCCCACCACTGGCAGGGCAGGGCCAGGAGCCCGAGCTTCATCAAGGTCTCCTATGTGGGCAGCAGGATTCCATCACTTGAACTATCATCTGGTGCCTCCCACGATACTTCAGCAGGAAGCCACATCGAAAGCAGAGGTGCTGGGACATGAACCAGCACTCTGATATGGGACAGAGGTGTCCCAGTGATTTAACCTGCTGTGTCACAATGCCCACCCCTACATATTTTAGTTAGCTTAGACTGTCTATTCAATAATAAGATACAGTAATTATTACTTCCTTTATTCTAAGGACGAGGAAACTGAGATTAGTTATAGCACACATTCAAGTGTATCAGACTTTCAAGCCTGGTTTCACTGCGAATTTCTTGCCTAAGTGCTCTGTACTTCTGTAACCTAAATTATACACATTGGGTACGTTAAAGCCACACTCAACCCAGGAGCAGAAACTAGATCCATGAAATTCATTGAGGTTGAAGATTAATTAAGCTCGATTGCGACAAGACACGCATATTCAAAATCCATCTGTTGCCTCCCACGAGCCAGAGCCACTGTGGACTGGGTCAGCAGGACAGGTTCAGTTCTGCACCAGGGGTGATCTCAGATGGCCCGACAGGGCGGGGCTCACTGAGTGCCAGCCCCAGACAAGGCTTCAGCTCAGTATGACTGTGTCCTTGAGGATCCCTGTGGTCTCCAACAAAGTGGACTGGATGTGGGTCTGAAGAAATGATGCAAACAAGGAAATAGTGTGAAACAGCCAAGATGGAACAGGGCCATGCACTGCTCGGCAAGCGTCAGTGGAACATGAGCCATCACAGGGTGAGCAGGAATGCACTGGAGCTTGTTGAAGTACCGGGGGGCACAAGGCCATGACAACGTGGAGCGGCACGTGAGCTGCAGACTGCAGGCAAGGCAGCTGCGATGTGGTTCTGGTTCCTCTCCCGGGCTCAGGGCGTGCGGGTCCTTGTGGACCAGCACCTGTGTGCTCTCTGCTCTCAGAACCCTCTATTTGTCTCTTCAAATGTTAACTGATTAATTAAAGAATTTGACTGGCAGACAGAAATAGAGACAGTCATATGACACCCTGTGGTTCACTCCCCGCATTTACTCATTGGCCAGGACTGGGACAGATCCTAGTCAGGAGCTGTCGACTCAGTCCTGTGTGGCAGGAATCCCAGCACTGCAGCCATCACCTGCTACCTCCCAGGGTGCACATTAGCAGGAACCTGGAGTCAAGAGAAGAGGTGGGACTCGAACCCAGGCAGTGCGACAGAGGAAGCTGGCGTCTCAACCAGCATTTTAATCCCTGCACCACATGGCTGCCCTGAAAAGCCTTCTTAACTTTTACCTACACACTTTAAAAAAAAAAGGACTTAGGGCTGGGCATTTGACACAGTGGCTTCTGGCAACTGGCATGCCCACACGCATGTTGCCATCTAGCACCTGGCTACTGCACATGCTGAGACACAGCAGGGGATGGATCGAACACCTGGGCACCTGCCACCCACACCAAAGACCTGAATGTGGTCAGTTCCAGGCTCCCAGCTTCAGCTGGGGAATCAACCAGTGGGTAGAAAATCTCTCCCTCTCTCTCTCTCCCTGCTTCTCAAATAAAGTGAAAGGTTAGAAGGAAAAGGCTTCCTATGTAAGTCTTATCCCAGGTACTTCACGGATGCTCACATAGTCATCAAGACGAGACCGTGAGGCAGATCCCAAGTATTCCCATTCCAGAGAGGCACGAGCTGAGGCAAAGCAATTGGCTTGGGGTCACAAAACCAGGGAATGAGAACCATCTATTGAAGCTCTTTGCCCATTTCTCAACTGCACTGGTTGGTTTTTGTTCTTGTTGTCAATGTTGACCTTCCTTAATTGCCAGTTTATTTGGGATATTAATCCTTGGTCAGACAGATAGGTGGTTTGCAAATATTTTTCTCATTCTGTTGGATGTCTCTTCACTCAATTGATCACTTCCTTTGCTGGGCCAAAGCTTCTGAATTTGACAGAGTCCCATTCGGTTAGTTTTGCTTCTGTTGCCTGTTCTGGGGGTCTTGTCCAAGAAGTCATCCCCTACACCAATGTCTCGGACTGTTACCCCAATGTTCTCTTCCAGCAACAACGCAGTCTCAGGTCTTACATTTAGGTATTTGATCCATTTTGAGTTGATATTTGTATATGGAGAGAGGTATGGGTCTAATTTCATTCTTTTACATAGATAAATTCGGTTTTGCCAGCACCATGTGTTTAAGAGATTATCCTTACTTGACTGTAGGGTCTGAGCACATCTGTCAAAAATTAGTTGGCTTTATGTACGTGGATAAATTTCTAGGCTTTCTATTCTGTCCCACTGACCTATGTATCAATTTTTATGCTGGTACCAAGCTGTTTGAGTCACTGTATCTTTGTCATATACTTTGAACTCAAGTATTAGGATGCCTACAGCTTGATTTTTGTCTTGTTTTGGATCATTTTGGCTATTCTGGATCTTTTGTGTTTGTGTATAAATGTTAGAACTTCTTTTTCTAGATCTGTAAAGACTTTACTAGTTCTCAAAAGAGCAAATACAACTGGCCAATAAGTATATGAGAAAACACCCAACATCACTAGCCATCAGGGAAATGTCAGTCGAAACCACAATGGGATAGCACCTCACCCTTGTCGGATGCCTGAAATCCAAAACGCAGGGAGTAGCAAATGCTGATGAGGATGTGGCGAAAGGGAACTCTTACACTGTTGGTGGGAATGTAAATGAGTGCATCCACTGTGGAAAACAGTGTGTAGACTTCGTAAAAAGTTAGAAATAGACTTGCCATATGATCCAGCAATCCCACTCCTGGGAATATACTCCAACACAATGTCTGCAAGAGATGCCTGCTCCAGCCTATTCATAGCAGCACTGTTCACAACAGCTAAAATTGAAAATGTATCCAGGTGTCCATCGTCAGATGAATGGATAAAGAAAATGTGCCAGATATACACACTGGAATATTTTTTGGCTATAAAAAAAGAAATTCTGCCCCTTGCTCCAAAATGGATGCAGCTGGAGGATATCACATTGAATGAAAAAATTCAGACCCAAAAAGACAAATAGCCCATGTTCTCCCTTACATGTGGGAACTAAAATTTGAAAAGAAACAAAAAGAACAAAAGAAAAAAAGAAATGTCTATCAGTATTGCTGCAAATATTGTTTTGCAAAACTTGCTTTTATAACTTTGTGAAACCAATGGTTAAGAATGTAATGCTACTCTAGTCTAAAAAAAAAGAGTGATTTCTGAATTTTTCAAGAGAAGCAACATTCCTAATGGCAAAATATTTAAAGTTGGTTCAGAAAGCTTTTTGCTGTAGGATCTCAAAAAAAAAAAAATGATTCTGGTTAAATGTTTTAATTTCCTAATTCCATCAGGCTGATTTTTAAGGTCTATTTTGTGAAGAGTAAGCTGCCTTCCAAGATCAGCAAGGCTGCAGTTTCTCAGTATAATACATGCTCCACAGTCAGCTCACCAGCAAGTGTTTTGTTTCTCATCCAACAAGAGTACTTCTTAGGGGTGGTGACTAAATTTACAGGTACCTCAAGAAAAACAACCTCAATCTACTGCATTTTGTTTCTTTAGTTTTTACATACAGCGTTTTGTTCTGTTTTTATTATTGTTTAAATAAATGATCTTTTTGGACTCCAATATATTGTCGAAAGAAATATTCAAGTTATTCTTAGCAATATCGTATCTTTTTTTAAAGCTTATTGTCCCATCTAGTTCCACAGTTGCCCCGAGTTAGAATAATACTTGACCAGATGCACCCCAAGGGGGACAGATGCTTCCTGTGTTTATAGAGTGACAGCAGTGTTCCCAGTCCTTTCTGCTCATGCTGCTGACTGACTCCACACGCCCCTGTCACCCAGAGGTGCGGGAACTTCCTTCGAAGCTCAGAGTCACAGCTCAGAGCATCTGAACCGTGTTCAACACAGACCTCATCAAGGCGCCATGGAGTGAATACCAAGGCCCCAAAGGTGCTGCTGAGCTTGGTGGCCTGACCAAGCTGGCGTCCCGAGGGCCAGCCTCCGACGGGGAGAGGTCTTGATGGGCACGAGCAGCTGGGGAACAAGGTTCATCAGCACTGTGACCCAGAGTGCTTGCTGTTGTGTTTACGTGCAGCTGGGTCCTTTCGAGTTTGTTTTTAGAACTTATTAAGTTTGCACTATTTTTGCAATAAATTCATGGAAAACCTCAAAAAGTAAAAAACAAAACAAGCAAATGAGAACTGAACTCAGACTAGCTCTAGATTCGCTTTCCTTAATCAGTATGCTAGGGGAAAAAAAAAAGGATCCTCATGGTAGGGAGAAAGGTAGGGAGCAGATGGCAACTGGATCTGGCTCAGGGACATTGGTCTCACTCGTTACACATTTCTCAAGCATCCCCAGAGACGGAAAAAAAAAAAATCAATAAAACATATCAAAGTCTTGATGGCCTCTAGTTTGCAAATAATAGTTGTTCAATTTGTCATAAAATAAACAATGTAGTTTTGGAGTGTTCAATAACTCAATAGTACTTGTTAAGGAAAAGTATGTACATCTACACATACAAGGGTATTTCAAAAAGACTATAGAAACATGGAATGAAAAGCTAAGTTCACTGTGGCACAGGACGTTGAAATCCATGCTTTTTGCACACTACGCACTTCCCATGAACTTTCTGCAGACCATTTACACAGATACATACATATATATATATATATATATATATATATATATAAAACCATATATAGGCAATGTAGAGCTACATATACACAAGAAAAATCAAAGCTCCATGAGTGACCGTTGCAACTGAAAAATATGCTGATGAGCAGAAAAACAGAAACACAACACGTGATGCCGTGGAAACCATGGTTTGTAAAGCCCTAGCGAGGGAGCTAACAGCCGGGACCGAGAGGGAAGGAAGGAGAGTCCTGGAGGTGCTCAGAGCTATGTGAGCCCCGTAAGCCTCTCCTGACCAGCAGGGGCGAGCAGGCGACGTCACAGTGAAAGTGTGAGAGAGGACCTTTATTGACGTGGCCTCGTTCACAACACAGCGACCATCAGTACAGTGCTGCCTTTCTGCTCGATGGTCACTAGGGTCACCCGGTCAGCAGCTGGCAGCCCCTCGCCATTCAAACTGGGGCTTGACAGCAAACTGAATTCCTGCCAGACATAACGGCACACTTGCTTTTGATCTCACGGGGCCTCCATGAAAAGGAGAAAGATCAGAAGCGTGCGAAGAGGCAGCGGGTCGCACAGACATTGTTTACATAGAGAAAGGCTATTTACCCGAGTCCTAGACAGAAAAGAGGGGTCCATTGTGCCAGCAGCTGGGTGCATCTGTCCTCTACGGATCAGGTGTCTACAACTGGCCTGCTCGGCACACACAGCCATGTCCCCCAGAGGCAGCCCCTGCCTTCCTGCAGCTTAGCACCTGGATGGAAAGATGGAGAACCACGTGACAGAGCACGCGAGAAGCCCAAATGCACCACACACTCGCCTGTGGGTTTCCTCTTCGTGGCGGCTTAAGAAGGAATGTAGACACAGCCAGCCACACCCCTCACGCAGTACCTGTGCAGATGTACAGCCCAGGCAGTGAGCTAACTCCCTGGACCACAGCCGGCAGCTGATGCGCCGATTCCTGAGGACACCTCTTAAGGTTCCCTCCAGGCTCCCAGTCATGCCACAGAGCAAGGCTGTGGGTCCTGCTAGCCACGTGTCAATGTGCAGAAATGGGAGATGGCAACATCCTTAGCACCTGCTATCGGGTGTGTTCTGTGAGAGACAGAATTGCGTATGAACGGCTTCCTTCTCAGCAAAACTGAACTCAGTACTGAGTAGGTATGAGAGGGTGGATTTAAGCAATCACAAAGTAGAACACACATACAGTAGCATAAAGACCTTTCAGAGGAGGTTCCAGAACATCTGTGTTGTAAACAGCCATGTACCATTAACCCCTTTACGTATCAGTGTGGAATTAAAAATAAATCCACATCTTATTCACGATTATGAACTTCTTCAGCTGCATTATGATGCAAAGCACTTTGAATCTGATTAATGATCAGCCCTGAACTTCCAAGTAAGAGAGTTCTCCAGGGCAAGCTTGCAATGGATTTACCTAAGGACATCCAATTAGGATATGCACAAACTCTCCACCAAGTGCCCAGAATTGCTTCATCTTTCTTTTCAATCGGAAAGTCCTGAAGGATGGCCGGTGCCGCGGCTCACTAGGCTAATCCTCTGCCTGCAGTGCCAGCACCCCGGGTTCTAGTCCCAGTTGGGGCGCCAGATTCTGTCCCGGTTGCTCCTCTTACAGTCCACAGTCCAGCTCTCTGCTGTAGCCCGGGAAGGCAATGCTTGGGCCCTGCACCTGCATGGGAGACCAGGAGGAAGCACCTGGCTCCTGGCCATTTGGGGGGGGTGAACCAACAGAAAAAGGAAGACCTTTTTCTCTGTCTCTAACTCTGCCTGTCAAAAAAACAAAACAAAAAAAAAGTCCGGCAGAAGGTTGCTACGTTTTCTCTCTTAGTCACTGCTGACATCGCTGTAAGTGTCCAGACTCTCTCTGCAGCCATTTGATTTGTAATAGTGCCTTGTGTGTTGTGTCTCCTAGCTCTACATACAAACTACCACGCTCACCATCTCCATGAACCTAAGTGCGTCGGTGGCGCTGGGGATGCTATACATGCCGAAAGTGTACATCATCATTTTCCACCCTGAACTCAACGTCCAGAAACGGAAGCGAAGCTTCAAGGCGGTAGTCACAGCAGCCACCATGTCATCAAGGCTGTCACACAAACCCAGTGACAGACCCAACGGTGAGGCCAAGACAGAACTCTGTGAAAACGTAGACCCAAACAGTAAGTAAACGGCCTGTCGTATTCCCATTCTGCATCAGAGAGCTCAAGAGAACGTGGCGCGTGCTTGGCTCTCTTTGGAGTAATATTGTGACCATTCTGGTCTCACTGACTGGGGAACACCGTGGGGAATGCCGACTTCTGCTTTCTAGAGTTTCAGTCCCTCTTGCCCTGGTTTACCGTCCCTTGTTGGCAAGAGCTTTCATAGAGTTCAGTGATGTGAAGGCTCTGTCTTGGCTTCTTGTGCATTGCTACCAAACCTACGAGCACACCTGTCAGGGTGTCAGCTACCTTCCTTGCCCTCCTCCTACGAGGGAAATGACCTCCTAGTAGAGAAACATCCAACCTAACAATCTCTAACAGCAGGACAGAAACTGGAATAGTTACCAACTTTGCAAGCACTACTTCTTTCCAGTAGCACACACACAGAGATAGTTATCATTTTTAACTGAACAAGTCTTCTAGAAAGAAAAATCCTTACATAAAAGTAAATTTCAGTGTGGTTTTTTAAGTAGACACATTGGTGGTTGCAATACACTGTACACCAACAGCTAGCTAAACTTGTACCAAAAACAAGTATTTGCAACAAGGTATACCTGCATCTCCCTGTACCTATACCTGTGATGGTAAATAGATCTCCATATTTACACCTCTCTGGCTGCTTATTCTAGAACGTCTTGTGACGCTGGTATTTCAGATGATATCTGTACACATACATACAGACACAAACACACCCATGAATGCACACAACACAAATTTAACAAGATACTTCCCAAAATCAATAAACAGAAATTATGGTTGGAAGTCGGCATGTATTTTAAAAAATGGCCCAAATTAGGGGGTTTAAATTTGGACAATTCAATGCTATACTACATAACATTTACTAACTTTCAGACACTTCTCCCATTACTCTTAGGATGAGGCCTAATCCTTGCATCCTGTGGTGTGTGATACTGCATGCTAAAATACTAATGCTAATACTAAGAGTTGCACCTGCCCCCCTTTGAGGTATCACATCAGCGCTTGCTCTGAAAGCTTGTTCCTCAAAGTCAGTGTGTAGAGCGGGTTCTGGTCTCAGCACGATCAGGTGAATCACCACAGTCACCTGTAACTGGCAAATGCTGGACAGCTCCCAGTTCTGACCTCTGAGCTGTGGTAGCTCCTCTCCGCTCCCTGTTCCCGGAGCAGGAGCAGCAAGCCAGCTTCCCGGTTTGGTGAGGCCACTTGGGGTACTGAATGTCATGATGCCTGCAGGGAAGTTACTGAGTTCAATGTGCTACAGAATGCGGATTATTGCTTGTTGTGTTGCCCACAAAGGCAAGAGTAAACCGAGCTCACAGAAGGCTGCACAGGTAGAGGCCTCTTCTTACTGGATCAAAAATCAAATACCATGCTGTCTATTGCAATCACGGCAATGACTGAGTCCCATTTGGGAATCATTTGGTGTTTTTTTTTATCCTTGAAAAAGTTTTGATGGGTTTTTATGGCTATTATTCTGGTGTCTATGTAGAGCCAAGAAAAATACTTCAGAAAAAAAATCAAATATAGCCTTTGTCCTACAACCAGTCTGCATTTTTAGAAAGTTGCCTGAGATTGTCTGATTTTATGTAGACACTCCCTAAAATACCACAGTGATGTTGCTGAGCTAATCGCTGAAACATAGGAGGAGATTCATGTACCTCCAAACATTGGGGTTTCTGCTGACTCAGCTCTCGCAGGTCCCAAGGAAGACTGAAAAACACCTCAGCCTGTAGCTTCCTGAAGCCACTACACTGTCCTATACCCATGCTGTCCTAGGCTGTTCATGCCACAGGCACATGACCCCACTCGCTTTAGCTAAGGCAACTGAGCTGTGCTGTGTGTGTATGGTTCTAATTCACACAGCCACCTGTGCTGGTGCCCACTGCGTGCGCACAGCTCTGACACTTAGTTCATCTTCATGGGCAAGAATTTCGTTCTAGAGTATTCCATCTGAGTGTACACTGGACACAGATGCCACAGCCTTATCACTTGTGGGAAAAGATAGATGAGTTGAGACAGAAACGCAACAGATAATCATTGAAGATTTTCCCAAAAAAACCATTCAGATGGAAAAAAATGATATCCTAGATATCAATTACACTTAGTTACGTGGTTACAATGAAAATGTGTATGCATATGGAAAAAAAGCACTATTGACAAATCCAATAAAGGAAAATGGACAAAACTAGCCTGGAGCTAGGAAATGTCATCAAATTGGGTTTAAAGCCAAATAGAGCTCCCATCATCTCTAACATCTGAACATTAGTGACCGAGACAAAGGAATGATAGCCTGAATGTAAGCCATCTGGTTATGAATGAGAACACAGATCATGTGTATGACCAGGGACTCTGGGTATCTGAGAGGGAGTCCAGTTGATAGTGACAAACACAGGGAACTAATGGACCACAGACGGCCTTTCTCGCTGCTGCTCTCAACTCTTGGTCTCAGTGTATTTCTACCCTCCGTGTTTTCATCGAACACTCTGCTCCATCACCGCACTCTGCCATCCGGTGCACGCGCGCTTTTGCTCATGCAACTCCACGTGCAACCACGCGTCTACATAAACCAGAATTTGCTTGCTGGCTTCGTGTGGGCACACACTAAACCCATCCCAGCACTGCCTGGTTTTTCTTCAAGGAGTTCGATTTTCCTCTTAGGTTGCTTCTTCAGTTAAAAATGCCATCGCTTGAAGGAGAAAGCTCTGTCCTGTTTGCAGTAAACAAAAAGCAAAACTTCTCAACATGTTCAGTATCTGTGACTTCTGCCATCAGAAGGATCCAGAGTTGGGTCAATGTTTGCTGAGCTCTGCCTTCAGCATGAAAAGCTCAAGCCCAGAGGGCACCGGCATGCAGTTCGGCTGCATACTGAATGCTTATTTATAGGAGTAAGATCTCTGTCATGAGAGATGCAGAAGAGGCTGGCTGCATTTGGGTAGCTGCAGTGCTAGTCAGCACAGGGCCTCTTCAATGCTCCTTTCTGAGATGAAGCAGATCTTGAACTGACCCTGCTACTTGCATCCTGGTCCAGGCATGTCCCCTGCAGGTCTGTTGACTTGCAGATGGAAGTTCAAGGCCAACATGTAGATGCCCAATTAGCAGGAACGTGAGGTCTGTGCTTTGGCCACAGTTTACCAATGGTCCCTCTGATTCCCATCAAGGTGGAGGGTGGCATCAAACCACAGGCCATGTGGCTTTGCCAGGATGAGTGGGTGAGACCTGCTGCCTTCCGCACCTGGACCGGTCATGCTCAGGAGACCCTGTGAGTGACCCTCTGGCCACATGCTTTCCTTGGTAAAGGATGACGATGCGTAATTGCAAGGGGGCTCTGGGCTACCTGTAACTGAATATACTATCCATTTTCTCAGCCAGTGCTCCACAGGCAGTGCAGAAAGGCACCCCAAATACTTGGCCAGTCACAGGCAATTCACTGTGGCCAACGGGTATCATCTGGGGACAGAAGGCAGGTGGACAACTAAGGACTCACCCCTTCCTGTGGCTGTGACAGGCTGTGACAGGCTGTGACAATGTATGACCCTGGGAGAGAGGCTGGACATAATACTGCATAAAGGCTAGTTTAAGCCAATGAACACATTGTATGGTCAAGCACCTATTAAAGGAGTTACAGTGTGCATCTAAAATATAGGATAAGTTATTCTTCAATTCAAGTTTGTATAGTTTGTACTTTGATGCTGTTTAACTACCATTTTTGAGCTACTATAAAGAAAATATGTAAATAAATTCTGGGCTGTTCTCAAAGCAAGGGATTATCACATAAAGTAGAGCTGTCAAGATAAGCAGGTATTTGGTTAAAAGTAAAATTTAACAAACACCACAACAGAAATAAATTAAACTCTTAGACCGCTGGAAAGTGGATGCGGGTACCAAAACCTACACAGAAGTGATGCCTAGGAAATCCCAGACCCTACTCCTGTGCTGTGTGACTCTGTTATGGCTCTTGTTTTGTTTGGCTTCTTCATTTGTTTGGGTCCCCGACATTCTCCACATTATGCTACTTGTTTCATCTTTCTGAACTCACCACCACGCAGGCTGGCCAGCAAGACTGGACAAGGCTGACATAAAAGGAAGGCAAACAGAAGAAATTAACTCTTGAATCAGACAGATAGGACCTGGGGCTGGTTCCCTCCTCGGCTCCAGCTCAAGCAAGTAAAACCCATCTGCCTGGCCTCAAGGGGTCCCAGCACTCCCATGTTCAGAGGTACCTGAATCGTGATGCACAGGGCTGCCGAAGGCCCTCACACCTGCTCAAAGAGTGGGTCCAATGCCTAAGGTCTCTACCGCAGCCTCCTCTCCAAATGAGCAAGAAGCAATGATACTAACAGAAAGGAATGCTGTGCGCACATGTGTTTCATACTTGCTGTATATTTACTTTTCCTGTAGACTGTATACCACCAGTAAGAAAGAGTGTACAAAAGTCTGTCACTTGGTACACTATCCCACCAACAGTGTAGCTTTTGACTGCTTTCTACAAGGTAAGATAACAGCCTCATTTTTATTTGTGTGTGTGTTCTTGTCTACTCTGACAATGAGAAATGTTCCCATAAAAGCTGTGCATGATGGCCTGTCAGTCTATCTAGATCAACAAATGCTTTTTTAGAGATCATCTGTTTGATACTTCTGTGCCAACAGCTGCCCTCAGTCTTGTGCCTGACTCATTTTCTGGAGAAAATATTTGTGGGTGTAGGTGTAGTTGTCTGTCGCGGACAGCCAGGCGGAGACGGCACGGGATGGGAGCTAGCAATTCTGATGTATGCTCGATTTTAAATTATTTTTAAGTGCATGTTTTCACACTCTGGCAATGTTGAAAACTTCCAAGGTATAAGGGCGATGTTTTACAATCCTAGTGAAACTGTTTATTCTGACTGATGTTTGCTGAACACATTCAAAGAAAAGTCCGCATTCCCAGAAACGTATCCACCCAAACAGGAACAAAAATGCCTCTTCTCTTGTACGACTCTTCTCTTGTAAATCCAAGCATATGCTTGGTTGGTTGGTTGGTTGGTTGGTTAGTTGCTTCCTTTCTCGAAGCAAAGAAATAGCAGAGGTTTACTGGCTTGCTTTGCCAATGAACCAGAGATGATCTGTGGCTCATGGTCTGCCTCTGAGACACAGAACCAACTTCCTTCATCTCAGAGGAGCAGGCAAGGCATTCCTGAAAGATCACCAGGGTCTGCAGACATACCCAGGAATCGCCAGGACATAAAAGGTTGTTCCAACTGATAGTGCAGAGGAAAACCATGCCATTCACACGATGTGAACCAGAAACACACATGGACTGGCATAAAAATAGTAACTGATTGGCCTCGGGCGCTTACGTCCTGCGGCTCTCAGAGGACTGGATGCTCTGAATGGCAGCCATCACTGTGATGATGATCGTTGTCCTGGTTCAGCCTGAGCAGTGTGAGGCTGGGGTGGGAAACAGCAGTTGCTCCTCAACCACCCTCATCCGGCTGCAGCCAGGGCAGCCCACGGGGTGGAAAGGGAACAAGCAGCACAGGAAGTGGCTGGGGAGGTAGGCAGGGATCCCTACCGGCTTCCTCTAAACCTCCTACAGTGCCTGTACAACAGCCAGGAAGACCTGTCTCCAAGTCAGTCAGCAGGGAGGTCTTATCGCGGGATTGGGCAGATCGGTCTCACTGTCCCTTTCATGGCTAACACTGGGCGGCCATCACATTGCTGTTCCTTTTGTTTCCGTCTTTGTTTTGGGGAGGTGTTTTGAATGCAAACAATACATAGCTCATTTAAAAAAAAAATTCATTTATCACTCTCAGGCAGGACAAGAGTGCTCTCCAAGAGTAATTACATTTCCTGTTGATTTTAGCTGGATGCCAGTAACTCACTCTTTAATTTTGGATGTATTGTTCACACAGTTTTTTCTTTTTTCCTATCAACATGATCTGTCCTAGTTTTTAAATAGGGCATTCTTCTCCAGAGCAAATACGTAACTGTATTCCAGTGAGATTTCAAGTTTTTGCAGGACGAGTGCTTGTCAAAACACTGTCGCTCATCAGTTCAATAGTTCCTTTACATGAGACTGCCTTAGAATAAATGAGAAGGAATTTTCCCTGGGTAAAAATGATAGATTTAATCTCAATCCATTAAAAATTCTCTTTAGGTCCATTCTGAGCTGATGCCTTTTGGTTTAAAAGGGAGTGAGATGAAAATATTTTAAGTCAATCTTTCAGCTGAAAAATACTGTGAAGAGGTGTTTAGAAATCAGCTTCTTGCTAAAATTGTCTTCCTTCAATGATCTCTGACTGGAATGATTCCAAGACTGCAAGCAGAAAGGTCAGCCAGCAGCGAGGTCACATCGGGGAATTCGGCTTTGCCATATGGACCACTCACTGTCTTCCTGGTGCTGACACCACGAGGCCGTTCTTGGCTCTTGTCTGTTTCTCCCACTCTTGGCTACTGTAGTGGGATTTTGAACACAAGTAGTACAGCCACTTGCTGTCCTTTTCTGCCCAGTTTCAATGTGCTTTGCAAATTATTGCTACGCCTTTTGAAGAACTGCTTACACTATTTGGGACTGGAAGTTGTCCTAAATTATGTTTATTCAAAGAGCAGGTGATTCACCTTGTTCAGGTCAACCAAGAGACTCAAACTCCAAAGGCCAGGGAAGTCACTTAAGGTTGTAAGAATTCATTTTGTTTAGGGCTACGTAATAGGCAAGGGAAAGTTACAGACTGGAGAGTGAATTCTGCATTACCCTGCAATTAAAACCTCACTTTTGGCTACTGTGTCCCAATAAACGCACACACCATGTACAGCAAATTAAACATGTATTTGTAAGGGGGATAAAGGAAACAGGTTTAAATGCAGACAGCAGAGAACCTTAGTGTGGTTTGAAAACGCCTTCCACTCCTCCACACTTCCACTGGAAAACACTGGCCTTGCACAGACACTAGGAGCACATCAGCGTACCGGACAACAGCTGCATCTAGCATCTGAATGTTTATAAATTTTATAACTCGCCCAAGTGCTATCTGAAGACTTTCATTTAAAATGAGATTAAGTAAAAAAATAAAACATGATTCATCTGGCATCATCAGCAGGTCACCAAACAGACTGTTAGAAGGCCAATGTTCACCCCACTGAGTAGCAATCTAGTTAGAGTGACTCTGAACTCAATTCAGCCTTGCAAATACAGAACCAAAACAGCTGTCAGCCATGCATACCCATGGCTTTGTTCTTCAGATCAAATGCATGGATTATAACATTATTGACATATTATTATTAGATGGTAACATAAAATCAATGATCTCTTATTTCTTATAACAAGTTTATGTGCCAATGTTCAGTATTTTGGAACAGTACATTTTTTTTTCCAATATGAGGTTGAGTCTTTCTGCCTTTTAACATTCAGTGTGCTATCCCTGCCCTAACTGGAGACCAGTGCAATTTAAAATCCACTTTCAAACACTCTAAGTATAGCATAGCCAAGAATATACTCATATATTATCTGACCTCTAACATTCAATCACCCTAGAAATAAATGCAACCATAAATCTTTTGGGCATATTTCCCTCTGCCTAAGAGCTCAGAGAAACACCACAATTTCTCCTTTCAGGGTTTGCTATCCCAGCGTCTCCTCAAAAAGCGATTAATAATTGCCATCTCTGTCCTGCAACTTGAGCTCAACTTAAAGGAATGGGATCGAAGTTCACGTGGTGGCATTTCTACCAGTTCTTAGCCTACAAGGGAGGCATAGATCATGTCCCTAAGTCACAAGAATGAAATCAAGGTTTCAGCTCAAGCTCACCCTGCACTGTGTGTCCAGACTGACCAAGCAGAAGGGCATTCTTGAGTTGGGCCAATGAAAGAAATGTTTGCTGAGCACCTGTTCTATGAGCCGCCCTGCACAGACTGGGAATGGGGCAGCAGCAGACGGTGCCTCTGGGAGCTGAGAGCAAACGGAAAGCTTGAAGGAAGTGTCAACACCTTGGTGTGGCAGAAGCTCCTGGTGCAGGTTCGCACTCGGTGATCTGAAGCTGCACTTGAGCTCATCTGAAGGATGAAGGACTCCGGGGATCCCCAAGAGGAAAGGCTGCCGAGGCAGGGAAGAGGACGCACAGCGAATCCGGGGTCCAGGAGAACAGGACCTGCTCTGAGCCTTGAATCCAGCTCCGTGAGGCTGAGGTTTGGGTCTGGGGTCTGGGGCCAGAGGCTCCCAGGGGATGACATGCAGGAAGCAGCCTGAGAGCTTAGGGGTGGGTCTTCTCTATGCACCCGAATGCAGGGCCTGGCCAATGCTGAACCCCCAGACAATGTGTGTGGAGTGAGTAGAATCCGATACCTCCTAGATCCAAGACCGTGAGTCTTACCTAGAACCTGGTAGGTTCACAGTAGATACCTACAAACAATTACTTATCAGAAATATTAAAATACCTCGTCTGCAACCTCAGCAGGGGGATGAATGCTTGCAGATACAGCCTTTGCAGTCAAAGACCACCTAGAAAGGGCAGCATTTTAGCCTGATGTACCTAAGTTTCCACGCACAACTCTAAACCTAGGGTCAGTGCTACACCTGCACGGCTCTAAGAAGTCTCTCTCTGGGTGTGCTTTACCCATGTTCAAGAGGCTGTTTCTTGACTTCTGTAGACTATTTTCATTCACAGGACAAGTGCATGTGAACATTCCCATTGGACATGAATCCTAAGCATTTGCCTTAAGCTGTTAGAGATTCCGATTTAGTAGAAAACAAAAACCATCAGAGTTGCAATTTTCTGATTTATGAGTACATTTACTTTGAGACTCGCATTCTGTACTGATTTTTGTCTTTTGGTTCCCAAGTATCAGCTGCACAGAAAAAGAAGCAAATATCCTAAAACAAGGTCAATTTATCACTGAAATCTTTGCTCCCCCCAATTATTGCAAATGAATGTCTTCAATATCCAGCTAACGCTGATTCTTGTTTCCACTACTAAAGATGTAGCTCAACTTCGCAGGATTTTTTTTTTTAATCTTTAATTTTTGGCTGTACAGTGGAGCTTGGATGCATTTTAAATTAACTTTCTCTAGGAATCAAAGGTAATCATTATTTCTCTTTATCATCTACATAAATATTCTCATTACTTTTTCCTTTTCAACTTGGAGATTGGTTTTGAATTCCCTTTCTTCCTCTGCCCTCCTTCAGCGTGACCCCCGAGGACCCTGGCCTGCAGGAGAAGCATGGAGGCGACAGCAGAAAAGCCTGCTCTTGCTGAGCGGCCAGTGAGCAGAGAGAGCAGGGCACGACGCCGCAGCCTCGCTCTCTGTAAGTGGAATCCCGCGCACTGCAGACGACCTTGTGCTTGCTGTCTTGTTCCTCGGCCCAAACTAAGGCAAAGCGGCCTGGAAGGCTTTCCCTGCCCCTCTGGGGCAGTCTCTCAGTCCCTGGGGTGGGGAGGGGGGGTCATCTTGCCCTCCTGTTACCCAGAAGCCACCTTTCCTAGACGCCTCACTGTGGAGCCTCCCCCGAGTCCTCTGGGAGAAAGCTGTCCTTTGCGAAGGCTGTGCCTGCGGGAGGAGACACAAGGAAGCCTTATCAGCCCCTGCCCAGCGCTCTACCTTTTCTTTTGATTGACTTTCCTTCCTCCTTTTTGTGTGGTTCCATTTTCATCTACCATGAACCATCAGAGCTGGAAGGGATGACATCTCGGTTCGCAGTGGAGTTGAGGAATCTGTTCTCTAGATATAAGCTCTGGTTCTGAGATGAGTCACCGCGGTCTTTTGACGGGTCATTACAAGTCTTTCAGCTTGGAGAAATCGACAGAGAAAGCTATCTGTCACTCAGCAAGGCTGCTGTGGGACAGAGAGACTCACAGCACCTGATATACGAACCACTCCACGTAATCAACTTCGACAGACACACTAGCTGGCAAGCCTAGGAGAGTTTAACTACAAATCATAGTTCTGGGGTTCATCGTGAACAATGGAGTACTGACTAAGTGAATCAGAGGCCCTTAATTTGTCCTTGTAAAAACAAATTTGGTTTCGAGGCCAGGATACAGCAAAATCAATTCGCAAAACCTCTGAGAAATCTTCACTGATACTTGCAAGCCCAGTATTTCTCCAACCTACCCAACTAGGAAGTGCCATTGAGGATGGCGCTCATTTACATCGATTCTTATGGCCCAGAAGGGTACTATGTAGCAGTTAGGTAATAATAGCAACAATGATATCAGTGACAATGAGAACAGTTGCAAGCTAGGGTCACCACTGCTGCAGAGCCTGGGCAGCACTCAAGGACCCATGGATGTGGGTGTCCAGCCGCTCGGTTGACACCCAAGGAAACCAAGGCTTGCAGCTGTGACGCACCCTCCTGGTAACACACACCAGTGAGTGGCCAACGCTGTTACTCAGGTCCTGTGCTCAGGGACCCTGCTCCTGACCCTCACTGAAACTGAAGGCAGCAGGACAGAACATCATACATCCCATCAGCATTTACTGTCCTCAGCAGTCACTTCTAAAGGACTTGAACTTAGTGAAGGTTTGGAAGCCCTCCTCCCCCCGCAAGGCTTCTAAGCAAAAGTCTCAACCTGACTACAGGGCCACTGTGGAATAAGGTGGACCCTCCATTTGTTCTCTGTGGTCTTGCAAGCGCTACAACCACTTGACATAATTTCACTCCCTGCTGGATTCTTGTGGCGATCTGAAAAACTCAGTGCTGCTGTCCCTGCTTCCAAAATCAGGGTCCTGGTGCAGGCACTGGGCAGCGCGCATTTAAGAAGCTGCGCGACACGTCCACAAGTCATTTCAGAGCGACGGAGCTTAGGGCCCAGCTCCAGTCGTGTTACCAGTTTCCTGCTAATGCATCACCTGAGAGGCAGCAGGCGATGGCTCATATAGTTGGGTTCCTGACATTTGGGAGACCCAGATTGAATTCCTCATTCCAGGCATTTGCTTGGCCCGGCTCTGGCGAGTGCCAGCATTTGGGTTTGAACCAGTACATGGCACAGAGAGCTCTCGAGCACACATACCCCACCGTCTCTGCCTCTCAAATCAATCAGAACCATTTACTTTTGATTTTTATAAAATGAGCATGGCATTTCAGAGGTAGAAAGGTCTACCTTTGAGAATTCACTGAAATACACTGAGGAACACACAAGAGGTCTCAGGCAATGCTCAGCTGGGCGCAGTGTGCTCAGGGTTGGCCATGGGTCTTGGCACACGCAGACTCCACCTCTGCTGAAGATGGTGGAACTTGGCATGGGGACAAGAGCAAAAGTAATCAGACTTGGAAGATGATCTCTACTGTTAAAAACTGGCGATTTCCAGAACTAACGGGAAAAGAGCCAACTAGCCCCCACCCCAGCTACGTCACAGCCGCCTCCTCTGCTTTTGCCACAGCGGAGCTTTGTAAAGAAAGCGACCACCTGGGTTATTAGCATCAGGCTGAGCGGAAACCTTGGTGAAGCTGCCCTTGAGGATTAGCAGGAAAAATCCAGGGCACCTGCTCCAGGGACCTCATTCCACGCCACGCTTGCAGATTTCATGTGCATTTTGTCCTGTGGTTTGCCCAAGTCCAGAATGAGACTCGAGCTGTTGTTTCTATTTAGGTAAAAGGGGTGACAGCAACGTGTCGTCTGCACTTGGACGTGGCCCCCGGATCCCACAGTCGAAGGCAAGTGTCTTCCTACCTCTTCAAGTGTTCTAAGGAAGCTGTGCTACGTAGCCAAGCAATGGACTGAGGCAGTGAGAGATCCTGTCTAAGCCTGCATGACATTCGTCATCATGGTCCAGTGATAGCTCTGTCCTCTCAATTCTCCAAAATAACAGAAGTGCCAACAGACAGGTCTTGAGACCAGGCACAAGGTAATTTTATCTAGGAGCTTGTTTACGGAAGCTGTGGATGCCACGGAGCACAAAGCCCGTCTTTACAGTGTACTGGATCCTTGGTCTCTTCGGGTTAAGTGAGCAGGAAGAGCAGCATCCTTGGGGGGTACCTACCCTATTCCCCTTATAGAAAAGGCAGGTGAAATAAGAGATCAGCATGTGAGTCTATCGTGTATGCCAAGCAAGAAAATGCTGACTCCTTGGAAAAGGTCACCTCTCTGTGCCTTGGTCTCCTGATCTGGGAAATACAACTCATGTGCTAGCGGTGAGGGCCGAGGAAGGGTAAAGCATCTAGAACAGAGCTGGGCACAGCAGCTGCTCCCAAGTTCACCCCGGATGCTGTTACTGTGTCACCTTGGATTAACATGGTTTTCCTGTCTCTGTTTCTTCTAGGAAGGACCTCTGGAGATTCCAACCTCTCTACCATTTGCTCTCTTGTACCCATTCCCCTTGTGTACCATAAACAATAAAGTTTGAGAGTGTCAAGACATCTACGTGCAACCGCTCTGTGTCTGGAAACACCGGCAGGATTTCCACACTGCAACATCCACATGTCTCCTATCTTGTCTTCAACCTATTAAGTATTGACCATTTTTGGAACAATGATGCCTTAAAGCCAGCATTTCACTGCACTATCAAAGGAGCTCTCTGCAAGACCTCATTCGAACACACTGACATTTCATTTAATTTCGTAACAGAGAACTTACTTCCTGATGTTAGAAGTAAAGATATCAAACGTGGTCACCAGCACAGTGATGTTTCTGTTAAAGCAGGTTATATATTAGCACTCAGGCATCTACAGGAATGCAAAGGGCCAGTTCTAAAAATCCTATTTATGGCAGAAAATTT
Organism: Sylvilagus bachmani; assembly: GCA_015711505.1. Classification (NCBI taxonomy): domain Eukaryota; kingdom Metazoa; phylum Chordata; class Mammalia; order Lagomorpha; family Leporidae; genus Sylvilagus; species Sylvilagus bachmani. Next base: position 5,245,166 of record CM027389.1, read on the forward strand.
ACCAGGAGAAAAATCTTCTGATCTTCTGCAACACATCTTAATAGCTGTGCTAGTCTAATTTAAATTGTTTGCTTTGGTCCCCCAAACTGACTGCTCACCAAAAGGTCACCTGTATTAGGGATGCTTCCTCCATTATTTTGATGTACATCCAGGTTTGCAAAAGTTTTTTTTTTAATTTTGCCTAATACTCACGTGCTATTGATGTGCTGGCAATCACTTTTAAGTGTTTTCCAGGACATCAAAATTACGTATTTTTGAAAAGTTATTTGGGTTCATCTCACAAGTGGCATCGAGCACACGCCCCTGGAGTCACCTTGAGCTGTCTGCTGGCTCTGCGAGAGGCTAGCTCAAGGTCTTTCCAAGAGACTCCACAGGCTGGTGTTGCAGACTAGAGAGGAGGCCTCCCGCTGGGCTTGCTGGCTGGGGCAGGACAACCCAGTGCCATCTTTACTGAAAGCCACGTCTCCAGGGTAACTCCAACGCTGAGCTAGGTCAGTATTTCCTTTTCCTAAGCTAAGTGGGCAAAGTGCATTTTGTAGGTGCTGTGAGTGGAGGTATCCTGACACATGCATTCTACTGAGTACAGTAGACAACAATGCAATGACACAGTCCTCATCTCTCCTAAGAGATTATTGTGTGTGCGTCTTCAATTCTGGTGTCTATGCTTTTCTGCCCAAATCGAATAGTGAAAATGGTGAACATAATCTTCTTCAACCACTACTCTGAACAAGTTAGCCATGATCTTGTGGAGAGACCACACAGCACCCAGGTGAAGATGGGTAATGCTGAAGTGTGGACTCCTGAAAGCCAAACCCAACAGGTCTGTGGTCTAGATTAATGTGTAGGAGTGTTTCTTATACCTCATCTGCAAACTGGGCATAACATTATGTGACCCTATCATTGGAGAGGCATTTGGATTAAATGAGTTAATATATATAAAATGTTGAATACCAATCTTGGGGTATAATCTGATGCTAAATAATTTGTTAGACCTCCTCCTCTTATCACTGTGACCAAGTGAGCTGCAGCTGTCAGTCCACAAACAGCCATGTGCCACATATGGCTATCTCAGTGTAAATGAAGTGCAGTTCCAGGAAACTCAAGTTTGCTCCTCAGTAGCACCTGCCACATTTCAAGTGTTTGATGGGCAAACATATAAGGGCACACCAAACCTCCATGGGGAAGTTGTGTTATGAAAAGACTGTGCATGGATGTGAAAATTGTTTTTGCAGCAGTATCTATGTTTCAATTCCCCTTTCCATGAAAGGAAAAGTGGAAGCAACCTCACAGCTGTACCCACCGCACCCAACAGATAAGAGGCAGAAGCTATCCATCATCACAGAGCGTCCCACTTGACAGAGCTGAAATACAGCTTGCACCAAGTCAAAGCAGGAAAAGCACCTCCTTCCCAGAAGACGTGCCATCTGTCCTCAGCCTCCTCCACCTTCTATAAGAAGCCACAGGCTACCTCTGGGAACACAGTACCCATTTCTTTGGGCATGTTTCCTAAAATGCGGTGCACACTGAGCAGTACGCATTGCATGTCGTGAATTAACAAGAGAAAAATATTTGCCAGAAACAGTTTTCTGTCCAGTTGTTTACAATGCCCCGCCTTTATCGCTTTGACCCTGCACACCATTCTGGAAAAGGACCAGGTCCCCCGCCTGCAGTGGAACCCTGTATGTTACAGATATTCATGGTGGTCAGCAGCAGAAAAATGAAGCTCAACCCTCAACCGTATGAACACAGTCTTCTACTCAACCTGAAACAGGGCATGCCCAGGCATGCTTTGCCTGTGATCAGCCCGTCTGGGGTTTCTCCACCTGCTCTGGAAAGGCCCAACCCCTTCCCTCACGAGCCATGCCGATGGGTCTTGTTTGTCTCGTGCATCATTGTCTGCTAGGCATTTGGATCCTATTTCAGAGTAAGGCAAAAATCCTAGGAAAGAGTTGGACCTGGCCATTGTTTCCAGTAAGCCCAAGTTTCACGTCAATCATGAACCATCAGAAGTGACAGGAGCCAGGTAGAGGAGGCCCTGCTGTCAGTCATCACTGAACACCAGATGAACTCTTATGGCCAAAGAAGCCTGGAAAGCTAGGAATATGAGCCAGAAAGACACAAAGGCCAGCCCTGCTCTGCCAACCCAGCCGGGCAGGCTACAGCTAGGGGGATATCTGTGCCCAGACGGCGAGTGCTCACACCATGCAGAACTCAGGCAACACGATGGCGAGATAAGGGCAGAGGGAGGGAGAACGGATGATTCCTTCGTCCTGTCAACTTGCATGCAAGCTATACATTTAAGGAAAAATAACAGTTGTATTGATGAATCATGGGAATAAGGCAGTGTCAATGATGCTACAGCCCAGAAATAAAAAAAAAAAAAGACAGAATCTAATTATTTTAAAACCGCATCACCAATTAGCTGTTACAATCAACCTGCCCTTCTGCAACACTGTATCCTTGTGCTTCATTATTTACTTGCACGCATTACACCTCATTTCAACTACAGGGCATCTCACAGAGGCAGGCACATCACCCTCATTTGTCAACGTACAAACTATGGCCCTAGAAGCTGAGGAAAATCACCCAAGGCCTTAGAGACAGAAGTGGTTCAGAACTCATTCCCGACCTCATGATGCCCTGGCGTCTCTTCATTAAGGAGCTGCAATATCTTTGAACTGACAAGTTCATCTGGAGCCAAGGAGAGTCCAACCACAACAACCACCAGCTTTCATTACAGAAGATGTAGATTTACAGTGCTGTCTGGAAAAAATACCTCCCTTTCCTGCACCCACCGGTGATCAGCAGCAATGAGTGGCCACTTGTCCCCTTATCTGCACAGAGTAGAGAGCTCTGCTCAGAATGGAGAATGAAGAGTGATGGCCACGAAGGAGTGAATTACTGACTTCAGACAGCGACGTATGCTACATGGCTCTCAAGGGCCAGGAGGCAGTAACGACTGTGGTCCAGAGCAGTGTGTCTGAGATCTTCCGCCTCTCAGCACCAACTATCTGAGTGTTTCCACATTACTGCATGCTTGACAAAGCCACTGCAAATGGCCCATGTAAAATGAGGCTTCTCATTTTCAAACAAGCAGTACTGTGCGGGTAACTCTAAAGTTTACAGCCAGTCTGAAAGGAAACACCTTGCTCTTTCTTTTGTCTGTGAGCATTTTAGGGAACAGATAACATGGACCATGACCGCAAACCAACCAGCCAGCAAATGGAGGACTCTCCAACAGGCTGAGATGCAGGGAGCCACAGCCCCAAGGAGGCAGAATAGAAAGTGTCTCTTTGTCCCACAGTATGTGTTCATGCGTACAAGAGATGGGCCAAGAGGACTGAGAGTAGCCATTTCAAGGACACGTTCCACCCACGCCTTAGTGACCGAGGCAGCACGTGAGATGGCGCGGATGCAGCCAGACAATCCTATGTCAAGATCGAGTGCGTGAAACAGTGGCAGCAACAGTCCCGTCCAGGGTTGAACATGGGTGGCCCATGCAGCAGCCACCATGCCAGGCACTTCATCCGCATTAACATATTTAACTGTGTGACTTCATGGAATCGACATCATTGGGCTTATTTTACAGACGAGGAAGCTGAGCACAGACATGTTAACTGCCAACTTCCCCACTGTTGCACAGCGAACGCTCTCTGTGCCCTGAGGCCTTAACAATGGACTAGCCACTGGTGACAGGGACCTGTGGTGTGAGATAGGTCCATTTCTCAGTATACCTGGACGTAGGGCTTCTGTGTGGCACGGCGTCCAGTGCTGGACAATTCCCTGCTGCAGGGATTAACCGGTGCATTACAAGGTGTTAGCGGTGTGTTTGGCCTCTACCCGGTAGATGCCAGCAAAACGTCTACCCTGGAGGTGTAAGCATCAAAACCATTTAGAACATCATGAATTTCTCCAGCTATCGCCCATTGTCTTCTGGGAGCAAAATTGCTTCGAGCTGAGGATCACAAGGCTAGGTGTGATGTGTAAGACTGGACAAAGGAAAAGCATATATATCAAAAACGTAGCCCAAAATGGCCTCGCTTTCCATTCTGAAGGCTATGGGAATGAGTCCTCTAGAGAGAAAGGCACCACGTGGAGCTGAACAACTGCAGAGGAGACAAGATCAGGGTCACAGTTGCTGGCTGGGGCAGTGGTGGTGCAGGGTGGGGAGGGGGTATCCTCTGTGAGAGCTGCACCAGGCACTCGACGCCTCTAAACAGGACACGATACGCTCACACTCTGCGATTCCTTGAGCTACAGAGAGCAAGAATCCTGCCCCGAAGGACTTGTTTCAGCCACAGTCCCTGGGATAAAGCCAATCCCAGCTCTGAAAGATCCAAGTCGGATTTCAGTATGGAGGCTTGTGAACTGGGGAAGGGGCAGCTCAGCCTTGGAAGGCCCTGTGGTGTTGGACCTCACACCATCACGTAAGGGGAACCCTGCTCCACAAGCGTGCGAGAAACTGCATGGACAGAACTCTTTCCCAGAGGCTCCGTGATGATGAAAAGCCTGCATGTGTTCTCCCGCACCTCTGCATCAACACAATTTCACACCTCAAGGGTTTTCACAGCAGCTCCTTTGTACCAAGATAGGAAAATCTAGTCGCCCACTCGATAGTCTATAGTGCACATGCTACTTTTATGAAACAAAATCTAGCTTATGTTTTTAAATCAGGTTTTATAATTACAATCAATCTAAGAACCACACGTCATGTGCCGAGTTGAGAGCATGGACTAGATCGCCTAATTCAGGGCTTTGCAAACCAGCCTTCTCCTTTTCTACTGCCTGTATGGGCATCCAGCAAGTTCTTGACAACATGACTGCGAAGGCTTAGAGAGAAATATTTTCTTAGCCTTCTTTAGCAAGGCTGCCATGGCCATTTTGAACACAGTGCAGCTACAAGCTTCTAACTGACTTTACGTTTTCTTCCAGTGAGTGAGCTGGATTGCCTAAGAAAAGTTAACTGATCCCCGAGGAAAAGAGCAGAGCCTCGTCGGCTGGACAGCCAGCCACGGTCCAGGGTCCCTGTCTTTGAGGTCAGACACGACTTCACTCAAACACAAAGATCTTCCCACTCAGCTGCCTCCTCTATCGACACAAGTTCTTTTGAGTTCAAGGACAATGGCACAAGCCAAGCTCCTGGGATGTGTTACGGCGGACAGTCACTAATGAATAGCCCTGCTGAAGCCCTACTATATTTGAGAGAATCACTGAGAACTTTTGGAGATCATCTTAGCAATCCTTCCCGAGCTCAGGCAGGGAAGCGGTCTGCCTTTGGTAGAAGCACATCCCAGCCATGATGTGCACATTCCTCCATTCCAGGCAGAAAGCTGCCCCCAAGAACTACCTCACTGTGGTCTTGGCGGCAGCCTGGGGGCATGGTGCAGCTGGAAACGCATGATCCAAGCGTCTCACATCAGCAGCTCTCCGAGGACCACCACCCAGCTCTCAGCTTTCGCTGCAGTTGGAACAAACAGTAATAGTGAAAATGGTTTTCAACAGCTTTGTTTAAAAATGTTCCTCACTGTGGAGGACCTCGTTAGATCAGACATTTTGCTGAGAAGCTGAGATTTTCACCCGCTGGAGGTTCTTCGAGCTTTATGCTTTGCCACTGCAAACGATCGCTAAGCTTTTATATGTGTCGTAAATGGTAAATAGATTTAGTCATAAATATCTTCTGCTATGTGCTCTGCTGCTCTTATTCGGAGGCTAGTTGCACTATCTGATTACGCAGGATAAAGCATTATCCGGTGACCATCGTATGGGGACCACAGTCAGCGAGAAGCACAATTTCGTCGTCAGTGAAAGGGATCTAAAGACATCAAACCCCAAGCATCTGCCACGCCTGGCTGGGGAAAGCGGACACTGGGCAGTGTCATGTGGTGGTTCAAGAACAGCGACCAGCTGGCCTGAATGCAAGCAGTCTTAGGATATAAGGAAGAAATTCAGATCCTAGGATCAACCGCTAAGTGTCCCATTCATAGGCGCTTCCTTCATTCCCTTAAGAAGTAAAGAAAAAAACAAAACTGTTTTCTTCTCCAGGATCAATCTCGAGAGGAGAGCGAGCGAGCAAGCAAGCAGCCAGGAAACTCTTGAAGCAGAAAGCCACCAGGGCGGTGGAAATGAGGCCTTTGTTCCCTCTTTCCCTTAGCAATTGGGAACATGAAATCGTGGAGAATATTCAGGGACTGCAGCGGTGGGGCTATCAGCGTTCTGATACGTGCCTGGAGCCGGTGGAGAGTGAGCGGCTCTGGCACCTAAGGGCAACGATGCGACCGAACCAGCAAATAGCCCAGCCCTTCCATGAAGATGTTTCTCTTCTGCAGTGCCCACCAGCTCCCTTGGCTGCTGCAGGCCTGGTTCTGGAAGCTCACACAGAACACACAAGTTATCACTGATTCACACATCTTTTCTGACCTCAGTGAAAGTGGAGGGACTGTCATTAAACTGGTGATGCAGCTTCCAGTGGAAAATTCCTTTTCATCCCAAACCATCAGATGACGGAATCCTGACGGCAGATTTCTCTACTGGAACTTTGAGGGGTCTTCAATGAGTTCACGGGAAATCCACACTATGAAACACGTGTATGGATCACAAAAAGTTTCTTGCATCAAAAAAAAACATCTTTCAATTCCAATTTTCCGCAAGCTTTTGGACGCACCTGTGTTGGGAAGCCAGACTGGGCTCAACAGGATGCGGCATCACCCACGCTCTGCAGCCCTGCTCATCACGCACCATCTGCGAGCAGACGTGTTCAGCCCCTAAGTTCTGGACACGGTAGCAGACACTGCCCACTCCTCCTGGCCACTGGACTTTCCTCTACTAGCATAGCCCTGTGCATGTGCTAGATGGACCATCGTTTTTTTTTGTTTGTTTGTTTGTTTGTTTTTTTTGAGCCAGCGCAGAAAATACAGGGGAAATTCAACGCATGCGTTTGTAACTAACATGACCCATGTGACTTCACTGAGCCACGTAAATTTTAAATAAGCAAAGAGTGGAAAAGAGGAGACAAACAAGGAAAAACATTTCTCTTCCTGCTTTCTGTGATCAGTCTTGAGCCAGGCCTCCATCCAGTGGGGAGAGAGAAGGCTTTCAAAAATGCAAAGAGAATCCAAGTTCATTAATCACGGAGGCTAAGGCTTCAGTAGCTAAAGACTCCAGAAATCCTGACTTGGATCCTCTTTGCATTCTTTGTGATCAATGAATAACTTAAGGCAGCGATTCTCAGACGTTAATGCCCAGTCCATCACCCAAGGGTCTTGTTAGAACACAAGATTGAACTGAAAAGTGGCATGAGGCTGTCTCCCCGGTGGCCCCCCAAGGGAGGACCATGCTGCTGGTTTTGGGACCACACTTGGGGAGATGGTGTATTTAAAGGGTCCTGAAGGAAAATGTTGACTCTGCCCAACTTCTACTATGCATGCCAACTAAAAATCCTAATCCCTATGGAAGATGTGAGCCTGCCAAACATAAATGCTTCAATCTAACCTCACAGAGTCATTGCACCATTTACATAGTGAATGTGAAATCTTGGTGTAATTCAGTGGCTATTGTTACCTGAAGGTGGTTCCGTCTGTCAGCATGAAACATTAAAATACAGCAAGTTATAATGCCACTTCGGGGGTGTTTTAAGCTATTCTTGTAAGTACAATGGCTTAAAACACCTCAAGAAATAAGAGCATAAATAATGAAAATATCCAAACCCCGTTTACACTGTCATAAGTACAGATCTTAATTACAGACTACAGACTTTCATCTAATTGCGAACACAAGTCAGGTCTTGAATAACTGGGAGGAGGAAGGGCTCAGCTTATCTTAGAAATAGTCTCAGTACAAAAACATTCCTGTTTTTCAAATATCACTGTTACACTTTAAAACACAGAAATACAAGAGATAAAGATACTAATTTTTAAAAGAAAAGCTAATACAGATAACTCAACAAAGCAGTCTCATAGCAAGATGAGCACTCCGTGAATCAGGGGTGCTGTGACATTGTAGCTGCGGCTCTGACTGCTCACTGGAATTACTTGGCACTTTGAACAGTGCCACTGCTTGAGCATGTCCTCCAGGGTTCTCTAACTGGTTGAAAATGAGCTTCCTCCCCAGGCGCCTCCAGGCCAGCCAGGGCTGAGACCACTGCTCTAAGTCAGAGACCTTCAACTGCCACCCCACAACCAGTAGCATCTGCCTAAAACTGCACATTCCTGAGCCTTGGCCCAGACTGGAATCAGAACCCTGGGGTTCGGACTCACCGAGTTGTTTCTTGCACAAGTTCTGTCCTGAGAAGGACCTACTCAGTGTTCCTACTTGAGGACCCTTCCAGAGATCCCCGGGAAGACTGGACATTGAGACATTTTTGTTCTGATCAGTGGCCTCTCTCCAAGGTGTTCAGTCTAAAGACAGATATGCTACTTCTAACCTAAGAGTCTCCTGGATGGAAGGCATCTTAGCTTTATTTAATTAACGACTTAAGGAGGGCTACACTGCTCCTGAAATGTGATCTTCCTTCAAGCCTGAACACCTTGAGCCCCAGGAGCCCATCTCCTCCTGGCCCGGTATTTTCCATCTCCCAAGGTTTACTGGGAAGAAGCCTGTAGCAAGTTTTCTGAGAGGACTCAGGTATGCTTGCAGTGACCCCCGCAGTGGCTGTTAGCATCCAGAGGCTACGCAGACACTCATGTGAGGTTTGCTAGAAACAAACTTTGTGTTATAGTAACTGAGTTCAGCTGTTTTCAAAAATTTATTAAATATATAATTTCAGTTGTATCAAACTCCCAAACTGAGTATTTTCAAAATACTGAATGGAAACTCGGGCTTGCTGTTTCATAGCTTATGCACATGGATAGCTAGCGACAGCTCCTGGTCAACACTTCATTGTGAACACCTCTTCACCGTCACACTCCAGCCGAGGTCAGCATTTCTCTCCTCTCACTCATCCTTTCTTGATGGTGAAAACATTCGCACTCCTCCAGCTTTTTATAAAAATACCCAGGACATCCCCCTTACCTGTAGTCAGCCCACTGTGTGAAAGAATTCCAGAACTCCTGTCTCCCATCCAACTAAAATGCAGCACGGGTTACCTGATCTGTTCCCGTCTATGCCTCCCATCACCCTCCATAGGCCCTGTGAACCACCATTCTCCTCTCAACCTTCTTCGCTATCTACAAATTCTTCATTTAAAAACTACATGAAAAACTCTGTATGGGTAGACAGCAAACAGTTTATAAGTGTTTTTAAAGCATTTCAGAAATGGCTAACAGCTGAATTTAAAGAAACCAATAGTGTCCCCTTTACTGAAAAGTTGTCATATTACGTCACCTGATACTATGAAAGAATGTCTAATCCAGTTCAAACTATTTTTTCTCAGGGTGCTAAATCATGATTGTGGTTTACATATATGAATTTCTTTAAAGATTTATTTATTTATTTGAAAGGCAGAGTTACAGAGAGGCAGAGGCAGAGGCAGACAGAGAGAGGTCTTCAATCCACTGGTTCACTCCCCAGATGGCCATAACTGCTAGAGCTACACTGATCCAAAGCCAGGAACCTCTTCCTGGTCCCCCACGTGGGTGCAGGAGCCCAAAAATTTGAGCCATCTTCTGCTGCTTCCCTAGACCATAGCAGAGAGCTGAATCAGAAGTCGAACAGCCTGGACTCAAACTGGCACCCACATGGGATGCTGGCACTGCAGGTGGAGTGCCCACTAAGGCACGGCACTGGCCCCTAGATATACTATGAGAACAATGACATATCGCCCAAATTTAGGTGATTTTACTCCTCATCATTTGTGTGCACTATGATAACGAGGGCAATTTCTCTCACGCACAAAGCCAGTTGTCTTGAGACCTTTACAAGGATACCTCTAGCTCTGTGTTTACATATGGCAGTAACTGAAAAAAATGCATGGAAACTTGACTGCGAAAAATGTTTACTTTGGAGCTAAAAAATTGAAATCTAAGCAGTTTTTTTCCTAACGCGCATTCTCTGTGGACTTGGCGAAGACCAAGTGAAGAGCGCAGGTGATAAAGTACGGATGAACTTTCTACCACCTAGAATTCTCATACAAACTGCAAACCTGGACGGCTTCCCGAAACCATCCTTTTTCACAATTTGCTAGGAGAACTCCCTAAGCTCAGAGAAAGCTGCTATGCTCACAATAGCTTTCCACTGGGAAAGGATACAGAAAGGTCAGCTACAGAAGCAGCACGCAGAAGAGAGTCCAGCAGAAGCAGTAAGCATGGAGTCCCTCCCATGCCATGGAGTCGGGGGCACACTACTCTGCGTATCTGGGTCTCACCGCACACAGAGCACTGCAACAAGGGAGGCTCCATGAGCCTCAGTCTTCAGTGCGCTTCCTGGTGCTCCATTCTGTGCGCGAGATTAATGACTGACAAGCGATTCACCCCATCTCCTGGTAACTAAGAATGCCCGCTCCAAGGCATCCACCTCGAGTCTCACTGCATCCCCTCCTGCGTGACCAGATTCCACCCTAAAAACACTGACACTGCCCGCCTAGCAGGAGAGCACAGAGTCTCCCCAAACTAAGCCTTCTGTGGGGAATGGTGCAATTCTTGATGAACAATATACCAAGGACATACCAGTGCAAGTTAAGTCAACAGTGTCTTCAAATGGGTATATAGGCTTGTAGAAATATGCCACTCTTCTCCTAATGAGCAGTGTGAACTAACTCAGATTAGATTCCACCTTCCCCAGCATTAGCCTTTATTCTCTAAGATAGAAAACATCTTCTAAGACTCTCTCCTGTCCCTTGCTAGCTTCAAAAATCCTATTTCTTTTGGTCAATTTAGAAAATGCATTCTTTGAAAAGACTGCCAAAAACAGGTTTAATAATAGCACTGTTTTAGATGTTTTAATTGACTTACTTTGATATTTTTCTGAAAGGCAGAGATAGAGGGACCGAGAGCCAGAGAGGGAGAGATCTCCCATCTGCTATTTCACTCTCTAAAATGCCCGCAAAATGGGCCAAACTGGACAGGAATCTGGAGCTCACCCAGGTTACTTACTTAAGCCGTCACCTGCGGCCTCCCAGGTTGCAGGAAGCTGGTGTCAGGAGAGGAGCTGGGGCTCAAATCCAGCATATTGACAGGGGGTGTGGCATCTAGTGTGTGCACCAGATGCACACAGGCCCCACCCCCATGTTAGCACCTTCACCCTTCTCTGAACTCCAGTTCCTGTGGAACTGGGCAGCGTCCAGCTCCTAGAAGGGAACTCGACACCAGGATCATCATCCTTTGAGGGTAACCGCTGCGTGTGACGCAGCAGTTATGTTCTAACTGCTCCATTCAGCAACATCTAGCAGTTTCCATGGAGACCGATGCTGGACACAAGGCTTAAGTGATGCTGCAATTATCAGGAGCACCATGTGAGGTTGGCACGGTCACTGATCTGGCATCTTTTTAAAAAAAATTCTTGGTAATTAAAACTATCCATTTTGCAGCAGATTGAAAATATTATGTGCCAAACACTAGCAGATGGTAGAGACTTCATGGTCACCAGAAATTTCCAGAATCACGTAGGCCAGATGCCTCCAATGCATTCCCAGGAACGAATTTCATCCCTGGCATTGGCCACAGACCTTCCGAGTTCCTGTCATGCCGTCTCCTCCCCCAGCTCCCCGTCGAGTGGCAGCCCGCACTGTGGGCTCCTGGTCCACGAGTCCCACGTCTGTGACTGCACAACAGAACACACTGCTGTGATGGTTTCAATGCTCCTTCTTTCCCATGCTCTAGAAAACAAGCTTTTTATTGACTTTTCCAGCTTCGGAAAATTGAATTTTTAGCTGCGTATCAAATGGGGAAACTCACAGGGCACTCAGGCTGGCTAATTTCTCATCATTACAGGGTTTCACACAATGTGCCAGTTTCTCTTAAGCCAGTTTCTTTTCCTAGGAAATCTCTACTTTGCTCTTTATTTTTTGACTTTCAAATCCATAAGCCTATGAATATTGTTCTGTAAAATGAGATGGAGTTTGGGTGATTTCAGGTTAATACAGAGAACACAGTGAAAAGTAATATTACGGAGCATTAGCAAGGAAGGGAAAGGGCGAGCAAGGTGGTGGGGCAGCTGGTTGTCTGGCAAGTGGAGGCTGTGGACAGACACAGGGGAAAAGAACTCCTCCTGCCTGGTCAGCAAGGACTGGGGAGCAGGAGCCGACGGGGAGGGAGCTTGGAGTCTGTGGGATACGGTGACAGTCGCGAATGGAGCTAGGAAGGATATCACAGGCGTGGGCAGGAAGTTGGTGAGAAGGCACCTTCTTTCCTAACAGCCAAGGCAGGTGCCTGGAAGAGGGGCAGCGGTGGATGGCACGGAGCCTTCTAGAGTGTTCCAGGGCTGGCGATCACTGCGTAGTGATGGCGAGGACCCCTCCAAACACACACAGTCTGCTGTGGACCGAGGGGCAGGAACCCCCACCCACCACAGTCTGCTGTGGACCCAGGGGCAGGACCCCCCCCCCTTAACAGTCTGCTGTGGATCCAGGGGCACCTCGAGGGAGGCACAGCTTAGAGGGCGGCTAGGTTGGCTTCCCTTTGCCAACAGAAGATAATAATTTATAATCTGATTTACTAAACTATTCATACATGTAATGAGTAAACCGCCAATCTGATGACAGCAAATGTACACCTTGTGCAACTCTTCACTTGCCTGTCTGTGCACGCACTTGTGGGTACTCAGCTTACAGACGAGCACTCGACCTGTCTACAGGAAGGGGAGGGGTCAGGGCGGATGTGGCTGAGTGAGCTCCGCCCCTCGCCATCACACACAGCAACCTCCCCACCCTCTGCTGTTCTGGGGTCTCTAGTGGACTTCGTGTCACTAGGTTTCCAAACATTTCTGATATCTCTCCACTTTCGGAAAGCAGCCCAATGTTCTCAATCTCCTGGAAAACAGGCACTGTCAAGGTCTCAAACGCCTCACGTTGGTTTGCAGGAACTTAGACTGGGGAGGGGCTCTTCTGTGACACAGGAAGCTGCCAGGTGCAGGCACTCAATGTGTGTAGGAGGACTGAGCACCTGGGCACCCAGCTCTCCCCCTCACTCCCCATACCCCATCGCTGTGACGCCCATCTGCACAGAGCCCAAGCTCCTTCCTTCCCCGTGACCTGTGGGAGATCCCCGGGTTCATGGTGGCTGGGGACCCTCTGGAATCTAAGTGCTGAGCAGTCTAAGTTTTATACACACATACACACATGCACACGTATGTTACGGACTTAAGAGGGATCTGCAGAGAGTTCATGGAAATGGATTTTTACATATGAATGCCTTTTTGGTGCCAAAGTTGAAATCCATGCATGATTTTTTTCATAATATGTTTTTCATGTATTATTAAACATGAGCACCAAAGTATTCATACTTTTACTCCCATTTGTACATGAATATTTAACATAGTAGCACAGTGCTCTTCTTATTTGATAGCACAGGGATTGTGCTGTTGCTCTCATCTTGACTCATGTTCCCATTTTTAAGAGCTTCAGCATGTTTCCCCCAAAAGTAAAATATATGTAATCTGCCTCACTACTGAAGCAGAGGATGTGGACATTAAAACTCTGATGCCATTCTCATCCCACACTAAAAACACCGAACAGGAAAACCCTACAGGGCCCATTTCTGCTGCAGCAAAAGGCTCTGCCCAAAGTACAGCTCCGTCACTCCCCGGCGCAGCCACCCTGAGAGTCACCAGAAACTGCCGTTAGAGAGAGCTTCAGGAGGCCTTGTTCTGTCACTCACGGCCCTGGGACCGTGCCAGACGCTACCACCAGGGATAAGCCAGAACCCCAGCCCAGAAGATCAATCCAAGGTTCAGCCGAGCCCTCCAGGCCGGACAGCTTCCGCCTAAGTCAGGACCGGGACGGGCACGGCAGGGCTCACGGGGTACGATCCTGGTGGTACTATTCCTTTGTGTTCGGCGTATTTGCCGCAACTCCTCAGTGAGGGGGACAGAAACCCTGAGCGAGCTGCACTGGTCTCAGCTCCTCCCGACACCAAGGTCCTCACCTGTACTCACACTGCACGGCGCTGGTGCCGAACCCTTCAACTAGACCGCCTTCTGCCCAGCACCTACCCCTCTCACCTGCCAACCTAGTGTTGGCCTCAGCCTCTGTGTGAGTCCCTTCCTGAGACTAGAGTGACCCCCATCCACCCCCTGAGCCCCACAGCTGCCTCTCACACACTCTCCTCCTGGGGTCGTCCTGTTTCCTTCACTCGTCCTCGGGCAGTGCTTCCCAAGTGGCAGGTACCACGATGCTGAGGACAGGCCCTCACCCGCACAGACCTTGGGTTCTAGTGGCTAAGGAAGGATGTGTTTGCAGGAAGCCATCAAGGCAGCCTATGGAGACAGACTGGGGCTGGGACTGGCTATGTTTGACAATGCATCCCTGAGGAGGTGACACAAAGGCGAGAAAGCACATACCATGCAAAACCTCTGGGGCGGGGGTCAAGGCAGCCTGCTGAAGATCAAGTTCAAAGCCCCCGAGGCAGCTGCAAGGTCAGCGTGCCCAATGACAAGGCCAGTGACCCCAGTGTTCAGGTGAGCAGGAGACAGCAAAGAGGTCAGAGCTGCAGGAAGGGGCCGGTGCTCAGGGCAGACTCTGAACAGGAAGGGGAGCCACTCGACTTCCCACAACGGTGTGGGGAGACCTACACCAGAGCTGTCTGCCTGGATATGGGAGGCACTGAGGAGACTCCCTGCAATGAAGCCACCGGAGCTGGGGGAATGGCTCCTGTGCCAGGGGTTCCCATTCTCTCCCTGCCTCACCTGAAGATTGTAGGCAGTGCCACATCACCCTCATAGGCGCTTTTCTGAGATCCACGCCCTCTAAGGATGCAGCTCTGGAAAGCGCTGACTCACAAGTCACTCTGAGATGTACGTAGCATGCTATTCAAACAGCGTGAGTTAAGGGTTAACCCGAGAGGCTCCTGGGAGAGTTTTCCAAGACTCCTGCAGGAAGTGACTGCTGACATCCAGGCATACAACTGACCACAGCAGAACGCACAGTACCCACAGACCCTTGGCCTCAGATGTATGAACACCCTGAGAGAACCCCAATCACCCCACTCACGCTGATGTACAGGGGATGGAAGGGCACACAGAAGGTACTCCCAGCTCTGCGGTTAACTCCCTGGGAAGCTCTTGGGCAAGTTCACCCTCCTTGACCTCAACTTTCTCAACCAACAAAGAAGCTTATCACATGCAATGATACTGAGGAAGTACAAAAGACTGATGCCATTAATGAGTTACACTGTTGACCTGGGGGCAGGTGTAGCATTGTGTTGAGAGCCCGAGACTGCGTGGCCTTGAATGACCAAGTTCCTAGATCTCAGCTGCAATTTTCTCATCTGTAAAAATGACTGGAAGATGATGCCTAGCTCACAGGCCATGGTGCCAAACACAGTTCCTAAATAATGCATGTTAAGAATATATCAATGATTAAAACTATGAAATAAGCGGCATTTGATGGGACTGCCATCAGCAGGAAGGGCCACAGGTGGTGTTTCCTTAGCTGAAGTGGGAGTCTGCCTTGTGTGCTCTGCTCATCTGATGCCTGGCAAGTAGAAGCGTTTATCTTGTGAAGAAGCCAAACTGGACAGAAAGAAGAGCACAACGAAAATCTACCCACAGCCATGGTGTCTCCTCCCAGGAAAGGGATCGGGGGAGCCTTAGCCTTCACTCCTCTTGACGCAGACTTGGAAAGAGAAGCCATTCTCAGCCCAGGATGCCTTTGCCTTGTGTGAATTCTGTTCAATGAGTTCCAGTGCCAAGGGAAAGCAGTGAGCCACACAGGGCAAGAAAACAAAGCACTCTACACATCCGTGTCACCCCCAAAGCTTGCCCATGTCCCTGAGGCTTTGGGAAGAAGCCTTGGGGAGAAGACACGTGCACATACGCTGTGTTACACAGCTATGGTAAGGAGCAGAAAAACTCGAGCAAGCATTTTGGTGTCTGAACCAAAGCACGGAACACAGCCTGGGTCTGCTTCGGGTGTCTCCACTTTCCTACTATCGATAATGTGGACAGCACCAATTCTCCTCTGAATTTTGTGTGCCAACAAGGCCAAGAGTGATGAGCAGAACCTGACCTGGATGGAGATTTGTGGAACTGGCAACACTCCACGTTTGACTGGCAGACCAACAGCAGCCCCACTGCTCTCACTCCTGGCCTGTTGGAAACGCTCACATCCAGGCTCCAGCGCAGGTGACCTGAGATGGAACCTATACCCCAGCAGCATGCCCAGGTGACTCATGCGCATGGCACCACTGGAGAGGTGCTCACTGGCTCTGCTCTCCCCACGCACCCCACACTAACCCGAGGCTTGGATCTGTCTGCTCGGAAGCCGCATTGCACCAGCTAAGGTATCACCACCACACAGTGGCCCGCAGAGTAACTCCAGTATCTAACAATTGGCTGGGTTCTCAGAGTTGCAACTCAGCTGTTTCTTTCAAAGGCTACAGACACAGTCACAACCCACTGGTCCACAGGGTTATACTGGCGAGCAACTTCTGAACTACATGGTAGCTTCATTCCCACCTGTGCAAGGCTGCAGGTGGACAACACTCAATCTTACGCCCAGCTGTTATGGACAATGACCCAAGAAACCAAACACCTTCGGGCAGAAAAGCACACAGTTGATTTACACCTGTGGACTTGACTACGCTTGTGTCTCAAGAGTCAGGTCCCGCTCCTCTGTCTTCCCCTACTTATATACCCTAAATTTAGCAAGGCAGTTGGGAGGAAGTTGAGCAGTTTTGAGGAGCACACTGCTATCTTAGGCCCCTGGGGATTAACAAATCACAGCTGCAGGGTAAGCTAGGTTTACATACAGGAACGAGTAAGTTATAACTTAAAGACAGTTTCAGGAGGAACACAATGAGCTTATCTTAAGTATGTGGCTAGGCCTTTATGGCAGCTGGGGAACCTAAGGAGGGTTTCTAAGTCGACACTGGTTTGCTTAGACCTAGCTGGGCCTTTGATAACAAGGGGGAGGGAGTCTGTAACATTCCCTCCAACTGGTCCTTGATGGCAAGTGGCAGAGGGTTTGTAACACAGGTGCCAAGCAGGTGGCTTCTCCTCACGGCCAAAGTGATGGCAGCACCCACGCCTTCGCTTGCCAGAAACAGAACATTCTCCTAGGAGTACAGACAAGCCTCCCAACATGGGCAGAGAAAGTGCCAATTCACTGCTTCAGTGGGGTTTAAGGAGATTCTCCATAAACGGCTCACCGGGGAATTCTTTGGTGTTAGGTTCCAATATCAGAGCCCTGTTTGCACTGGTTTCGCCTCTTCTTCCCATCATTGAAGGGACAAAGCTTCAGGCCCACTCTTCCGTGACTGGACACGTTCCCACTGATCAAGCTGCTTCTCTCCCTCTCTCTGTCATAGTTCTTTACATAAACACCAGGATACACTTGGGTCACCTGAAACCTAAAGGCATTGTGACCTCCGGCAGGCCAAACATAAATTTGCCCAAACTTGTTCCCTCCAACAAACTTCGCTTTCTGGACTTCTCACAGATGGGGGAACTTATCAGGGATTCCAAAACACCCATGGGAAAATCGGATCGGAAGTGCACTTTGGCACAAAGAAGGTTGGAATCCATGCATAGTCTTTTACAACATATAATTCTATGACCTTTTTGAAGAGTCCTTTGAACCGTTACAGCAAGCGAGATGCAGAATGTCCTTCTCACTAAAATAATGCACCTGCCACTGATGGCTGCTCCCCTTAAACTCCCAATCGGATTTGTGTTGTGCTGGCAACCCATTCATTTCCATCCTGCATTTTTCTGATTTATATAATGGTTTTTGAGGGAATAAAGTTTGCCAACTTTCTTTTTATTAATTTTTGGTTTTTAATTTTAATTTTTATTTTGTTTTTCACAGAATACAGTTCATAGATAAAACTCGAAGAATATAATGAGAATATAATGATGTTCCCTTCCTCCCTCTTTTTTTTTTTTTTTTAGCTTTTGAGATAACACCTTTTAAATTTACATTACAGTAAGAAGGCTTAACGCTTCACCAAATAAAAAGCTGAACAAACAGAAAGCAGCAAGACCCTAGTTTAGTGGGAATACAGAAAAGGACTGTAAATAATAACGGAATGTAAGTTTTCACATTTCAAGGATGTCTATAAGAGGATTATTAGTTTTGTAACCAAGTTCCTTGCCAACAGTGCGTTTAGCAGGGGCAAGTCACACACAGTGTTCGAAAGGGAATCAGCGAAATACTACAGCTCCTCCTTGGAAATGCCATAGGGAACTTTGCATCACTCTGAATATAAATGTGGCTTAGGACTGTAGTGCAGCAGCAAATACTGCCCGGGGTGCAGGAGCTTCCTGGAGAGGCTTCGTGGAACTCACCCACGTAGCTGGGAGCTCTCTCTGCTCGCGGATCACAGCACACTCAATGCGGTGTCCTAGGGTTCTCAGAGCCTGACACGCCACACACCCAGGGTTAGTGCCGAATGCACGCCACGGCGGTACTGTGCGCCATGCAGCTTAAAGGACTTGCAGCAAGAACTTCCTGTTTTCTGTGCAGGGATCATCACTCAGTCGGCCATGACTATACAGCAATGGGTAAACACCACCACCAGATGATAATCTGCCTTTACCTCTGAATAAAGTCAAGGGGTGGCTAAGGACAAAGATGAACGTCTTGTGTTGATCAGGCACAGAGTCCTGACGCACATGTATTTGTTTCACTGACCCCATCAGCAGAGGGACATCATCGGTGGTCCCTCACTCGGTAGGTGTTGTCAACCCATGTGCAAAACCCGCAGCTGAAGCAGGTGCACCGTGCATCCTGCCAAAGGCAGAGGTGAGGAAGGCACAGGGGAGCAGACAGCTCCTGCTCTGACCGACAGCACCACCCCCTCTGACGTCCTTTCCAGGGCTTTGGGCCCGCGGAGCAACCTCTGCTCCATGTTCTGTATACCACGTGCAGGAAGAGGCGTTGGCTCTGAAGGGAAAAGAAAGAGAGAGACAGAGAGACAGAGAGAGGAGATGATGAAGACGACAATGATGCTGCTAGGCTGTGAGGGGACAGAAATTTCAAGTGCCACTGCTCTGAGCATCTGTTTGTCCCAGTGACCATCCCCAAATGTCATCTCCCATGGGAATAGGAGAGTCAGGATGGGGTGAAGAGTCTTGGGTGCTCCCAGAAGTCAAAGCCCAGGCCCAGACACCTACAGCTGTTTCCTGAATGAACACCCAGAAACTTCCAACCACACAAACCCTCACAGCGCCCACTTCACGGTGAGGAGGCTCCCAGCTGCAGCTCTGCTGCCCCAGGCCAATCTGCTCAGGCCAGGCTGTGGCCTAACTTGCCAGGTGAGACGCCAGGGGCTGCGACACAAGCCAACACAAATTCACAAACACAAGACTGAACCCACAGGAAGCAGATTTGAACTCTGCAATAGACTATGAAAACCTAACTAGAAAACATGGTTATTTTAGTGCAAAAGCCATTCTGAAAAAAAAAAAAAATGCATGCATTCCTCATTCGATGTATTTCCTATCAACTGCTTCAGGATCTCGTGTAAGCTAACAAGGAAACTGGTCCCACACTCCTTATCACCCTGGTAGTGCCTCTCTCGTGATTCAAAGGACTTTTTTTTTCTCTACCCTATCTCCTACTGTGCCATGGCAGAAACAAAGCAGTGAAGAGAGGGAACTTGAGACATGCACATTTGCTAGTTCTGATAAAACACGACCGCGAGGGACTTGTCCGATGCTTACTCGATGTGTGTATCAGCTGCATGATTTGCACATCCTCAGAACCACTGCACGAGCAGGTTCTATCGTTGCTCTTCTGGAATGGTTATGCAAGCCCAGGTACAGAGAGGTCACAGCAAGCGGCAGAACGGGCATTCAAATGCCCAGGCTCTGGTTCCGAGTCTCATATTCAGAGAGAAATAGGTTGTACCTCGAAGGCTGCAGATTCGGCCTTTTAAAGTCATCTTTCCAGGCCTCCTTCACTCGTCCCATTCACGTTTCTGCCTCCTTTGCACTCTTCCACCTCTCCCTACAAAGTAGGCAGGAGCTCTGCAGGCCCCCCCCCCCCGTGTCGCCCCACCCCACACCCCAGAGTCCTTACAGTTCCCGCCCCTTCCACACGCTCTGGATGCAGGGGTCTCTGAGACAAGCCGAGCTCCCGTTCCAAGGTGGCCTTTGGCCACTCAGGAGCTTGGTCATCAGGCTATAGGGATGATTCCCTGGCTGGGGACACGTGGTGTGGACACGACAGTGCCCATTTGTCACAAGCTGTCTCTGGCTTGTGATCCACTGTAAAATGCCTGTTCCCTTGGCCAGCAACGCCACACCCCATCCCATAGCTTCCTGAGGGCTGGGACACATTTATCGCCCTCATCTCCATTTCTTTCTGCCTACAAGGAAAATGATTCTTTCCCAGAATACGGGTCAGGGTCTGCAAATGGAACATTAGCCACAGCATCCATTTCCAGCACAAGTGAGAGCAGTGTTGGGCCCTTCACACGCCAACGACACAAGCCTAGGGCGTATATTAGGAGTGGGAGAGCATCATGGAGAAGAATATATGGCGCAGACAGAGCAGTGGCCGCCAGAATTTGCTCAGGCAGTGTCATGGAGGATGAAGAGCTGGAGAGAAATAAACAGGCTCAGTCCAACTTGAACACATACCGTGGTTCATTTGGACATCCTCATCCCGTGGGTTCAAGGGCATTATTGATCGATCTTATTTTTATGGCTGGTTCTGTTACAGAAATTGATATTTGATGTCTGTACTTACAGGACATCAAAATAGCCAGTTGAAAAGCAATGCATTCATTCAAACTGATTCCAGTAACGCTCGGATTTAGGAGTGAACAAGGGAAATTGGGTGCTTGGAGTTTATTGAATTTTCTGGTTGACTTGGGCTTAGCTGATAACCTCTCTTTGTTTCATTCCTCATGGTTGAAATTCTCATTTTCAAAAAAATGTATCTCTGTTTACCGGGTGAAGCAGGCTGAGCACTACTTAATCACTTTTCCCCAGGGGGGACTTGTGGAAAGACCTCGGGTCCATTTGCTGACCCCTGGTGCTAACGGCACACAGAGGCCAGAGGAACGGGCGTCCAGTGGGGGTCCTCTTTGTTCCCTGACGCCAGACCATTCTTCCCCTCTCTCTTTCCAAAACGAAGGATTTTGATCCATTTTCTCTCTTCCCATCTAAAAACAGATGAATTATAGATAAGCCAACTGGGGTTTTCATTTTGAAGTTTTACCGAAAAAGAAATTGGAGAGGAATCACTTCCAAAACCGTTATCCTCAAAAATAATGAAATCACACAAACGTGTCTGCCGGTGGACAGAACCACAGCACGAGCCTCTTGCACACTGCGGTTCCAGAGACCGTAATTCCGCAGGCATAAGCCAAGTTCTGCACAATACTGGTACCTTTTCCCCACTTCAGAGACCAGAGAGCGCCAGCCATGCAGCCGCAGGATTTGCATCCTATGGGTGTTTCAATCTATCTTCCTGAAGCGGTCTGCAGACAGGCAGCATAGGTACCATCAGATGCAGAATCTGGAACATGCCGAATGGACCCAGAGTTCACACGCAAACTGGCCAAAGACCCAGAAAATCCCTGTGCCATCCACAAAGTCAGGTATCTGCTTTGGGCATCTGTGGGCAGGAGCAATGTCCACCAGCAACAGCTAAGGCGAGGCCTCCCTGCTGGACTGAAAGGAGATGCAGGGCCCAGTGTGAGCTCTGCCAGAGGCCAGGAGGAGGGCCAAGGGCTTTCAAGACTTATACTGCTTCCTAGGGTGCTTGCTGTACACAGCACAGCGCTCTCTGGTTTTCAAAGCACGTATCATTTCTTAAGCTCTCACTCACAGTGGCATCAGAGGCAAGCCAGGGCACAGCGGCAGAAAGGACGGGACATACCACCAAGCTCACGTCTCCACTGTGGTTTATAAAAGCTCCGTTTTCCAAGATCAGGGAGGTGAGCAAGCACGACATGCCCCAGGACAAGAAGCAGTGCCCAGAGTTTTAGACAGGTACCCTGCAGTCAGGCGGCTGGGATCTGCCAGTTGTGTGACTTTAGGAATTGTACCAAACTGTGTGTGTCTGTTCCCACCTGCAAAATGGGAGAATGGAAGCCTCCTCTTAGAGGGTTGTGCGTGACTGCTCTACAATGCGTGGGTACCATGTCTGAGTGCTAATATCGCATGAGGGCTTGCCCTGTTGCATCCCCTACCCTCCTTCTCTGTGCATCTCGTAAGAGACTAAAGAACTAAGTATCTAACTGGTTGGATGTGCGGCATAACAAAAGAGGGAACTTTTGAATAAGCAACCCTGAGAACCCAAGGCTCAGACTTGAAGCCATGGCAGTGATGGGTATCACCAACACAGAGAAAACTGGCGGCTTAGTTAAGCAGGGAAGACTCTAATTCAAGGACCGTAGGCAAGGAGACAGGGAGGACATCCTAGCTGGCAGGTGGCGGACAGGCTGGTATCTGTGTCTCTGGGAAGAAGCTGAGGCAGGACTGAGTTACGCTAAGCCACTGCCTTGGGCAGAGCAAGGTCTCTACTGAAGAGCTTGCTGAGTCCCACAGACTCCACACGTGTGCACGTGGTCCAGGTCTCCCAGGTTTCTGAGGGCAGGGATGATCTCCATGCTCCTGCATCCGTCACAGCCCTGCACCTGGTCCTGCATGGCTTGCACCAAGGGTTGGGTGAATGTTTTGAATGAAGACAGGTGTATCCTCCTATCCCACTGAGATGAGGAGCTGGGGTGATGGAAATGGCAGGCACATTTACGATGGCTTGTCCCCAGACGCAGTAACCATCTGAGCAAAGAGTCACTGTTTGGAAGTGCTTGTCTGGAAAGGCACTGCTGTTCTCAACCAAAACATTCTAGATGACCTTGATTTTAAGAATTTTGTGTTGCTATCACAAAAAATGCTTTTTCTCCAAAGTAAGATACTTCTTTAGACCAAGTCTAACATGCAGATATATCAGCCACTCTTACTCTAAGGGAGATGCGGTCTCCAGAGTAACTGTGCGCCTGCTCTCTCTTTTGCAAAAATTCAGGCTCCCCACGCACAGCCATGCAGTCACAACCAAAGGGACTGTACTGAAGATGAGGTTCACAGCTTGCTCTGCTCCAGAACGTAACAGCCCAACCGTTCCAAGGCTCACACACGTTTCCTCTGGAAAGGGTATCCTGTGAATGAAAACGGCTCATTCTGTGAAGCGGTCCAACCAGCTGGGTTGTGCCGTGCTCACTCTTCTGAATTCCAAGGTCACCTACAGGTGGCTGGCTTTAACAGAGAACAGCTGTATGGTGAAGCCAGGGGTGGCACCATGGAGGCGATGCAGGTGGTGGTGGGGAGGATGGAGAGGAGAGTAGGAGCTGCCGGAACGGCCAGCACCGTGCCCAACACCGGACCCACATCACAATGCACCCTTCACACTCCCCAAGTTATCACTGCCCTGGTTTTTTGTGGACCCTTTAAAGGCAAGGAAGCTGAGGCTTAGGAATCTGTCATGCTATCAGAGTCAGTAGAGCAAAGCCCGGATTTCAGTCCAGGCAGGTGGACAGGAGCAGCCGCACTTGAACCATGACCTTGTGAGGCTTCTCCCAGGGGTGACCGAGGCAACCCCAGCTTCTCCTTTCAAGGACCACGCAATTGAGATGATCTCCACCTTGGTTTTCCATTCGCCACCTTTTCTGAGTTTACAGAATGACCAGTGACCGCGTTGTTTCTATAGTTGTCCCCTCCACGTCCAAACAAATGCTGCATGTCCTAGTCCAGGCGTCTCCCCTGTCCTGGATCCCTAGGGAGGAAGGTGACACTGAAGTGCAGAGTGGCTCCTGCCAGGCTCCAGGGTCAGGACATCACTGGCCACCTGTGTGTGTTGGGTGTGCTTCTCAGTCCCCTGAGGTCACCTTCATGCCCTGAGCACCGCACAGGAGCTGCTGCTTCCCGCGATAACCTGGATGCTGATGGAAGTTGGGCAGGCAGAATTTCAGGCAAGAAATCAATAGGCAACAGGCGCTGCAGACAAAAGGCAATGTGCAGCGCAGTCTGTTCTGAACCTCTTGGAGCTGATTGCAAGACGCAGTCTGGTAAACAGTCGAGGGGTGGGAAATGGTGTCGAGTGGGAATCGCTCCGTGCCGCCTTCTCTTAGCTTCCTTTGGCTTTATGAGCACCAGAGACTACAATGGGCCTATCAGAAATGACATTAGATGTGTTCCCAAACCTCAGGTCTCCCTCGTAAAATAGGAATGCTCTCAGCACCCACTCGTAGAGCTGGTTGCAATCACGCAAAGGGCGACTATCCGGTGCATGGCGCAGTGTGCAGCACTCAACAAACCCTGCTACTGTCAGAGTCCAAGCATCAGCTGCCACATTCAGGACCCATACTTAACTTTTCAACTGCTCAGAAACAGGTGCTTTTGAGAATTTACTGTTTAGGGTCCCTGTGTCTCAGCCTTGGTGACCGATTCTGAACACATTCACCCCACAGAACTTCTGGCCAAACTGTTTAAGGGAGACACACCCTTTAGGGATGAAAAAGGTTGTTTTGGAGGCCGGGTACGTAAAAGCTTCCTCGGGAGTGTGGAATTTTGAGTGGCCGCTAAGTCTGTTGCACAGCTAGCATGGAACATGCGGAAGCAAGGTGCACAAACACGCATGTGCCACAGACGCACGCAGGTCACTTCAGCTGCAGTCTTTTCAATGGTGTCAGCTTGCTCGTCTGCATCTTCATTTTGCTTTATCAATGCAGACACAGTAATTATCAGCTGCGCGAGTAGTGGCTAAGCAGGGGCTAATTCATGTCAGCTAATCTGACGTTCTTCTGATACTATGCACTAGACATCCAATTTAGTAAACCAAAATGGATATAAGTGATATACAAATAAATGTGCATCTACAATCTCCAGCGATTGATTTTACAAATAACACAGTAGTTCTACAATGAGGGTTCCTGGAATCAATGATCACCAGGTCCAACGGTGCACACAGCCGACAAGGACTGTGTAGAAGGGAGCGTGGCTATCGATTATGTGTCCAAGACCATTCTGTACAGGAAGAAACTGTCACTGCTGACATAACAGATGCTTCAAACCCTAATCCACTTCTGGATCTTGTCGAGTAACACAACCTCTCACAACACAGGACCGCAACATCAGACTTCCACGGAGATGCTACAGTGGCTGAGGATGGCTTCCTTGGAGACACCAGGTCCCCAGTTCATCGTGCGACTTTTCCAACATTCGGAAAAGTGAAATGAACAGCAAAGCAAAGCTCTTTCAAGGAGGAACAGCAGCAGACACCTCCCCCTGTTGGCTTGATGTGTATCTGTCTCCAACTACTTGAAATTATAGACACAGTGACACTTTACTCCAAAGTGTTTCAGCTTATCACAGAATACAGACGGTCCCCAACACAGCTATCATATCACTGCCACACCCAACCAAGAGCACAGTTACTCCTGAGGATGATTTAACACCTGCTCTCTGGTCGCCGATCCTCGGGTTGGTTTCCTTCCCCTGGACAGAAGGCTGTCCCTTCCCCTGGACACAAAGCTGTCCCTTCCCCTGGACACAAGGCTGTCCCTTCCCCTGGACACAAGGCTGTCCCTCTGCCTCCTCCGTCTCTGCAGACCAGGGCCTCGAGCGTAGCCAACTGCTCATTGCTACGAGTCACCTGCCGAGCTCGGGCTCCCGTGAGACATCCTCACGTCCCAGCACAAACAGTCAAGGCCTGAGTCCAAGAAGCAATAGGTACTGAGAGCAGGTCCATGAGACATCAACACAGCAAACACAGTGTGGGGAAAGAAATGACTGCCAAACTCGAAACTGCGTAAATTCCTCCAGGCTTTTTAAACTGTCTTAAACTCCATGTAGCTAATGTATTCACTGAAGGCACAGGATCACTCTACCCATCCTTCCGGGATTTTGTTCTCAGTTGGCAGCAACTAACTGGCCACCTGCAGGAGGAAAGGATCAAGGATTTCCACTGACAGCACTGAGGATGGGCACACAGTCCCGCCATGAGCCCGTGTGGCCAGGTACAGGCTGTGTGGCCCTGACTGGCCACGAACCTCCATAGCTGCAGGATCCAGCCTGCTCGTATGCATCACTAAGTCACAAAACAGTAATAATGGGACTGAATGTGCAACTCAGTTAGTGAGGCCCAAGGCAGAGACAGCCTCACATTCTCCATGCATCGCACCATTCTCCAAACACCCTCAGCCTCAACCACTTCCCAGGCTGCTCTCTCTTCCTCTGGCAGGATCTGCTCCCTCTCTCCAGCACAGAGGATTCAGGACCTGTTCTACCCAACGCTGAGCCCAACAGGCTCTTTCCTGCTGCCCTCAATGAACAGCTGTGCCGAGGCCAGATCATGCCTGGGGATCAATGATCCACCGTCCTGACTGGGGACCTAGAAGAACTGTGAAGCAGCTAGGAGAGCAGAAGCTGTTCTGACCCCAGGAAGCAGACTGGGGCAGAGCTGTCAGGTTCCTCGACACTCTGCCTCTGCCTCTGCAAGCAGTAAAGTGGAGACTAAGGGACAAAGAGTAAAAGGCAGAAGAGTTTAAGGATCTGAGACAGAGACCTGAGCTGGGGTTTGCTTCACTGTCAGCAGCTCCAGCGATTCCCAGCCTAGGACGTACCATCTTCCACCCACGGACCGGCCAGCTGCTGCCATTCACCTGTCTGTGATAGTGTGCCAGGCACTGTCCAGGCCCTGTGGCCTCAACGGTGATCGAGTTAAGACAGAAGTTTCGGTCTAGAGTGGAGACGAGAAAGAAAAGGGATCACAAGCAAACCAGAACGTATCAGAGCTCGGTAAGTGATGAAAACCAAAAAGCTTTCAACGGGTGGCTCGCAGCTGGGAGCTGGCGACTTCTACTGTCCAGGGGGCATGGCCGAGGAGAGGCATCACCCAGACCCAGCCTGATGATGGAGAGGCAGCCCGCCAGGAACACCGGGAGCAGACCACACCATGACCTACACAGCCTCCCCCTCCCACAACTGCTGCCGGCTCCAGTTTTATCAAGAAGCCCCTCACTCCGTAAGACTTCTGGGACCCCACCAGTTTTTCCTGCTTCTCCCTCGCATGTCTAGGTTTTCTCCATCTTTAGCTGTGTACAAAGTAAGTCAGCTCCCGAGATGACAGAGACACAGGTTCAGAGTGAAGGACCTGGGCTGGAAAATAACAGGGCGAATAATGGGCAGTGAGGACCCCTTGGGCCATGGTGTACAACTCACACTTGCTCATCCCTGCCCAGTACCTCCCTGTCCACGGGAGGCCGAAGGCCTGCCATAGCGGTGCCCTGCTGCTGGCCTCCATGCAAACGAGAGAGCGCGCTGGGAGAAGCGAGGCTTTGAGCACAGCGGACAACACCCTGGCAAGCACGGCCACTTGCTACTCTGAACACACATGGCCGGTCCACCCTGGCACTCCCCACCTCGGAAGCCTGCTGTGACGTGTGAGGTTGGAGCCAAATGCACAGCGCGGCTCCCCGGTTACAGAATTGCTAAGGTTGTGCCCATGCCAACGTCAGGGGGCAGAGGTTTCTCATTAACTCCCAGTCGTCCAATGAACACGCAAGCGCTTCAGAAAGTGTTTTCAGCAAATCATTTATCACACGACACAGATACGCATCACACAGGGAATAAACGTAGGGCTAGGCAAGATTCTCAAGGCCTTTTCCAAGCCCACATCACGGGGGAAAATGGCCATTTTGTGATTCGTAACAGGACACAATCGCTAATGATATAGTAATGCAGTCCAAGCTCATTTGCTCACAACAGTAAGTGAGAGAAGACACAAGGAGGGGTGTGGGACATGCATGAGAACCACCTCAGAGGGTTCCTCAGCGCCCCCTTCGGGAGCCCGGGGCCCAGTGAGTGGAGGAGGAGCTTCCCTCCAGGGAAGGGAGGCCCCAGCAAAGGAGGGAAGAGTCGGCCCCCCGCACCGCTTTTATCTGGTTATGCAACTTGTCATTAAAACAGAGCTGCGGTCTCTTTCCAATGTGAAAATACAGCTGCAAGATAGAAAATTTACTGTAAAAAGGAAAAGGACGACCACTCAACTATCCCGACAGAGCTTTATAAATCACTTCTCCCAACTCTATCTTGAAAAGTTCTAAACTTACAAATAAAACAGAATATATCTAATCGCCACATTTCTCCACATACTTTTTTATATATACAAAGCTAGGACAACAAATTCATGAAAAATCGAAACCAGAAGGTAGGCTTTTTTTTTTTTTTGGGGGGGGGGAGCAAATCATTTTGAAATCCATGCATAGCAGGGGTCTTCCAAAAGTTCATCAAAAAATAGTTGTGTGCACCAAAGTGAGCCTGCGTCGTAAGCCCACTGATGCACACCCTCTGTGGGGACCCTTACGCACATTCCTTTCCCCCATGAACCAAATATAAGCAAGTGCAGACATCGGACCACCAACATCCTACACCCTTCAGAATCTAGCCCCTGAGAACAACTCTGTTCCACAAAACCTCAATACCGTGTTACACCCAATAAACTTACTAGTGCAATGGTATCCTTTAATGCAAAGTCAGAATGAGACCTTCCGAGCCTTCCCAGAATTTAATCAAGTATCCTGCACTGCGTTTGCTGTGTCGGCCCTGCAGTCTCCTTTTATATGAGACTGTCCACAACTTTTTTTTCTCGGTTTTCTATCTTTTACAATGTCAACATATTTGAAAACTCCAACAGTTTTCAATAATATGATTTACTTTATTCTAGGTTTGTGATGCAGTCTTAATCACAGAATAATCGAAATTTTGCAACCTTTTTATACTAAACATCATTTATGCTACACATAAGCATTTTCCAGGTTAACCCACAGAATTCATAACCACTACTTTTAATAGCTTGAAAAGGCCTCAGCAAAAAAACACATTAGAATGGACTTAATTCGTGTGACCTTAATTTTAATTTCGTTGATTATAAAGAGATGTTACTGTTTAAAGAAGTAACAAATCAGTATACAAATAACAGAGGAAACAAGGAAGTCTCCATTACCACAAAGTTCTCTGTCAAGACCGATGCATCAGCTCTGGGTGTGAGCTTGAGTGGCTCAGGGCCCCAGGGCAGGAGCCTTGTCCCAGCTGGGGCTCAGTTCTCAAACTCGGCACTCACTCAGGACCCAAAGGAGTCACAGCAACTCAGGACAGAGACAGGGCTCCTCTTTCTGAACTCTAGGCAACCTGTGCCCAAACCTCAGCGAACTTGTGATTTTTGTAGGGAGACTTGGTCTGGCATCTATTTTCTGGACTGGACTCCAATCCCTCCACCTGCATGGATCCCCTAATATACAGTCCTTGGGCTCTCCAGCCATGTTTAACAGCGGATTGCGATTCTGAGTCCCTGCCTTTAGCCCAACAGATTAGGCCGAGGTGGGCTGCAGGGAGGAAGGAAACTCAAGGTTCCCTTCGTCCTTTCTCTTCCTGAGGCCTGGAGGCTTCCAGTTTTCTCACTGGAGCCCACCTGGTCCTCTGAGGTCTGCCGTCTAAACAGGAGACCACTGAACTTGCTATGAGGGCACACATCTCCTTTTCACACTAACAAAACCAACAAACAACAATGGCAGCCAGAGACTCAGGTCTCAGGGGCTTCCCTGAGAGGTGGGCTTCAGCAGCCCCTCACCCACCTTCTCCCTGCTGAACTACAGAGCTGGTGACACGGAGGGCAGTGCTGCGACACGCTGCGGCAGTCCTCACCCGGACCTGCTGGAGCATGACGTCCCGCTCGCTCCATCAATGCCTGGCTGGCCTCCTCGGCAGTGACCTCCCATGCCCACACCCACGGCCACCTGCTGTCCATCCTCCAGGATACCACAGCAACTCTCTCCTTTCCAATGCTGCTCAACTCCTTCCGCACGGTCCTAACATCCAGAACCCGGCAGGGGGTGTGAAACGTCCCTGGCAACCTCGGGTTCCCCTCACTGCCATCTCTTCGCAGCATTCTCTCTCTCTGAAGCAACCTTAGGCTCGCCAACTTCAAACTTGTTGCAATTTGTCTGTTGTTCCTTTGCTGATACAGCATCCTCCATCTGCGACATTGGCTGTGCCCCCAGCTCCTACTGCCTGCTGGGAAAACGTCCACGTGATCCCTGCTCAAGAGGCAGCTCGGTTTCACCCTCCTCTCCGAGACATCCCCTTGCTCCACAGGCAGTCCCTGGCCCTTCCCCACACCCATGTGTTTGGCGGCACCCAGGCCAGGGCTGGAGTCTCCACATCCACCATCCCTGATCACGCTGCTCCACGTGCCCAGCTTCTCAGCTGCCAGCTCTGGACTGTGCACCTGCACTGCTCACTCTCCAATCCAAGACTCTGCAGAACTTCTCTGCCCGCCTTCGTATCTCCCAACTCGAGCATCATCCTCTCCGATCTTCTCCTCCCTATGATGGCAATGGCGGTAACCTTGACCTAATACTCTTACAGCCCACCCATCACAGAACTGGGGGTTGGCCTCATGCTACAGTTGATTTTTAACATTTTCAGATTCCTTACTTATACGTTCACGTGATTGCTAAAATTCACTTGTAACTCTGAGATCAACAAAATAGATACCCGTTATCCATAGGTAAGACCGCAGAGGCAGTCTGGCTTGGGAGATAGCACCAAACTCTGTAGATACAGCGTTTGAGAGCTTTTTGGCATAACCAAACTGCCCGAATTACAAAGTTTGCACTTCTGGGACACCTTCAGATAAAATAAAGGTTACCTGACTACAGGCACTACCAGCCCCACAGGGAGTGTAATGATGAATTCATCGAGGGACTAACGGGAGGGTGGCATACACTGCACGGATATGCTGGACAAGGATGGCCCCCAACTCCGGGAGGATAGGGCAGGACAATGTGCTTCTTTATCATTTTCAGAGCTGCTTGCACTTTAAACCTCAGGAATTATTTATTTCTGGAATTTTCCATTCGGTATCTCTGGCCAAGTGACTGAAACCATGACAGCGAAAGCATGCCTAAGGGGGTCAACCGTGGCCCTTCTGCTGTCATTCACAGACACGCATGGGGCAGTGACACTCCTGCGTGTGAGTCCCCGGTGCACAGGTGAGCGTCTTCCTTAGCTTGCACAGGTGACCAAGTGCTCTTTTCTCTGTCTTCTGAATACGTGTGATTTGTACTTCTTGTGCTCTTTCATGGCGATACTGGTGTTGCAGTTCAAAGAACTCTAAGCAGCACGGTACACAACTGCTATCTTGTGTTCCTGAGTGTGAAGACAGGGCTGCCATGCATGGTTCATGGAAAACACACGTGGGTTCGGGAAGCTCCACGCACACACTGGCTGGCTCCAAGTTCAACGTTAGTGAGTCAACAGTGTACATGAAACACTGTTTTTTAAGAAATATGCACAAAGAACAAGGTCATGTTGAGACTCCAGGCTCCCAGGTACCTCGCCCCCACTGCTTCCAGGAGTGATGGTTCAGTATTTGTTATTTCAGAGTGTGGCAACTTTACAGACAATGAGAACTGGCTGAATTTGCTTATTGTTAGTTGTTAAAGATTCTATTTATTTGAAAGGCAGAGTGACAGAGAGGAGGAGACATACAGAGATAAAGAAATATGGGGCCAGCGCTGTGGTGTAGTGGGTAAAGCTGCTGCCAGTGCCGGCATTCCATATGGGCGCCAGTTCAGGACTAAGCTGCTCTACTTCTGATCCAGCTCTCTGCTGTGGCCTGGGAAAGCAGTGGAGGATGGCCCAAGTCCTTGGGCCCCTGCACCCATGTGGGAGACCTGGAGGAGGCTCCTGGCTTCGGATCGGTGCAGCTCCAGCCGCTGCAGCCACTTGGGGAGTAAATCAGTGGATGGAGCATCTCTCTCTCACTCTCTCTGCCTCTTCTCTCTTTGTGTAACTCTGACTTTCAAATGAATAAATAAATCTTTAAAAAAAAAAAGAATTTTCCTACCCACTGACTCACTGACTCACTCCCCAGTTGGCTGCAACAGCTGGGCTGATCAAGGCTGAAGTAGGATCCTGGAACCGGATCCAGTGTCCCACACAGGGGGACTTGGGCAGTTGGGCCTTCCTGCACTGCTTTCCCAGGTCCTGACCAGGGAACTGGGAGTGGAAACAGAGCAGCCAGGATACAAACAGAACTTGAATATGGGATGCCAGCGTCACTGTCACCAGTGGGAGCTTAACCCACTGCACCACAACATCAGCCCCCAATCATTAATACTAATTATCTCAGAATTTAAGTTCCATATAAGCAAGGACTGTCCCTGTGCTGGTACACAGGTATATTCCTACTGCGTAGATGAGTGACACAGAGTAGCTGCTTCCTACATATGGGCTGAGCTGCCCTGAACCAAATGTTGTTCCAAGAGATTATTTTCCCTATCTTTGTGCCACTAGTGAACAGTCAAGCTACTAGCACATAGTCAGCTCTTTCTGTTTAAAGATTTATTTATTTATTTGAAAGTCAGAGTTAGAGAGAGGAGAGGCAGAGAGAAAGAAAGAGTGGTCTTCCATCCGATGGTTCATTCCCCAACTGGCCACGACAGCCGGAGCTGCGCCAATCCAAAGACCCAGGAGTTTCTTCCAGGTCTCCCACACGGGTGCAGGGGCCCAAGGACTTGGGCCATCTTCTACTGCTTTCCCAGGCCGCAGCAGAGAGCTGGATCAGAGGCAGAGCAGCCAGGTCTCGAACCGGCATCTACATGGGATGCCGGCACTACAGGCCAGGGCGTTAACCCACTGAGCCATAGAGCCAGCCCCACGTGGTCAGCTCTTAGTGAACACTGGATACTGTCAAAACCACAGAACTAACTGACTGAATTTCCTATCCCCAAATACCAAGGCCTGGACTGTGTAGGACGTTTTCACCCAGAAACACTAAGTTCCACTCTGCTAGACTGTACCTCTGGTGCCTATGTGCAACATCAGCCTTCAGACAGACCCTGAAGAGGGGCCTCCATCCTGGGAGCACTACTGCAGCACATCTGCAGCACGCCAGGGACGCACCACGCACAGAAGCCTTGCCACGCTGAGGCCCAGGGCTTCGCGCCAGCAGAGAGCAGTCATACACAGCCTCAATCCAACGAGCCAGACTTGAACCTGGCCAAGCTTACAGGCCTCTCAGCAGACAGACTTTATGTGCTTCAAACACATCTTTCAAGAACCCTGTCAACCTCTCCTTGATGATTCACACCTCTAAGTACAAACTCAACGCTGTTAAAAACCAAACACCAGAACATCATTTACTCTTTCTATGGTGGAACTGAAAACTGACTTCTCGACTTTAGCCAGGCTGTTTCGGTCCTGCCTGCATGACAAAAGCGGGGTGACCAGGTATCATCTGAAAGTTACAAATGGAAGTGTGGCCCTTAACGAGGACAGGTCCCTTTGAAAGCAGGAGCAACAACAGGACACTGAAAGCTGACAGGCCAAGGTGGCAAATCTGGGATCCCTCACGTCCTGCTCGGTTCCTCTTCCTCAAGATGCACGGAGAGGGCCCTCCACAGGTGCCCCGGCCATCAACACAGAGCACCGACCCATCAAAAGGATCTTCAGAAAGGTCATGGAAAACGTGCACTAGCAAGGAAACCCAACTGTTTTCTTGCACCACAGTATACTTAGCTTTTAAACTCCACTTTCTCATATACCTTCTGAAGTGTCCAGATACTACCAAAGTGCAAGGGAGGTCTCTGGCATCTAGACAGGCCATGTCCCAATGCTGGCAGCTGGCCGATTTCTGTGTCCTGGTACTAACAGGAACAGCACTGGGCACAGGGTAGCCAAGGCTGTCCAGGTTTGTTGATGGCTACTGAGGCCATTGCTTCCTCTGTGGGAACTGGGTTATGGGGGGGGGGGGGTGTCTGTGAATAGGGAGCCCTGCCCCCAGCTCCTGGGCCAACCCAGTGCCCACGGAAGCTGCTTCCGTCACTCAGTACTGAGGAGGGTGCAAAGGGCCTTGGGGTTTCCTCTCCGTGTGAGATGCAGGCCTCACTCTTGTCACATGAAGAAGAAGAGAAGGAGGGAAGAGGAAGAGGAAGGGGAGGAGCTACAGCAGAAGGAGGAGAAACTGTCACTCTATGGCTCAGGGTAGGTGGCAGCCATGTGTTACAGGAACGGACAATGAATGAGAAGTGGACGTGGACTCCACGTCTGATTGGGACGGTAACTGCCCACCACGAAGACTGGCATTACAGGTGTCCAGTGTCTTCCTCGGATAGATGGCTGAAGAGACAGAAGATGCCCAGAGTCTGCAGCTTCTGCAATCAGGTGAGAACGAACGGTCATTTGGATTATGGAGCTGCGTCTACCGGTTTGGTGCATTTTTACCGTGGCCGAGTTTCACGTGTCCAGAGCCGTACTGATAAAGATGGGGACAGGAGTGTACACCCTCCCGGGGAGCTGCTGCAGGGGCTGAAGACCCCAGTGTCTTAGTCCAGAGTGGACCGGTGCCTGTGAAAACCTCACCTCCCAGGAAACTGCTTTCCATTCCTGCTCTGCTGTGCACCTGTGTGGCTGAGCGATGAGCTGCTCTTGAAGGATTTGGGGGAGGTGATTACAGAATGAATTCCTTTTGCTTTATAAAAATACATGGAGTTTGTCCATGTCTTTATGTCACTTGCAAGAAGTTAACAACTGAAGGCAAAAGCTGTTCTCTTGCCATTAAGTGGGGAAGGGCTCAAGGCCCTCGTGTCGGGAGTGAGCCGCCAACAGACCACTGACCACAGAAGCAGTGGCACAAGAGGCCTCTGTGACTCCCATCACTGCCGGCTGCAGCAGGAAGGATCCTGCTTGGTCAGTGAACAGCAGCCCTGTGTGGCAGGTGTCGGGGGACAGGCAGTGCTCACAATGGGCTCGCAGCAAAGGGGCCCTGGACACCTGCCCCCAGGACAGAACCCCAGCATCACAGCGTCTGCCGCGCGTGGAACATGGCGAACGGCGCAGGCAGTGTCAGTGAAGACATGCCCGATACATTTCCAGATGTTCGTCCTTGGCGGTACAATGCGTCCCTTCAAGAAAGGAGGTGGAGGAAGCGCCGTGGCATCCCGTGGGCTTTGGAAACGGCGGAGATGGCGCCTCCACATCGCCGAGGGCCTGCCTAGAGCCTCGATCTGGCCTCTGGCCTCCAGTGCTGTCTTGACTGATGCTGTACTAAGACTCTGAGCCCACTTCTAAAACCTGAACAGAACAGCGCTCAATAAATACACTTGTTGGGTAACTGAGTATAAAAGCGAACTTCTCCATAAAAATATGCAAGTCCAGGCCGGTGCCGTGGCTCAACAGGCTAATCCTCCGCCTTGCGGCACCGGCACACTGGGTTCTGGTCCCGGTCAGGGCGCCAGATTCTGTCCTGGTTGCCCCTCTTCCAGGCCAGCTCTCTGCTGTGGCCAGGGAGTACAGTGGAGGATGGCCCAAGTGCTTGGGCCCTGCACCCCATGGGAGACCAGGAGAAGCACCTGGCTCCTGCCATCGGATCAGTGCGGTGCGCTGGCTGCGGCGCACCGGCCGCGGCGGCCATTGGAGGGTGAACCAACGGCAAAGGAAGACCTTTCTCTCTGTCTCTCTCACTGTCCACTGTGCCAGTCAAAAAAAAGAAAAAAAGAAAAGAAAAGATATGCAAGTCCAGCATAGGAAGGAAAGAAAGAAGGAGGGGCCCTGGGGAGCATCCCGCGGAGCCTGTGCCTGTCACAAGGCCCACACTGCTTTTCATGTCACATAGTCAGTCTACTCCAGCCCCTCACGCTGCGGGCCCAGCCCACAGAATGCCCTGAGAACGCCGAGTCATGTGGGGAAGGCTCTGGGGAGACCGACACAGGTCTGGGTGCCCTGTGCAACAGCGTCAGGTGTGATCTGGAAGTACAGCTGCTGACTCAGCTTTCCTGGGTCATTCCTCAGGGCCACCGGCAACGGCAAGTGTGCCAGCCGCACGGCTGTGCCTAGGCAACGCCCGCTCCTCCCCGCAGCCCGCCTCACGCTGCTCTGCCTTTGTCTTGTAACAGCATGGCCAGGACGCGCTGTCTTACAACTGCATTAACTCGCACTTCTTTAACTATTTCCCATGTCTTTGTGTTTCTTAGCATACACATTACCTACTTATAGTTTTCTGATTAGGTAGCCTCATATTTACTCCTATACACACACTTTTAAAAAATCATGGATCTCACTTCTTTGTTGGTTTACTATATGGCAAATAATCTGCCCTAACACACAGTCCCAGGGTCCACACCACCCTCAGGGAGGCAGCAATGGCAGCGGGGGTGGGGGAAGCTGGGGAATCTTGGGCAGAGTGGGAGGGGCAGGGGGCGTCCTACTCCTTCAGCTCCTTGGTGGGCCTCACCGGTTCCTCAAGGGAAAGTGTCAATACACTGACAGGTGCTGCACTCAGGGCTGGGACCCATGCTGGTCTCACTTTTTGTGAATGACAGATTTCCATCGTTACACACACACACACACACACACACACACTTGTATGTAAAGACCTCTACCGGTTCTCACTGGATTTGTTAAGAGCAGCTCTGGAGACCACGTGGCAGGTGGCTAAGGAAAGATGCAATTATCACTTACAGGAGAAATGACAGAGCGCGTTGAGCAAGGTGTTGTTCAGTATGGCTGGCGTTTTACACCGCACTAGCCAGGAGACACTTTCTGCTTTTCACTTTCCCCCCTTGTTGTCTTCACTCCCTTCACTCTGGGTTGTGAACGCACCACAGGATAAAACACTCGGAGAACCCAGAGCTTTTCTGTGACTCGCGCGAGGGCTCCGAGAACATGAGAGAAGCCGCACTGACTCACTGACGGGCACTTCAAAGTGCGCACCCATGGGGACGAGACGCCCGGGGTGAGCTCGAGCCACTCACCTTCCCTTAGCAGCAAATGTGCCCGTGTCCTGAGTCCCAACAGCCAGGGACCCCGAAATGCCTGTGTGAAAAAACCAGGCCTCCGTAACACCCTCTGGTTTTTTTTTTGCTCAAAAAAATCTATCAATATAAAAGGAGATTTCATGGATGTCATATGCAGAATTCTAGGAAGACACCCACACTTCCTTCCTTCGCACCTACCGATCAGAAGGCTTCAAACTGTCAGCGGGGACAGGGCCATCCCCCGGCACCCTTCCTTAAAATCTTTAACTTTCTTAAAGAAAAAGAAAACTGTGAGTGATTTTAAACTAAAAAGCGTGTTTCCATGGCAAGTATTTCACTAGAAAACTATTTTGAGCCAAGCAATTTTCTTTCCTGGACCATAAAGTACATTGATATTCAAAATAAATGGAATTATCAGACCCCATGGGCACTTACTTTATTTACTCATAAGGCTAGAATGGTTTAAAAATAAGCATTATAATACATTGGACATTGCTGCGAAAAGTACATAAATTGCCATTTTAGGTAGAGCGCAAACTTCATTACGATTTCCCTGCAATGTTCCTAAGCAATTCTGCCCAGAAAGCATACACAGAAGCTTATCATTTGTGCAGAACTTAGTAATTTAGAAATGCATATACATATTATAGCCCCCTATGAGAAACTGGAATATTCTGCACACCCGCGCTATCAGCACCCTGCAGGGTAAAAATCACTCTCATTTTACAAAGTCTCCGAAAAACTCAGCACCCTGGCCCAGGGCTGGGACGTAGCTCACAAAACGCAGAGCCAGTTCAGCGGCAGCACGGTCTGAGCAGGCACAGGGAGGCGTGGGTCCACACACCTGCTGGGCTGGCTTTGCGGCACTGGCTTCGTGGCGTCTCAGAGGCCCCCTGTGTCACACGGAGGTCCCAGATGGCACCAGCTCAGGTTACGTGAGGACGTGAGACAAAGCCTGTGCAGTATCAGTGGGTCCCTGTGTTATCATCTCCATGTTTTTCAAACACAGCCTCATCTTTTCTGGGTTGGGATATGAATTTAACAGCACAGGGAAACGTTTCTGTAACTGCTCATCCCTTGGATAAAGTGACTAGCACTCTACAGCAGCTATGTGGGGAAACCCGAGGCCGTAACTCTATTCACTCAGCGGTTTTGCTTTCCATAGAAAACAGCCTTGATGAACCGCACAGAAGAGGGGTCAGAACAAGCCTCCAGTTCTTCTGTCTCTGCCCCCTTTTGTAGTGAGGCAAACCGGGCCTCATCCCTTTCAGCCATCAGCAGCCCACGCTTGCTAGCCACCGTTCTGTCAATAAGCTTCAGCGTCAAGAAAGCTCGGGAAGGTTCCCTTCCCTGGACCCGAAGCAAGCACACTTCCAAAGAAGAGACGCTGGTGACACCAAGAAGCGTCTTGGAAGTCACGGCCATTGTCAAGGCCCTGGGTCTAGCCACCCAGACTCCAGCCTACCGAGCGGGTTCTCCAAGAGAGCCTTCGACACCCTGTAATTCTTTCCTGCCATTTAAGTTAACAAACGCAGAGTAATGTTAACAGTGATGATGTAACAGTGAAATGAGTCTTTCAATCAGAATGAAATTCCTAACATTTTTTAAGATTTATTTTTTACTTGTTTAAAAGGCAGAGTTACACACACACACAGAGAGACAGAGAGAGAGAGAGAAAGAGAGACAGACAGACAGACAGACACCGAGATCTTCCACCTTTGGATTCACTCCCCAAATGGCCTCAACAGCCATGGTTGGGCCAGGCCGATGCCAGGAGCTTAGTATGAGTCGCCCATGTAGGTGCAGAGGCCCAGTCATTTGAGCCATCTTCTGCTGCTTTCCCGGGAGCATTAGCAGGGAGCTGAATCCCAAGTGGAACATTGGGAACTCGAACCGGAGCCCATATGCCATGCCAGCATTACAGGCGGCAACTTTTAATCAGGAACACAGATCCATTGTTCTGTACAGTGTACGTTCTTTTGTCTGCTGTACACAGGCGTGTGCACATCTGTGACAGACTGGGGAAGCAGTGCAAGTTCAGACGCCAACTCTCACAGCATGTTACGCAGGATCTCCGTTCCTCCTAAATCACGTGTGAGCCGAGTGCTTAAGACGCCCACATCCCACAGTGCAGTCTCTGCGTCTGACGCCCAGCTCTCACTCTGGTCTCCAGCTTCCTTCTGATGTAGGCTCTGGGAGGCAGCACTGGCTCAAGTAACTGGGTTCCTGCGATCCCGGGACTGCATTCCCGGGGAGCTCGAGTTTCCGGCCCCAGCCCAGCCCAGCCATTACAGGCACTTTGCAGAGTGAACTCTTCATGAATGGCAGTGGGCACTCCTGTGCTCTCTGCTTCAAATAAATGAACCAAAAAATGTGAAACCACACCCAGAGTCCTCTTGGGTTCTGAAGGCATCCTCGCTGTTTTGCTGGTGGTGGAGGTACTGAGTGAACAATTCTATTCACCACCTAAGAACAGCAGGGAAGTCCGGCATCTCAGAAGGCCACATGACAGCAACTTTCTGTCTTGGGACTGAGAACCGGAACTGTAAGCCGGGCCACAGCACTGGATCTCGGCGCCTTTGCTCCCAGCGTGAGGACAGGAGAGCGTTGCCAGTGCCCAGCTCTGTCTCGGCGGTTTGGGGGAGGTGACCGATACGTCTGTCTTCACTCAGCAAGGGACAGAGTGAGTGGAGGCAGGTCTCAAGATCACTGCGTGCCGAATGGAAAAATCATTCCTTCTGCATCCAAGGAAAACCAGTAAGAAGGGTGCATGCTGAGTCACCCCTCCATGGAAACATTTGTGCAAATGATCGTTTGCAACACACTGAGGATGGCTGTGTGAGGACAGTCCATTCGCACGGATTATATGGGCCAGGGCTAGAGAAGGCACGCTGAAGTCAACCTACACGAGTCACAGAGACCCAGGACAGAGCTTGCTCAAGTAAGGGCTACCGGTTCTAAAAAGGTCTAGGGGAAGAGCATACAACAGAACCCGCTGACCCACGCAGGGGCCCTGTACCCTCAGGGTTGGCTCACAGAGCCTGCAGACGGAAGGTCAACGTTCCAACCTTTCAGAGCATAAAGAGGGTGGCTGCAGACATCGAAGCAGAGATTCACTGGGAATTTTAGGTTGTCAGGGACGACAAATGCGTAGCCCAGGCAGACATGCGTGTTCCTCCCCAGTCCGCCCCGTCCTTGCATCTCAACTCATCCCAGTTCTAACTCAGATTCTGCTTGGGAAACTGGCTCACTGCCCCAACTGACTCTGCCCGTTTCTTTTGTTTCAGGCCCTGCTGCAAAAAAGAAGTATGTCAGTTATAACAACCTGGTTATCTAACCCGTTCCATTCCACGGAACCGCGGGGGCAAACCCTCAGTTCTTCGGCCACCCACCTGGCATAGGACTCCCTTGGTCCCGCCCGCTTCACATCACGGGAGGAGCTTCCCCAGCCGGGAGACCAACGCTAGAGGATCCAAGTGTCCTAAACAGCTGCTTTATGAAATATCCTTCTTTTATCTTGGCTTAACAAGTCACTGGCATCAGCACTGCCAACTCGGCTGCTAATGTTGGACATTCCCTGCACAGGGGAGAGTTGAGACTCAAGTCCCACCCAGGCTCTTCGGGATGAACCACTGGGCACTGCAGGACCGGCTCGGGGCTGCCCTGTCTTTCTACGTCTGTACTTCTAGGCTGCAAGGTTTTGAGATTTTTCTGTACAGTTTGTGAGGACTTTTGCACTTTACCATCCAATGTCGTACCTCGGTTCACTGTTTGTTTCCGAATGCCCTGTTTTCATAGAGCCCTATTCTCTCAGATGGTGGAAGAGAGGGGGAAGTGCTGGAACGGTTAACAATTGCAAAAGATCTTGGCAGACTGAAAAAAAGTGATGCATCTGTACATGACTGTGTCATTACAATGATAGCACCACTCAAATCATGTTTTTTTTTAAGACAAAAAAAAAATATGTTTAAAGACCAAAAACTGTGCTGTGCTGAGAAAGGCTGCCCACCTATCTTTGGTCCACGATGGGTTGCCCAAAAGGCGGGTCTGGGCTGAACCGAACAGAGGTCTTGATGTTTCGGATGCATGCCAGTAACGTATTTTATAGTACACGTCAACCATTTCTGTTCAATATTTGTATTTGTGTTCTGTTACTTTATTTAGGGCGTATGGATATTTTGCAATAATTTTATTACTTGTAAAGCTATTTGAAGGACAGGTTATGGGTTTCCCACGTCTTGACGTTTTGTTCTTGCTCCACGGCTGACCGGTGTGACAAAGGACTCTAACAAAAGCATGGATGTTTTCCACAGTTTGTCATCAGTACTTTGGTTAATCTTGCTGCTTATGTGCCGATTTAGTGAAAAAAAAAAAAAACAACTAAAAAAGACCCTTTGCCGAAAAATTCCCTCTTTCCATTATCTTTCAATTCTGTGATATTGTCCAAGAATGTATCAATAAAATACTTTGGTTAACTTTTTTATTTCCTGCATTACATATTTTTAGTTGTTTCTTCCCCCTTTCAGTTACACTCTACTTCCTCCAGGACTGAGGTCAGAGAGCAGGGTGGACGACAAGTCTCGGGAAAGCGGCTTGGTGCAATTCCTGATCATGGCCGGTAGCAGCAACATGACTCAGTTTTTTCTTATCGCGCTGAAATACCTTAGGCTACTTGCAAAGGAAGGGGATTTGCTTGGTTCATACTCTTGGAGGCTTCTATCCAAGACCCAAGGGCCCCACTGGTTTGGGCCCTGGAGATGGGCTTCTTGCTGGATAGCACAGAGCTATCACATGCCAAGAGGTAGCAGGTGTCTACGCTTTTACAAACCCACAGCGATTCCAACGAGGGAGCCCTGCCCCAGTGACGTGACCTGACCCAAGCTAATCACCTCCCATGGCCCATACCCGTAAAGCATAAGGGGACCCGTGTCCATCTTCTTAGTACCACTGACATGACACATTGGAATAAAACCTTTTACACGAGACACTGTGAGAGCCTTACCTAAGAAACCGTATTCTGAATCACACAAAACATTCAGGAAACATCTACAGAGTTGTGGGCTGACGCCAACAGAGCCACCACAAACCTCACGCACGGTTTTCTTCCTGATCCAAGCTGGAAAGTGACAGCTCTCAGACACTGACCCAACTTTCTCACTGCAAACACCGAGGTGGGGTGGGGAAGCCGCCTGCCTCCTCCATCAGACGGCCTGAGTTCAAATCCTGGCTTTGGCTTCTGACTCCAACTTCTTGCTGCTATGGATCCTGGGAGCAGCAGGGATGGCTCCAGTGGGTGGGTTCCCGCCACTCACATCAGGGGCCAGGACGGTGTTCCCAGCTTCCACCAGGCCCTGCCCGGGCCATTGTGGGCACTTCGGGGAGCGAATCAGTGACCAGTGGAAAGGTGCTCTTCTCTTTCTGCTTCTTGGTCTTTTTTTTTTTTCTGATTTTCTGGCTCTCAAGTAAATGAAGTTTTTAAATAAAACATAGAAAGTGGCAGAAGAATAAAACTAAGAGCGATTTGCTTCTGTAGTACTTAGTAGCCAGGCAGCAATCTTGGGAAATGGTATACATCTCCACCAAATTTCACCAAAGGACACAACTCAGTAAAGGCAACTGCTATGATGTGTGTGTCTGTTTCCAAGCACGCATGACGCCTTGTTGCTGATGCTAAGATTAAGACTTGGGCGTCCCAGACGTCAACAGTAACAAACATCCTCACACATCAATTCCTCGCGCATCAGTTCAATTTGAGGAACACAAAGGACTGTGTGTTTTCAGAGAGCGAGCCCCCAAATCCAGAATGTATTCAGGTAATCCACGGAGGATCCAATGGTGACTCATTTTCTACTGGGAGTAATAACCCCGCATCTGCCTCCCAGCTCCGGCACCTGCACAACTCCTGGGGCTGCCCCCTCAGCTCCCTCGGCCCGAGCGAAGTGTGTTCACAAAGCAGGAAGCTCGCTCTTCAGTGAGATAGGAGGATTCAAATATACTCCTTAGATGCACCTGTCTCTTGAACACTGCTCAACCAACAGCCTGCAGACCAAATTCCCACAGAGCAGATTGGGTGCGGGATTGCTCACATACTCAAGTTAGAGAGCCTAACAAACCAGTATAAAACCACTCCCGCTCCTGCTGAGGGTCCCAGAGGAAGCCACAGGAGCATTCTCAACGTCCCACTTCCTGCACAAGGAAACAACGTAACAGCATACCTCACAGGCTTGCCATGGTTAAGAGATAAAACTCAGGCAAACGCTAAGAACAATGCCTGACAAAGGACTCCCTCTCCGTGCACATTAGCTCTGAGGGTCACCAATGCCACCGCCACCAGCACCAACGTCACCAGGCCTGCTGCATTTTAAAACAACGGCCTGAACTTTGTTCCATCCATGGACCCACAGGCTAGGAAGGCGTTCACAGTGATTGTAACGGCAGCAGGGAAAGAAACAGAAAACTCCAGAGCAGGACGCACATCCTGTATGTGCATCGCGTTCCCTGCAATGTGTGCTTTATGAACAGCCACGTGTTCCGTTCCCATATGCAGTTCTGCCGTCTGCCA
Source organism: Sylvilagus bachmani (assembly GCA_015711505.1). Classification (NCBI taxonomy): domain Eukaryota; kingdom Metazoa; phylum Chordata; class Mammalia; order Lagomorpha; family Leporidae; genus Sylvilagus; species Sylvilagus bachmani. The sequence goes on from CM027389.1 coordinate 5,288,582, forward strand.
CTCCACCTCCGCCCACCTCGGGCACTGAGTGAGAGAGGGTCTGCAGCCACGGGGCGCAGCTGTCGGGAAGCACCTCCCACACCAGGCACCCTGACCCGCGCCCACTCCCCTGCAGTTAACGCACTTCTCCTTGCTCTTCTCCCTTTCTGCCAACTCCACCCGACCCCAAAGTCTCAAGCACGCTGCTCTCCCACTCCTGCCTCCCAGCCCCCAACTGTCCACATGGCTCAGTCTCCTCCAGTTTCTTCTGGAGCATCCCCGACGCCCGAGAGCCTTCCTGACCGCATCCATGAGCGCATCCACTGCCCTGCCCTAACTGTCCTCAGCACACTCGGGCTTTTCTCACTTCTGAGACATGCTTTCTCCTCCACAGTGTGATCTGGGACCTTGTATCTCTGCTGTGCCAAAACCTATCTCTGGCTCGCTGCGTGCCGAGCAGGAGCACTCCGCGTGTATCTGGGAGCGAGCCCACGGAACGATGAACGCATGGTGTCAGGGAGGGAAGAGAAATCAGAGGAAGGCTGGAGCAGCTGCGTCAGCCGCTGGGCCTGGAGCTGGGACTTCAAGGGAGCCACAGGACGAACGGAGAAAGTGAGCCATTTACAACCAGCCTCGCACCAGTCGGTGGAGCTACTTCTCACGTTAGGTGGGTTTCCTCCCAGCAGAGGATACATCGGGCTTGTTGGGAAATAAGGTGGGAACTCCATACACCCAGCTGACTCTCCCAAGCAGACACAGGCCCTCCTGCAGGAGTGGGGGACAAGGCAGGAAGGCACAACAGCCAGAAGCACGCGGCCAAGAATCGGAACGCCCAGCTGAGAGCACCTTCCAGCGGCCAGGGGCAGTCACGCCAACCGGGCTCAAAAATCATACCGGGCTGTGTTCTCTATGCTAGCATCACGCGACACGTCATTCCTGGAGACAGAGGACGCTTTGCAGGGGCCGAGCAAAGGTCGAATGCACGGACAGTGGATCCGGTATTTCAAAGTTAGATTCTCCCTACAACGGGGAAAGGGAGACAGAACAGGAGCAACAGAGCCGACAAGGGAGCGTCAGGCTTCCCCGGGCATGCGAGGACGAAGGCAGAGGGAACGCTGTTACCAGGCTGGCTGAATGCAGCCCACATGGGTGATCTGGCTGCTGCATCCATAATCCTGACCTCTGAGGTCTTAACAGCTCAGAGGCGGCCACGGGACTGCACTGTGATCTGTAGCCTGGCCCAGCACAGGAGCTTTGTCTGTGACAATGGCCTCTGGGAATTTCTAGCAATGTAATACACACTGTATGGGCCAGTGCTGCATCACTGCAGATAAAGCCACCACCTGCAGTGCAGTCATCCCATATGGTTGCCAGTTTGAGTCCAGCTGCTCCACTTCCTATCCAGCTCTCTGCTGTGGCCTGGGAAAGCAGCAGCAGATGGCCCAAGTCCTTGGGGCCCTGCACCCGCATGGGAGTCCTGAAAGAAGCTCCTGGCTCCTGGCTTCGGATTGGCGCAGCTCTGGCTATTGTGGCCATTTGGAGAGTGAACCAGCGGATGGAAGACTCCCTCTCTCTCTCTGCCTCTCTTCTCTGTGTAACTCTGCCTTTCAAATAAATAAATAAATCTTTTTGAAAAACACACTGTTGTCAGGCTTCACTCCAAAAAAAAAAATTTTTTTCATCATCAGCCTGGGGTAAGGACAGGGATTTTTGTCTCCAGAACTTCCAAGCTGATGGCAGTAAGTAGACCTGAAAACCAGCACTGCAGTCCAGCAGGTCTTCAACTTTCCTACACAGCAAGACCTTCTGGAGGGCTGATGAAGACCCTCACTTTTAGAGCCCCTCCCAAGATCTAACTGGGTACGTCCGGGGTTAGGCCAAGCTTTCATACTTCTCACTGTTTCCCGGCTGCTGCTGCTGGTGGTCCAGGGACCAGACGCAGCCACAGCCAAGGAACCCCACTGCTCATCCCGCATGTGGTCTTGCGCTTCAGGAAACTGCCAATGACTCTTTCACTGGCTCTGACACAACTTGCAAAGCCCCCTGCACTCCGGACTTCAGGATTCCCGACACCCTCCCGGTGGAGCCCTGTCTCAGCCCGGCAGCCATCCATGTTCCCTCCCGGACAGCTGTGGGGCAAGTCCTGAAACCTGCCTCCCTGGGCAGTGTGCCTACAGCCACGCTGTCACCCTGGAGCCTCCCCGGGACTCAGAACAGAACACTCAGAGCCCTGCCCCGAGTGCCTTACCCACTCCCTCCCTAGGTCAGCTCTCGGCTCTGTCCGTCTGAAATCCTTCCCTTCTACCGCACTGTGCCCAGGCTCCTGCCCCTACCTCGAGAGCGCCGGCCTCGTAGTGTTCTTTCCTCCCAGTTCATTTTCACCAGGTCCTCCTTCCTGGGCCACATGAGGCCCAGAAAAGCACTTCTTTCCCTTGGTACTGGTCCCGGTATCACAGTACACATGGGTGGACATTTACTGGACACAGGCTCTGTGAGAGGAAGCCAGGCCTCTGCCCTTGCAGACTCTGTAGGAGGGGCCCAGCACCTCCCAGAGGCCCTGTTCTCACCATGAGCGCCCCCTCCAGATGCACTGTGCGCAGCAGTACGACTCAGGCTGTGCCTTCCTCGTCTGAGCCACCTGCTCCTCCACTGTCCCCCGCACACGCCCTTGTCTTATTTCCGTCCAAGCACTCAGATCCCCCTGCTGTCCACACTCCTGGGCCCACAGCAGAGAAACGGCTCTCCCTCGCAACCGCAGGAGGGCATTCCCTGTGAGAAAGGCAGTTTCCCACGGTGCATGCAGGCTGGGAGCCAGCCAGCTCCCGGCATCCACTGTTGCAGTAACTGGCATTTGTCTTATTTCACCTTCTCCTTCTAACAAGAAGGGCTTCCCAGGTGGCCTCTGAGCCAGACAATGGCCTGGTCCTTCTTAGGAGCTGCCTCCTGCGCCGTGGCCAGTCACCAGTAACAGGAACCGGGTCACACCAGCCACACCGCTCCCTGAGCTGCTCCTGCTGCGCCTGGGGCGTGGAGACATGCTCCCGGGGGGACTCGTGTGCTCAGCCCAGTGCCAACCGACTCACAGGCACCATCCCACATCATCCTGAAAAAGGCTACATGCAGGAGGCACCCATGTCAGCTTCATGACAAAGAGCAGAAGGCAGGACAGACTGGCAGAAGAATTCCCCCTTGCACCACGTGGCTGATCGAAGTCTCTGGATGCTGCTACTCCTCACGAAATTCTCACGCCCAGAACGTGACGTCTCACTGACCCAAGATTAACAATTACAGTCACTGCACTCCACTTCTGACGAGGATGAAGTAAGATCCTTGCAGCAGAGTTTTATATACACGGGCAGTGCATGGTAACAGCAGCACAGACTGCTGAGTGTTGCAAGCGCACCCTGAAACGGATGCTGCTCAGAGTCGTCGTCAGAGTGATCTCAGCTACAAATACACGCAGACCCGCCGCAGGAAACGGCTGGAAGAAACACACCAAGCAAGCTCAGCCATCATGAATGATTATTCTCAATTTCCCCCTGTACTTTCCATTTGCTGTTTTCATCCTCCAGGGCCAAAGTGAACTTGCGCGATCATTCTGCAGATTGCTGCTAGGATGGTGAACGGCACAGGACCCTGGCTCTCAAGCTGCCCTCCACATGGACCCAGAGCAGGCGTTCAGGATGCGGCCGCCGCAGTACAGCTGTCTCAGGGCCCTGGCAAAGCAGCCCTGGCACAGGCCCTGCCCCACAGGAGGTGACCCAGAAACTGGAGGAGGAGGCTGACGGGGACACTGGGAGGTCTCCGACCCTCCCCAGAGCACATTCCTGAGAGGAGCAGGGATGCTGAGGGTAAGAAACGACAACCACCTCCACCCACAGCCACACCTGCTGTGGCACGCCCTGCCAGGCAGAGACACCAGTGTCCCCGTGGCCACAGATCCCAGAAACACACAGACCCTGTCCCACGGCAAGCGATTAATCATGCGCGAAAACCTCGGACAACTTGCTCCCATGATACACACAACATTCGATCCAGACGGCAGGAGACAGAATGTATTTAAGAGAAAACAGGGGTGTGGGGGCTGGTATCTCTCCAACCTTGGGCCTAGGGAAGGGTTTCTTGAAGAAAACAGTAAAGAACAACAGCTAATTTTTTTTTTTTTTTGACAGGCAGAGTGGACAGTGAGAGAGAGAGACAGAGAGAAAGGTCTTCCTTTGCCGTTGGTTCACCCTCCAATGGCCGCCGCAGACGGCGCGCTGTGGCCGGCGCACCACGCTCATCAGATGGCAGGAGCCAGGAGCCAGGTGCTTATCCTGGTCTCCCATGGGGTGCAGGGCCCAAGCACTTGGGCCATCCTCCACTGCACTCCCGGGCCACAGCAGAGGGCTGGCCTGGAAGAGGGGCAACCGGGACAGAATCCGGCGCCCCGACCGGGACGAGAACCCAGTGTGCTGGCGCCGCAAGGCGGAGGATTAGCCTGTTGAGCCACGGCGCCGGCCGGACAGCTAATTTTGATCACTTTATAATGAAGGCTGCTACCGTTCACTGAAAACACTTCAAATAGAATGGAAACACAGCTGCAATCTGGGGGAAGACCCATGCAATGCATACACCGTAAAGGGTTGATATGAGAGTCCTGCATTAGGAATACACATATGACAACTAGGAGGAACGTGTGTGAGCGCGTGTGCACACACAGACATGTTCTACATCATAACCAGCAGGTACAACCCTCACACTGCCTCTGCACTGAGACCCTGCCTTCCACAGCCACGGTGGGTGTGTGTATGGGGGGGGGGGGTGTCAGTGAGTGACGGTGGCGTCCTCGTGAATAAAATCAGTGTCCTGTAAGGGGCGCCAGAGAGCTCCCTGACTGTGCTGTGTGAAGGTGCAGGAAGAAGCGGGGGCTTGTGCAGCAGGTCAGGGGTCTCCGCCAACAAACCGGCCAACCGGATCCGTAACCGTGGACTGCCCACCTCCTGTGGTCTATAGGCCAACCCCGGGTACCGGTGACCAGGCACTGTGTGTGCATGGACCACACGCACACACACACTTCTGTGCACATCAGTTACTAGGAATATTTACACCCCCTACAAGCTGGGACGACAGAGACACCCAGCAGTGCAAAGAGCAAGCCCGTCACAGTGCAGGGAATCCCAGCACTGAGCAACATAGGAAGATGTCCACCTGCATCAGCCCGAGCAGCAGAAAAGCACGACCACCGGGAGCCCATTTGTACATCCCCGACAGACACCTGGCCGTGTGACAGACAGTGGCCGAGGTAAAGAACCCTCCCTGCTGCTGCCCTACGGGTTCCTCTTCACCACCGGTAGGCAAGCAGGTTTATTTCACGTTCAGCATTCCCACTCCCCAAGACCCAGCAGCACCCTGGTTAGCACTGACCCAAGAGGCACTTTCTCTTAAATGTCCCTGAATACGGGTGCGAGGATCTCTACATAATAACTGCACTATTTATAATAATAATAATAAAAAAAAAAACTGCGGCCAGCATTATTGAGTAATGGGTTAAGCCACCACCTGCAATGCAGGCATCCCATACTGGCACCTGTTCAAGCCCTGGCCACTCCATTTCCAATCCAACTCCCTGCTAATGGCCTGGAGAAGCAGCCAAATAAAGCCCAAGTACTTGGGCCCATGCACCTACATGGGACACTGGATGAATCTCCTGGCCCAGCCCTGGCCATTGCAGCCATTCGGGGAATGAACCCTCCCTCCCTCCAACTCCCTAACTCTGCCTTTCAAATAAATAAAATAAAGCTAAAAATAGGAAATAGACCTAAATTCATTAGAGGGAAAAAGGCACAAACCACAGGACAGTCATTCATGGAATGTCACGTAGCAGCATGGGCAGTCACATCACAGGTCAGTCTCGTTCAGGGAGAAGAAAGCAAGGCCTAGACCATAGCATTAAGGAACATGATTAACTGACAGAAGTGCGGAAAAGGAAAAGAAGGAAGACATTTGTAGATGGGTGTGAACTTCTGAGGCCGTCAGAGTTCCTGCCATGGTGTAGGATACCAAGACCTCCCTCAACAGCAACAGAGAAATAGAAAAGCAGATGAGCTCGGATCAATAATGACGGTACATTGTATCATAGAAATGGTGACTCACTCAAGAGCCTTTGAGGCCAATGCAACACAGTCCCTAACCTCCCCACTGCACATCAGTGAATGACATGTCTAGGGTGTTTCTTGCATTATTCACTGGGCCACGCTGCCTCGGGGAGCCTGAGAGTTAGTGAACTCTGTCACAGCCACCACCGCTGTCCCACAGAGCCAGTGCTGCTTAGACGGGCAGCTCTGCTCCCACTGGAGGGACAGCCCAGCGACCTGAGCCAACAGCTCCAGTATTAAGGGTGCTAAGTGGCAGCACGCAGGGCAAGGGTAGGCCTTGCAATTCCATCTGTGATGACCTTTCCAGATCATCACAGAAGCCCTGCAGGGTCTACAGGGAGCACGAACACACTTGCAAGGAGACCACCAGCCAACTCCACCAGGCAGCTATTCCATATTCATGGGGCAGCAGCCATCAGAAGTGAAAACTCCCCATCTTTTCCTGCAGGGTCTTAGTCCACCCGTACGAGGATGGACTAGGCCCCAGGAAAGGTAAGTGCACAGCTTGTCCGTTCCCAGCCTCCTGATCCCAGCCTCCTGATCCCGAAGACAATCAGATGCAGGGGGCAGCCAAGTCAAGCAGGGACTCATTTACTGCATGCATAACAAAGCCTTTTATAGCACAGAACTGCAGAGTCATTGGGGCAGGGCAAAAGGACAACCCATCACTTCAAGGGTCACTTTACGGGACAGTTTCTTACAGGACTAGCCAAATGTCTATACGTTTGCTATTAGTTGTTGTCACTTCCCTTGATGTTGCACAGCCAATTAGCTTTGGTGGTAAACAACTCTGAGTTCCACCCAGCTTACTTCCTCTCAATGCTGTCTTTGAATAGCCTCCTGTTACTCATTTCTCCACATTTTCCAAGGGAAAAATCAAGCCAGGCCCCTTCGCCAGCCTGCACCATTGGCTTTCTGAGTCTGAGATCCTCCACCACCCCACCGAGAAACATGATGCCCGGGCTTCTATTTCCTTGTGCCATGAAGACTAAGGTCACACACACTGGCTCACAGGGCTGGCAGCGGGAGGGTGGCTTCTGCCCACAGCAGCAAGGGTAGATCCCAGAGAACTAGAAGACCTGTGGAGATACATCCCAGCCAGATCCCAGCACTCTGGACTGACGGTTTTGCCTGGGAAGTGCCCTGCCCTAGGCCAGCTGAGACAGGGTCTTCTCATCCTGGTTTGCTCAGTCATCCCACTCCCACAGTGTGGGCCTCCTCCTCCTCTCACCAACCGAGGAAACACAGGATAGGTCAAGGCCAGGCCCTGGGGTTCCACAACTAGCACCTGCCTGTCTGTCTGCTCAGAGGGAAGTTGGCAGATGTGTGCAGAACCAGAGGTTCCTCCCCACGTCTCATCCCCACCCCCCATCTCTCCTGGCCCTCTCCTCTCCTGACTCTCATTCCACATTTGCAATGGCAGGAATGACTCCATGAGAGGTAAATGGACTTCCTGTGAACTAAAGACTTGGTCCCCCAGCTGATGACATTCAACAACAGACCTGCTACCAAATCCTAGAATGCTGTTGAATTCATTTCTTCCCTGTCTGTGGGCACAGGCTCCTGTGTGAAAAAGACAGTAATACATGAGCAAGCAGCCCCCTAAGTCCCTGTGTCCTGTCCCCACACCATCAGCAAATTTGCGGGGGAAGCAGCATGTACCAAGCCCTTTGCTCTGTACATCATCTGGACAACCAGCTAAGCCACACCCAAGAAGGGGATCCCCACGCAAGGATAGCTGGTGGGAGGCAAGCATCTGGTCTGCAACAGACCGTCACACAGGCAGGGAACAGGGAAGCCACGGGCACCAACAGGACTGCTCCCTCTTCTTTTATGATGGGAACAGACTGTCTGCCCACCAAGATGTTAGTATGGGGGAAAATTTACTTCGCGTATCTCAAGACACGTGTAGTCTCAGCTCCACCACCTGACACCGTGCTGCTAATTTCTCTGGAACACTGGTTCCCAGACTCCAAGGGTCTTCAGCCCCCACCCCGGCAGGTATGAATGTTTGTGTCTTCTCAAAGTTCATGTTGAGGGGAGGACACCACGCCACAGCGAGTCAGGCCGCCATCTAGGATACCCACTTTCCCCATCGAAGAGCGGGCTCAGGTCCCGGGTGCTCTACTGCCAACCCAGCTCCCTGCTCCTCTGCAGGGTCTGAGTCCACCCGTACAAGGATGGACTGGGTCCGAGGAAAGGTGAGTGCGCCGCTCGCCCGTTCCCCAGCCTCCCAATCCCGGAGACAATCAGACGCAGCGGGGAGCCAAGTCTAGCAAGGACTCATTTATTCTGTGTGGAACAGAACCTTTTATAGCACAAAACTGCAGAGTCATTGGGGCAGGGCTAAGGACCAACCAATCACTTAAACGGTCACCTTATGGGGGGATTTCTATAGGACTAGCCTTATGTCTATACACTTGTTACTAGTTTTGTTACCTCCCCTGATGTTGCGCAGCCAATCAGTTTTAGTGGTAAACAACTTTGGATTCCGCCCACTACCTTACTTCCTTTCGGCACCATCTTTGAATTGCTTCGTGTAACTAATTTCCCCAGCCTAGGAAGGCACCAGGTGATGGTTCAAGGACTTGAGTCCCTGGCACCCAAGAGAGAGACCTGGATGAATTGTAGCCTGGCGCAGCCAGGGTGTGGCATTTGGGGAGTAAACCAGCAGATGCAAGATTCTGTCTGTTCCCCGACATTCACACACACACATACCTTTCAAGTAAAATAAGATAATTAAAAAAAAAAAGTTCCTATGGAAACCCTAACCCCCTGGTCACATCATCTCCATGTCAGACAGATGAGGCTGTGGGGCCTCAGGGGAGGAGCCTCTGGGTAGGGTCAGCCCTCCGGATGGGAACACCTGTTCCCACAGAAGAGGAGGCGCACAGCTGCCTTGCCCCTTCCCCAGGTGGAACACAGTGAGACGGCACCATCTGCAGACCACAGGGGCAGCCCTCGGCAGACCCTGCACCAGCGGTCACCTCCGGACCTCTGAGACCTGGACTCCTGCGGTGGGCAAGACCCCCAGGAGGCGGTGCTTCCCTGGAGCAGCTCAGATGGACTATGAGAGCACCTTGTTCACATGCAGTCTCTGGCTCTGATTCTGTGGCACTGCCACAAACCCCACGAATCTGCCCTTCCAGCAAGTTCCCACTGCTGACCCTGTGCAGGGAGCAGCACAGCCCGAGAACAGTGCTTCAGAGAGGGAAGTGAAGTAACGCCTTCTCCCAAGCTCAGGGCTCTCCCATCTACACAAGGCCCAGGATCCTCAACTGCGGGAACCTGGAGGAGCTGCACATACATAAATATTTGTTTACTTGAAAGGTAAAGCCAGAGAGACAGAGAATGAGAATAATCCACTGCTTCATTCCCCAAAGGGCCACAACGGCCACACAAAATCCAGGTGAACGGAACTCTATCCAGGTCTCCAGGGTGGATGCAGGGGCCCAAGAACTTGATCCATATTCTGCTGCTTTCCCGGGAACCTTAGGAGCTGGATCGAAAGATGAGCAGCCAGGACTTGAACCAGAGATAAGATATGGGATGCTGGCATTGCAAGCAGCAGCTTAACCCACTGCACCCCAACACTGGCCCCAGTTTTTTTTTTTTTAAGATTTATTTATTTTGAAAGTCAGAGTTACATAGAGCGAGAGGAGCAGAGAGAGAGAGAGAGAGAAAGTCTTTCATCTGTTAATCTGCTAGTTCACTCCCCAACTGGCACCAACGGTCAGAACTGCGCCGGCTGGAAGCTCGGAAGCCAGGGGCTTCCTCCAGGTCTCCCACATGGGTGCAAGGGCCCCAAGGACTTGGGCCATCTTCCACTGCTTTCCCAGGCCATAGCAGAGAGCTGGATCAGAAGTGGAGCAGCCAGGACTCAAACCAGTGCCCATATGGGATGCCAGCACTGCAGGTGGCGGCTTTACCTGCTATGCCACAGTGCCGGCACCAGCTTTTAACAGATCCTAATGTTTACAAACATGGGGCTCCACTCACGTTCAGGGTGTGGCACTTGGCACACCCTCCCAGCTCCCAAGTGATGACACTTGGTCACACAGAATGTTCACTGCATAATTTCTATACTGTGTAACCTAACAAGCTTTGTATGAAAATTTTAGGGGGAAAAAAATCCAGTTTCAAATGTACTTTTTCTCAGGCATATCTGGGATTACATCAAAACTCCTTCATTTAAAATGCACGGTGGTTTTCCCTTAGGATCTGGAAAGGAATGACATTAAGAGAACTAATTTGTATCTGCTTTGGATTTGAACAGGATTTGGCTCCCACACTCAGCCAGATGCTGAAGCCTCAGAGTCTAATGTTACTGGGGAACAGGTCAATGCTACTGATTGATGGGTTAGGGTGGTGGCTTGACCCAAATACGGCATCTGAAGGTGGGGCCTCTGGGAGGCACTGGACTGGCTTGGGTTGCTGGGGTGGGGCCAGGTGTTTGAGAACAGAACAGAGACAGTGCAGGGAGAGCCGGCGTCCTGGGCCCGACACTGCTACCTGATTCTCCAGGCCCCCGGTCACCCTCAGGCTCCAGGAAATGTCAGCCTACCAAGTCTTGGGCTGGGCACCTCCAGCTGTGACCCTACATGAAACTTCTTCCCTCCTAAGTTCTCCTCTCAGCAATCTTAGTTTCAAAAACCTGACTAACCTGGGGCTGGGGCCGGCACTGTGGCATAGCAGGTAAAGCTGCCACCTGCAGTGCCAGCATCCCATATGGGCGCTGGTTCGAGTCCCGGCTGCTCCACTTCCGATCCATCCCTCTGCTATGGCCTGGGAAAGCAGTAGGAGATGGCCCAAGTCCTTGGGCCCCTGCCCCGTTGTGGGGGATCTGGAAGAAGCTCCTGGCTCCTGATCAGCTCAGTTCTGGCCTTTGCTGCCAACTGCAGAGTGAATCAATGAATGCAAGACCTCTCTCTCTCTGTAACTCTGACTTTCAAATAAATAAAATAAATCTTAAAAAAAAAAAAAACTGACACAGAGAAAATTCCCAGTGTTCAAGGAGCAGGGTGTTTCTACAGACGAGAGTGGGTTTACCAGCGGCTGTGCATAGAGACAGGGGAGACGCGCAGGGGGAAAGTGCATGAGGCTCAGTGTCACTGAGGGAGAAGTCACACCCAAGAGCAAGAATCTGGATATAAACCTGAAAGTATTCAATGAACTGTATCAGAAAAGACTGCATTTCATCACAAGCAACAGAAAACTCAATTAACACTCAGGCAACTATTTTTTCCCGGAAAGCAAACACAAAGCGTGTAGGCTAACATGGGACATCTGCTGCAGCTGGTCCCTGCGTCAGTTGTCTTCTGCTCTGACCCCCTGGATGTGTGACTTTCATCCTCATTTTCATGAAAAGGCTGCTGCACTTCCAGACACCACACCCACGCTCCAAGCTGAGCCATCTTGCAGGAGGCTCTGTGGTTTTCTGCAGGAGAAATCTCACCTTGGAGTCTTTACGATTTTCTGGATCCAGGAGCATTTTGTGGCCCCTTCTGAAAGGCTACTGTCTCAGAGTGAGAAGAGAGGGGCTGGTGTTGTGGCGTGGTGGGTTAAGGCCACTGCCTGCAATGCCAGCTTCCCATGTGCACACCCGTTCAAGCCCTGGCTGCTCCACTTCCAATCCAGCCCCTTGCTAATGCACTGGGGAAAGCAGCAGAGGATGGCTCAAGTTCATGGGCCCCTGCATCCACATGGGAGATCCAGGTGGAGCTCTGGGCTGCTGGTTTCAACCTGGTCCAGCCCTGGCTGTTGCGCCATTTGGAGAGTCAAACAGTGGATACAAGATCGATCTCTCTCTCTCTCTTTCTCTTTCTCTCTCTCTCTCTCTCTCTCTCTCTCTCTCTCAATGCCTTTCAAGGGAGCACATCTTAAAGAGTGAGAAGAGAAAGAAGGAAGTAGCTGCTTAACTAAAACTCACTGAGGACAAACCTCGCGGCTGGCGCGATGCACCTGACCCATTCCACACCCGTCATCCCAGGCTGACAGAGAAGCTCATAGGCTCTCTGGGAAGCAGGCGCTGGCTCCACATGCCCGCCCACTGCGCTGTGTCATTTAAGGCAAACTGCTAGTTCAGCTCGGGAGGAGTGTACAAGGACTCGCAGTGCCAAGTTCCACTCCAGGCTTCGGCTTGCACTGCAACTCCTGGGAGAGAACGGAGCATGGCACCAATTCTTGCCCTCTGTTAGTCCACCTCCCTGTGCTCCACATGGAGAATGTGACCAGGCGTCAGTCTTACTTGCAGCACGAGGTCTCCATGCAAAGAGCAGCAGAGCACGTCACACGCGTGATCCTGAAACCCGTGGTGCAGACAGACTCGTCTGTGCCTGCCCGGATCATCCACCGATTTGGACAATCTCTACATTTCCTTCCTGGTCGGCACCCTCGATGTGCATTACTGAGTAACTCCAAGGCTTCCTGACAGTCCTTCCACATCAAAGCAGAAGCCACACGGCGACTCCCAGGGTAGCCCACGCTGCAGACCGGATCCAAGAGGTCATCATCCAGGGCCTGTATGTGAATTCCCAGTTTTCTGCACCCAGATCAACTTATGTGCTAACTCCACTGCCCATGAGTCTGCTGTTTGCAGGTACCCTTGTATCACTGCTCGATGTACTGCTCAGCCCCACGCCAGGGCACAGACATACCCCCCCCCCTCGCCCAGGCGATCTGCTCTGGAAACCCCACGGATACTTGTTGGCTGCTGCTGTATGAGGATGACAGAGGAGTGGGAAAGACCTGAGTGCTGTGACTGCCGGGCTGGGTGAGGGGCCCTGGGGACGCCTCTCACACCTGCCTTCCCCAGCCGCTCTCAGGGGGCTTGCGGAAAACCCGAACGCCAGGCAGTCCCCACTGGCCTGTGCAGCTCCAATTCTGGATGCAAATTGTTTTCACGTTTCAGAAGCACACACGCGGGACTTTGACAGGAAACGCGGGCAAAATACAACTTACCGCTGTCATTTATAGAAAGCCAGGGAAGAAAGCGAGTAACGACGGGTGGTTCAAACCTATGGGACAACTCGGCAATTTTGGTAATGGAAAACAACTATGCCAATTATAAAACAAAGACTGCCAGAAAAACAACTTGAAGCTACTTAAAAGTTACGTTCCTTAACTACAGAGCACACACAGCCTGCGAATAAAAGGTTGTACAGGGTGGGGGAGGGGGGCTGAACAGAGGCCCCAAAGCACCGGGTCCTCCTCCTGCATTTGTCAATGTGCTCTGGACTAGTCTTTGCAGGGGGGAGTTAAGTATCTGCAGACGGGAGATTATCGTGGATTATCTGGGAAAGCCCCAAATGTCACCTCATTATCTAATAAGCAGGTGGCTGAGGGCCATGGACAAGGAAGAGACCATGTGTCCCTAGAGGCAGAAACCGCAGTGAACAACCATCAATCAGCAAACGCTGCAGCTCAAGGAGCTGGAAGAAGCAGACAAGGGATTCTCCCCTGGGAACTCCAAAGGGAGCCTGGCCCTGCAAACACCTGATCTTTTGTGCACACCAAAAGGCTGGAGAAATACCTAAGGAGAGAATAATTGAAATCATTACAACGGTGGCGCCTGCCAAGTTGCCTTCCCGTCTACACCAGGCAATTATCGGAACCCAGTGCTGTCAGCACTAATGGCCATTTTGGAGACCACCCAGGTCCAGCACACACCGGAAACTTGAAGCACGCCTAGAAGATTCTGTCCAATTTTGGACTAGCATGTTCCCACCCTAGATGGAGGCAGTGCCACTTCCTGAGCTGGTTCACCTCATTCCTGCAGAACTGCAGTTCTACGTGGAGGGCAGGGGTGCGGGACACCCAGACCGTGAGCCACATAAAGCCTGCAAAGTCAGGCCCGGGCAAATTCAGGTGGGACTCGAAATTCACTCAATCTGTGTTGTAAACATCCAAAGGGCCCTAGGCAGAAAAAAAGGTGCCCCATCCACAGCCGTAAGATACAACCATGGATTCGCTTCATGGCCAGAGACAGATTCTGACAGATGCCCATTTCGATAAACCCTTTACCGGTGGGCCAGGTTCCCGGGGACCCAGCAAGGAAGGAAAGAGAATGAGAGAGACCAAGCAGGGAAGAAGAGGACCTGGGCAGTCAGGCAGGGTACCGCATCCTGAACCGGGGATGCACCCGGGGAACAGTCCCGCACCTGAAAGCCAGCACCAAACTTTCAAGTGCTGTTTGAAGGCTGTGATGCACATTTTCAGCTTCCTAGAGCTTCAGCCCAGAGGACCAGACTTTTGACAAACTGACAGAAAAAACCTGAGTGGATACTGAGTGACATTACGAGACAGCTGGCTGAAGGACCACACGGTACAGCTGTTCCTCTACTGGGTTCCAGAGAGACACCTGCACTCTGTGCCTACCAGGCACCGTCATTAACAGCCAAGACACAGACCAGCCATTTTACACACAGTGGGATATTACACACCCATAGAAAGACGTCTGTGCCTGAACAGACAGCCAGCCCCTGTACTGGCTCCTGGCTTCAGCCTGGCCCACAGCAGCCCTTGCAGCCACACATACCCACACACGCCCACACACACCCACACACACACACATACACACACACACTCTCTCTCTTTCACCTCGCTCCTCTCTCCATAGCTCTGCCTTTCAAATAAAGAAATAAACCTTAAGTAAAATCTGAGCAATGCCACATCTTTCCAAGTTCCACTGACTTGGACTTTTTCAGTAATTAAGTTTTTCCTATCTAAAATCTGCCTTAAGCAGCCTTTTCGAAAGCAGGGCTCTGTAATGTATGAAATTAGACTGTGACCAAGAGGTCGAATTAGGACCTGGTTATAGATGCTGTTTAATTAGCAGATTTTAAAAGACTGATCTCTATGAGATGTTAGTTAGATTTAGGCAAGGCGTTTTCAAAAGTCCCCACAAATATTTCACTCTTCTCATTGGGCTAACCCTCCTCTTCAAGGTGCTATTTTAGGCCTAAATGCATTTTAAGGAAGCCTGCTGGCCTAAATCCTAACACGTTACCCCCAGCATGCATTCCAAATGTTACAGACTCAAAGTTAGACAAACGCCAATCAAAAGGCAAGGAAGGGGGGGTGGGCATGGGGCACCGCCCTCAGGATGCTCCTTGCGAAGCCCACGTCCCCTGTCAGCCCTGTTGTGTCCCTTGTGACTCAGCCAGCTGCCAAGGCGGATCCTGGCAGGAAGAGTTACGGCACCCATGTGGGAAGCTCGGATCGAGCTCCAGGCTTCTGCCTCTGGCCTGGGCCGGCCCTGGCTCGTCAAAGCATTTGGACGTACATCGGTAGATGGAAGAAAACTAACACTCATTCTCTCTCTCCCCTTCCCTCCTCCTCCCCTCCTTTCAAATACAGTTAAAAGCCAATTAAAACCTGATGCTGGTTCATTAGCACAGTGTCATCCAGAAGAAAGTAGGCCTCGATTTAGAGCTTTCAGAGGATCACAGCGCTGTCCCTGAGCAGCTGGGGGATTTGCAGTACGTGAGCAACTGTCTCCCCACCCTGAGTTCCCAGCCTGCAGGAGACACGGAGCCCCTTACTCCCAAGACTGTCGTGAGCCTGGAGGGAAGGAGGATGCCCGTGCATAAACCTGTCCCGGGCTGAGAGGTGCTGCACACACCTGAGTTTGCAGCATCCCACAACAGCAGTGACTCGACTAAGCCAGGTCTCCCGAGGCAGGTGTCCTCTCCCTTGCTACACTGGGACTCCTTCATGGGTGGAACTGCTCAGACTGCCTGGATGTGAACCCTGGCTTACTCTGTGCAGCCTTGGGCAAGGTGGCCAACCCCTTGGAGCCTCAAAACACAAAACACTCCTGCCTGTTCCATGGGGGATGCCACATGGACCACCCCACTCAGAATATAGAATGCCTTAGCATCCAGCCTACTGCAGGCTGGAATTTTCACTACTGACATCTGTTACTATTAATCACCCTACTACAGAAACCTGGTAATTAGCTTTAGATCCCAAGATGGATCTTCTAATTTTGTCCAAAGTTATTCTCCAGGAATAAGGCTGATCGCAGATGCCAACAATTTGAATTTCTGTACTCTTTACTATATCCCGTGTCTGGGCAGGAGATTGAGGTGGATTCCATCATTTATTCTTATACTAGACCCATGCGGGGGAACTGCCCCCACCACGCTGCCACAGAAACGCTATGGATTGGCCTGAGGTCACAGCAGGGGTCATCAGAGGAGCTCCGCTGCCCAGGACAGAAGGCAGCTTCCCAGGAGCAGGTGCTCCCTGACATCCATCAACTGTGCAGGAACAGTCAGGTAGAGGCGAGAGTCCACACTCCAGAGACGAGACACACTGTCAGCGGACAACCAGCAAGCGCAGCCGGCTCATCCTCCAGGTATCGAACGCTGCTGCCAGGGCTAAGCCAGCCATGGGATGTCCTTCAAACAGCGTGCGACAGTCACTCGCTTCTGGTGAACGAGGGTGTGTGAATCCCCATGCAGATCTGGGCCAGGCACAGGCAAACCTGCTCGGGCTCTTACTCAAGATTCTGCAGTCAGCTGAGACAGGGCCTGGCGGCTGGCTGTTACAGGACTGCCTTGACCTGTCTGAAGGTTGGCTGACCTCCAGCTGGGATGCTGAGCTGGGTGGGCAGTGTCTCTCAGCACGCAGCAGACTGGCTGGCTCTTATTCACACTGGGGAACAAATTCCCAGAGAGCAAGAGAAGCATGCACGCCTCCACGGGCTCAGCGTCCGTATCAGAGCTTCGGAATGGTCACACCGCATTCAAAGAGGGGACATGGGTCTCACCCAGTGAAGAAACAAGCTACAAGGGTGCACGGGAGGAAGCGGTCCTTCCTCAGTGCAGCTCAGACTCGGATCAACATCCCAACGACCCAGGGTACTCAAAACTAGGATGCCCCAGCTCCACCGACTCCAGATGAGAGTTCCCAGGGAGACAGACTACCCCTGGTAGGTTACTGTTGTTTTTTCAATGTTTTAAATCTTAGATTTTATTTATCTGAAAGGCAGAGTGATAGAGAGAGAAGACGGACAGCCAAATGGCCACAACAACTAGAGCTGAACCAGGCTGAACCCAGGATCTGGAAACTCCATCTGGGTTTCCCGCGTGGGAGGTGGGAGACCAAGAGCATGGGCTGTCATCTGCCGCTTTCCCAGGCGCATTAGCAGGGAGCCAGGCTGGAAGTGGCACTCCGGTAAGGGGCACCCACATTGCGAGTGGTACCTCACCCTGCTGTGCCACACCACTGGCGTCTATGGGAGATTTCCTAAAAGCTGTTACTGAGGTTTCTCTAGTTTTCCTTGTCCTGAAATGTCTCATTCCATGAGTATAAAACATCATCTGGGGAGATCTGTGTGCCACCACGGTAGGAGCTGACCAGTGTCAATACCACAATCGCCCTGCTGCCAGGATGAGGGACCAAGGCTGTGGGCACCAGAAGGAGTCATGGCCTTGGCAATCTCCCCAGTGCTCCAGGAGCCTGATGCTTCCCAGCCTGGGGACGCAATGACCCCCAACTCCCATTCATCCTCCCGCAACTCAGTCACTAGGGTTGAAGCTGCTGCCACACCCTGACACACGGATTCCTCCCACTGTTCCGCAAGTCCACAACAACCTCACCGTTCCTTAAAATGCTCTGGATGGTGTAACTCTTGGCTCGCTCAATCTCCTTGCAGCAGGAGCTATTTAGAACCAACTCCCTTGATGCACGGTGCAGTGCCTGACCTGTAGGTGCTCAACACTGTTTAGCTCCAGTAGAGCAGAACTCAGACAACGGTGGCTACTACCACAAAGAAACTGCTGGCCCAAAAGCTGTCTACTAGGCCATGGCCAGCAATGCTGGGGATAAGCCGCCTGACCTACTCCAGACACTTTTCAGGGTAGAAGGGTTGATGTGAAACCAGCTCCAACCCAAAGTGAGAGCAGTCCATCACTCAACCCCACACCCCGGCCCTAAGCAGCTGGAGCCAAGCTCCCTGGTGAAATCTCCCACTGCAAGGGCAGGCGGGTTCTGGATTTTGCTGGCACAGTCCAGTCCACTCCCTGCAACCTTTTTGGCAGGGAGAGTACACATCAATTTCTCACCCATGTTACAGCTTTCTCTCCTGTTCTCACATTCAATATGGACCATATAGCTACATGAATGCACGTGTCCATGAGCACACACATGGGCTCTGCGTGTGCTTAGCCTGCCAAACAAACTAAAGCTACAGGCTGCAGAGTACACAGTTCTGCATCACTTTGATTTTCATCTTTCACCACCCCCCCACCCCCCCACCCCCGGCTTCTAGAAGCTCCTGTCCCCGACCGGGTCTCCTTCACAGCATAGCGAATCCTGCCCACCAATGGCAGCAAAGCCACAGTCTTCCTCCGTTCCCCGTCTACTCCCAACAGCTCCAGGCACATCCTGCCCTGGCCTGACTGAAGGGGACTCCTGAGATGCACACAGCAGAGACGGGAGCGGAACAGATCCCAGGCCCCTGGTGTGAGCGCAGCTCCACCTGAGGGGATGCCCGCAGGCTCCGTCTCTCCTCCAACTCCACACTCACACACAGGCAGCCAAGCCGCATTAGGTGCTGCGATGGCCTCCAACGTTGCTGAGACAGGAAGGGGGCAAAGTGATTAATGATAAAACCCAGTGGTTCCTTAGGCATCGACTCAAGCACCAGTTGGATGCCCAGCATTTGAGTCGGGAAGTCCGGGCCTTTCCAACAGGTTCCCAGCTGATGCCACCCCGCTGGTTCTCACAGCACACCTGAGAGCCACCAGCCTCAGCTCACCCAGGAGCTGCAGTTCTGCCCCACCGGACTGCGAACACTGGTGTCCACGCAATTTGCCCCAAAATGAGCCCTCAGCATCCCGTGTATTGTTTTAAAAAGTCTTACAACAACTTAGGAAGGAATTTAAATTTTCATCATCCTTTTTGTGCAGAAAAGTAAATCACGGCCCCAATGGGACACAGCTGGTCACTAGTGCTTACTGCAACTGAGCTGCAGGTCTGCATCACCCGGAGGCTTCACACACAGCCACGTCCAGGCGCAGCTCAGCCCAGGGACAGCACAATCTCTGGGGCAGCCCCTTCCTCTCTGGACAAACAGAGGTCAAGGTCACCAGGAGGAAGACGCAACACAGTCAAAGCTACAGGCAGTAAGTCCACTATGCACTGAGCAGGTACTCGGGCAGTACAAACTGTGCCTCCGTCGACTTAAAGCGTATCACATCTGATGTCAGCGGAAGATGGCGGACGCTGAATAGGCACTAACGGGAAAAGAAGGAATCTATGTTGTACATAGACAGACAAACAGAAAGATATAAGGAATCTACCGTGCAGCAAGAAGGGAATATATTAAGGTCCATTAATAAAAGAACGTAAGTTTAACTCATTTAAAACTTGCCTCTGTCACCCGGGCTAAGCCACAACTTCTTTGGTCTATTTGGTCATCTGTGTCTTTTTAGGAATTTTTCCATTCTGTCTCAATTGTCTAATTTGTTAACATCTACTTTTTGTAACATTTCTTCATCATCCTGTCTTTTGTTTCTGCAATGTTGGAACCTCCTTCAGAAACAAGAGACGCCAAACCCCACAACACGTCAGGGGCAGGAGCAAAGCCGGGCCCGTGGGGGCATCAGGGCCACTGCCAACCCCAGCAGCCTTTGCTCTCCCTCTGTCGCCGGCACCACAGGTGGGCACCTCACCCTGCTCCTGCGGGACAACCTACGCCACCCCTGATGGAAGGCCACCACGCAGGACCTTGTCACCAGGAGCAGGCCAGCGTGTTGACGGCATCTTCCTCTTGTCGGTATATGGAGGCTTCGCTTAGTAGCTGGAGCCTTGCTGGGCCTGGAGAGACCACCTTCCTCTGGGGTCAGCCAATTCCTAGACAGTCACTCTCGCCGCCCTCTGCAGGGCATCACAGAGTCAGGAAACTGAGCAGCCTCTCCGAACACTGGGGAGGGCAGACCTCGGGGCCCCAGGTCGCACTGCTCTGCGCATCAAAGCTCAGGCACACACTCAACCAGAACACTGGGGAGGGCAGACCTCGGGCCCGGGGTGGGGCTGCTCTGCACAGCAGAGAAAGCTGAGGCACACACTCAACCAGAACACTGGGGAGCGCAGATCTCGGGGCCCGGGGTGGGGCTGCTCAGGCACACACTCAACAGCAACTCTGCTCTCCGCAGCTTCACACACACGTCCAAGCAGCCCAGGGACCAGCAACGGGTCGACAGGTCAACAAAACACACAGTGGGCAAGGGTAGTGGCACATTTCCAATAAAACTGTCGAGGAAAACAGGCCAATGAGCCAACAGTGCTCACAGCGTGACACTACTTAAGTAAACCAAAATAAACGTGGAGTAAGACCACATGTCATCGGCTCTAAAGAATGAACCGGATGAGAGGCAGCGGCTCCTGACGAAGCTGCCTCAGCCAGCAGTGGCCGGCATCTCCACACCAAGCTTCGCAGTATCGGCAATATTTTCTATCTTCAGGAGCATTATTTCCCACATTTTAAAATGTTTTTTTTTTTAAAGCTAGCAGCAGAGCAATCATATATAAATCAATGATTTTTAAAAAGGTGCAATCAATATGGCTAACCACCAACAAAGATTAATTCCACATCTAACCATCAATGCCATCTTCTAATTTCTTCTCCATCAATCAAAGCTCAAACCCCCCTCGAACCAAACATGTAATTAAATCCTGAAGACAAGAAGCCTGGCTTGAGAGCAGCAGGGAGGACGGTGTCGAGGCGAGAATCCGCCAAGCCTGGGTGGAAGAGCTAAATCCGTGCTGGCCAACAAGAGTCTCTAATTCAAGGTCAAGACGGTGGGGCCTCATCCCGTCCCCACCGGGAAGCCGTACTTGTTTCAAGCTGGAGATCCGTGTGGATGAAAGGGTTCAGTCAATACCCATTCCGCACCCCTGCCGCAAAGACTACCCCTGCCCCATCATCTCGGAGTGAGGGATCTGTGGGGAGTTTCAGATGCTGGGCAGGAGCTTAAAAGACACGATCTGTCCTCTGTGGGGGGTCACTTTTTAAAAAAGGGTTTAAGGCTTTAAGAACACATTAAGCACAGCGCCCTGCTCGCCTCACTCACCTTCAAGGCCCGGCGTGGATGCCTGGGAACAGCAGCCAAGAGGACGATGCTATTCCAGCTCTGGGTGGCCACGGGCTCCTCCACCGGCAGAGCTGAGCGCGGCCACAGCCTCCTGGGTCCCGCTGCTCGGAGCAGACCCTGTGGGAAAGGAGCAGACAAGGACAACACAGATGACACAACCGTCGGTTCAGGTCCTTCCAGTAAACCCCGGATGCTGCTGGGTTCAGGAACGCTGAGCAGAGGGGAGCTGTGGGACACACTTGGTTAGAGTTCCAGAATCCCACATGTGTGGATGGCTTAGCCCCAGAGCCCCTCCTGCAGGGGGGTCTATGCATGTCAGCCAGGCAGGGGCAGCAGCAGATGGAAGAGCCCCGTTCCTATTCTCTGTCTTCAACAAACTTCTTCTCAAAGCAGTCAAAGAAAGCCTGAGAAACTAGCCCAGGGAGAAAGAGGCCTGACAGAAAACCAAAAGCAACTGCAACGAGACAGAGAAGCAGTGTTTGTCCCCTTGAATGCAGAAACGCAGTCCCCAAGCTCTGCTATCAATAGTGTTGGGGGTGGAAACATAAACCAATTGTGGCGTTTAGCTGTGGGGCTTGGGAAGCCCTGACATCACACTGGGTTGTTGGGGTGGAGCCTCCGTGATTGGACCCCAGTGAGGACACACACACACATACACACACACACACACACTTGCTGTCTCTTCTGTGAGATGTGCTGTGCCACCTCGGGATGCGGGCAGCAAGCAGCTGTCATGAGAGGCAGAGACAGCTGGGCCCATGATCTTGGACTGTGAACCTCCACAACTGTGAGTCAAAGACAAGACATCTCCTGTGTTCATAAAGCAAGGCTATCTCAGTAACCAAAGGCTGGTGAACACACCACCACCAGGCAGCCCGGCAGCCGCTACTGCTGCCCACACCGCAGGGACTTTCACTCCTGCTGGGTTTGCTTTGTGACGTGCGTCTCGACACACTCCTGCTCTCCTCATGGGTAGACTGTGTGCCTATTACAAGCACATAACCAAACACTGGCAATGCGAACTCCCCATGTTCATGAAGGCTGCATTCCAGTGTGGGCTACAGAGAAGGGAGCAGGCAACAGCCTGGAGGACCCGCACCAGAGGCCAGGGGTTTGTAGTCACCAAGAAGAGGCAGAGCTGGCAGCCTTGTGCCTGCACCTCCCAGGCTGTCCTCACACCTCCCCACGACTTCCCACCGCCTTGGCCGTCTGGAAGGGCCCCCAGCCACCTGCCGGGAAGACGTTTCACAGACACGCCTGCTTCTACTCCTTTCCTAGAGCCTTAGCCACGCGGAGCAGCCTCCATCTCATCCTACACTTTCCCTCTTTCCTGAGGGTGTCAGTTTGTGTCTCTCTCCTCCACCCATTCTCTCCCCTGATGTATGTGTTCAGTAGGAAGTCAGAAATGAGCTTATGTGTGTGTGACAAAGGCCGTGGGCTCAGCTGCCCAATCCTTTCCGCTCTCAGGTCACAAGGCTCCTATGAGTGTGGGTGATCCTGGGCCTGGCTGGACAGCCGCCTGCCAAGCCCATGCAGGAGGTGGTGCCTGCCCCCTACCGCCCCGGGAGGACTCAGCACAGAGACCCAGCCAGGGCCTGACTGCTAGGTGACAGGGGCCCAAGGCTCACTTTCCCCACCCCCACACTCTGTTGAAGGGCCTTGTACTAGGTACACAGCTCCCGGGTGTGGCCGAGACCCCTAGGACCACCTGGAAGGCTACATAGCCTATGTGACCCTCAAGCTGAGGGAGAAGCGTAGAGGCACGAGTATCTGCTTTATCCTATAGAATTAGTGTTGCTACCTAAACTAGCTACTCCCTTTGGCTTGCCCTTTCAAAGCTTGTGCCTGATCGTTAATAAATGGCCACGTTCACCGAAACTTGTCTCTGGTGCTTCTTGTCGAAGAACACCGTCGCCCCACCGTCCCAACAGTGTGGGCCTTGCAGGACGAGTTGCACTATGAGCAGGGGCAGCAAAGCTCCCAGAGGCACTGATGGCAATCAGTCGCAGAATTCTAGTCCAGCTTTGCTCAGCCAACCTCCCTGGGTCTGCGATGGTTGGAGTTCTCCTGAGCAACAGAACGACAGGATGGATGGAGATGCGCAGACACACACACTCAGACACACATACTTAAATCCACACACAAACACATACATGCAGTCACACACACACTGTGACAGAGACAGACAATGACCAACAGCAACAGAGGGAAGTCAGGATGGAGACTGACTGAAGGATTATGGGAATTGGCATGTGGAACGATGGAGGTCAGAGGTCACAGAGCTGCCTAGGCCCAAGCACTGCAGTCAGAAGATCCGTCACCCAAGGCCAGGGAAGGAGGACAAAGCCCCCTGCCTCTCTGTTCCGTGCACACCCACAGCAGGCTGTATGACGCTCACCCGTGGTAGTTAGAGTGGATCGTGCTTACTTGGTCTACTCATTGAAATGCCGATCTCTTCCAGCAAAACACTGGACCTGTGGGCATCCTTTAGCTGCTCAGCTTGACACAGCAAACTGACCACTGCAGGCCCCAGGGGCCCTCATCTGTAAATGGCCACTCTGACACCTGTCCCCTAGAGCTGCCGTGAAGATGAGCGGAGTGAGGAGCCAACTCCCACTGCGTATGGCTCATCGCCAGACCTGCCAAGCATGGGCCCCTGGCCCACTCTTGCCGAACTCCCTCCCGAGAGTGAGCAGGATCCAGCCAGGTTCTACTAAAGCCCCATCAGTGACAGGGACTGGGCGATGGCAGACCTCATCTTTGCCCCAGCGCAGAGAAGCCAGCTCCACTCAGACAATGAGATGACTGGGATGGGAAGAAAGGGTCTCCTTAAGGGCTAACCATCTGCTCAGGTGCCAGCGCAAAACCTGCACTCCACAGAGCCCACTGAAGCTAAAAAAACAAAACCAACAAACAAAAAACACCACCATTGCATCGGGACATTTTCCCACAACGCAGCTCAGTCTTCACCAAGCCCCATCTCTGGCAGAGGCTGCCCACAGGTCTGCAGGGAGCAGAGCGGGCACCACGTTCAGACCTCAAGCCAAAGTGACCGCTGAAGACGGGACTTACTGAGCCAGCCACGGATCCTGGCACTTAATCCAAACTAACTCCTGTCCTCCAGGAAACACTAGGACGTTGGTGGTAATGTTGCCCTCAGTGGACAGGTGAGGGGAGTTGAAGTGCGATGCACAGAATCACCTCTAAGTCCCCCTTCTGAACTACAACCCGTCACTGCCTCCCCACCATACAGCAGCCACAGACTACAGAGCAGGCCCCGCCATACAGCACGCTGCTGCCTGCGTTTAGAGCCCGCCTCCCAGAGCTAAGCTCGGGGAAGAAACCCCCAGCCTACCCAGACAGCTGGAAGTGGCTCATGGCCAGAGTACCGACTTCCAAGGACCTTGTGAGCTACCCGGTTTCTTAGAAACAGCTTCACAGTGAGGACATTTGCAAATATCAAAAAGAACAACCGATGTTGGCAGTGCAATCCTGTGTAAAGTTAGAGCCCACCTGCAGAGTTACCTGCTTCTAGTCTGTGGGTGCCCTCGGGCTCTGTTAAAACCGCCAAGTTATGAATACTGAGGTAACATAAAACACATCTACCTTTCGACCTAGAGGGATACCTTGACCCTCTTATGCCCCGTGTACATCTGAGCCTCTGAGGCTTCTCCCAGGAACCCGGTCGACTGCCCGTCTGGTCCCCTCATTGAGGCGAAGCTGTCCTGTTAGCAGCATGAGACCTCTTTACATCTGTTCCCAAGTCCTGACTTGACTTCCTGGTGTGCCACATTTTTCTTTACTGCTACTTACTATTACTGTGAGACCTGAGCCTGAATCAAGGTGTAACTATTCTAATTAGGCCTCCATCTTGTAACTTGGGCCTGACCAGGCCCTGAACTCTGAGCCAGAAACTCCTAAAAGTAAATACATGAACTCCCCTTGCGATAAACTCTCCTAGCAACAGCCAATTAACAGACTACAGAGAAATACCTAGAGTTTCTGGTGTCTTCTCAGGGCAGATAAGGTGATTGATAGCTACCTGAGACCCTGCAGTTCGGCACGTACACCCCAGCAGCTCAATTCAAAAGGCATCAACCCCAAAGCCATCCAACCACCTTTAGTAGGTCGCTTCCCGCCACTGGATGCACTGATCAATTCTAGGAGATGTCCTTTAAATTTCCCATGGGATGAGATGATTTGCTAAATGGTACCATGATGTATAAAATGTCTCTAAAAACCCTATAAAAACCCTGGCCTTCTTTGTCTCAGGGCTGCTCTGTTCCTGTGTGTTCAGACAGCCCAAGCATGCTGGAATGAATAAACCCTTTTGCTGATTGCATGAGAGGGTCTCTTGGAGTCATTCTTGGGGCAGTGGATGTTTTCGGACTCTAACATTACTACCAATAGGTATGAACATCTCCGCCTGACTCACTCCTCTGTTCCCAAGGCATCAATGCCTGAGTCCCCCTGTGCATTCCACTCAGCTACCCGTACAGCAGTGGACACAAACAGATAGAAAGACGCTTTGGTTTACTTTCACAGGCAGAGTGCATGCCCTGTACAATATCCCAGAACTGCTGAGTTCTGGGTTTAAAAAAAAAAAAAACTACACAGGCCACCTGCAGAGACTTGGTGATTTCCCTGAGAATATAGAGACATTAACTCTACTACACAGCTTTGTGCTGCAAATCTGAACAAAAAGAAACTCAGTGCAAGGTCAGTGTAGAATCCTAAGGAGGTACCCGCCCTCCTCCCACCACCACCCTGCCTGCCACCCAATCTGTACTAACTGCAGGCAAAGAATGTATGAGAAGGCAGGGGCCACTGGACTCACAGGAAGGCCAGATGAGATGCTGGAAACAAATCCTCTAACAAACACAGCTTGAGATACACGAGTCAGGTGAGTGAAATGGATGAGTGTGCACCATCTGGAGATGGCTGATAAAACCCACGGAGAGAAGGACGAAATTCTCAAGAGATTTTCCACAAGAAATCAACTTGGAAATGAAAAACAGAATTGAAAGCCACAGTGGTAATAATATGGCTTAGCAAGACAGAACAAATAGGTGGCAGAGAGCAGACGCGCTTGGTTCTTAAAAAGCATACCCATTTAGTCCAAGGCGATGGTCGCAATATGATCTGCTTCATTTGCACGGAATATTCAACCCTAGAGTGACTGGGGGAAGGCATTACAGCCAACATAAGCTTTATCCTTTCATTTCATTCAAATGGGATGCTCAACAGAGGATCAAAAAGCAAACCTAGGATTAAACAAAGTGCATATTCAGGCCTCCAAGGCAAGGTAATTAGTAAGAGAAAAGAGAAGGCAGGAGAGTTCAAGGTTAAGGACTTGGAAACCAGAGTCCTTGGTCTTAGCGGTGCAGTGGAACTACCTGGGAGCTGGGAAAATGCTGAACATCAAGCTTCCCACCTGTAACATAGTCACAAAAAACACCAAACACTGGAGTAAGGGAAAGGGTTAATTGGGGAAAACCCAGCAGACCAGAGGGAAGGGGTGAAAAAGGGAAAAGAGAAAGGAGAGCATAAGAGAGACAGAGAGGAGAGGAGCTAGAGAGGAGAGAGAGCAGAGAGGAGAGAGACGAGAGGGGGAGAGGAGAGCAGAGAGCGCAGAGAAGAGAGCGAGAGCCAGGTGTTCAGGAACAGCTCCTTGTGAAACTTTGCCAGAGGGCTGGCAGGGAAACAGGAGCAGCAAATCCCATTAGGATGGGGGTGGAGCTTGACACCAGCGGTTGGGCCATGTGGTCACCTGGCTTCCAGCAATGGCGGCGGGGGCTAGAGCCTAGGATGGTGTCAAGGTGTGGATCGTGCCATAGGTAACTGTGCCATTTTTCTAACATCACCCAGAGTGTCTAATCCTCCTGGCCTGGTGTACCTGGATGTTAGGTCCCTAAAGCATCTCTAGCTGATTCTATTATGCAGCCAAGACCATGGTGGAGCAATGCTTCCCAGACTTGAGCGTCATCCCCAAACACAGGTGGCTGTCGGCATCCCAAGTGTCTGAGCCTGGGCCTAGGAAATCACCCTCCTAACGAGTCCCCAGGTCATCATCCTATGGAGGGGTAGCCACAGGAAGTGCTTTGTGCATCTGCATCTAAACAGTCTGCAACAGGCTGGGTAAATGGCGTAAACAATGGCAATAGGAGCTTGGTGCCAGGAGGAGAGCCAGAACACAAGGCGGCCAGATAAACTACATCCACACTTCTGCCCTCAATGGGCAATACCTGAGGATTTGTTGATTTCTGCAGCTTCAACACTTTGCAGTGGTATCCTATGTGAGGATGATCAAGTTGCTCCTATGTCTCTCTTCCTCCATGGAGGATCATTGTTACCTAACCCACCCAGAAGACCATAAGACACATGAGAAGACCGTCAGCGCACCTGCTGCAAAGTGGCCATCTCGTGCAAGGTGCTGGACCAAGGGAGCACTTCAGTGAGTGTTCGGGAGCTGGCTCCTCCTCTCATGCCTCTTTACCAACACTGTTCATGTGGGTGACAAATTCCCTTTGACCATGTTCTCCAGCAGCATGGTGGAGGAAAGACCAGCTCCTCTCTCCACATGGTTGTTAAGGACAATCAGCGGGTCAGGTGCTGTGGCTCACTTGGTTAATCATCTGCCTGTGGTGCCGGAATCCCACATGGGCACTAGGTTCTAGTCCTGGTTGCTCCTCTTCCAGTCCAGCTTTCTGCTGTGGACCAGGAGGGCAGTAGAGGATGGCTCGAAGTCCTTGGGCCCCTGCACCCGCAGGGGAGACCAGGAAGAAGCACCTGGCTTCCGGCTTTGGATCGGTGCAGCGCTGGCCGTAGCGGCCATTTGGGGAGTGAACCAACGGAAGGAAGACCTTTCTCTCTGTCTGTCTCTCTCACTATCTGTAACTCTACCTCTCAGATTAAAAAAAAAAAAAAAAAGGACAATCAGGTATGTACCTAAAGAAAACGGTAACCCAGTGTCCAGTAGCTAAGATAAGCTGGCAATGGCAACCTGTGGACTACTGCTTAGATGCACAGCAGGTGCCATGCCCCATCGTACTGCTGAACGCTGAATCTCAAAACAGGCAGAATCCTGACTTGACTTTTTAAAAACTGATACAAAATGAAGACATGTTAAAGATTTTATTGAATCCATTATTAATAAAGGGGTTGGTGAGACGTTTTAACTTCAAAGGAGAAGTCAAAGCAGCACCCATGTATGTGGAGTAAAGGATACTGAAATGCACTTACGAGGAGACACAGGAGCGGAGAGAGGAGGCAGTGGACTCCACACTGGGCAGAATTTATTCGCACAGACATGGCCAAGAATATCTGCATTACAATCCGTTATCTTAGTTAGTTATCTGCAAGTTCAAAAGAGCTCAAGGGCAATGGGAGGCTAGAGGCTGACAGGAAGTCACGGGCACAGATTCCCCTGGAGTCACTCAGTTCTCCTCTTGGCTTATTGCAGGTTTTTTTCTTCTTAGTAGACTTGCTCATCATCCCAGAGCAGTACCAGAGCAGTGTCAAGGCCACAGGTTCCCACTGCCCACAGGTCCTCAGGCCCCTATCGTCTCCACACTGGGGCCACGTCTCTCAGTCATGGGTGAGGTTTTCAGAGACTGGCCTCAGGAAAACCAAAGCCACAAAAGGAAAATCCTGGGATGCAATGTACGACACTGTGTCACCCAAACACCCCGTATTGATGTGAAAGATTACAGGAATTATCTACCAAGACTGAGGATGTTAGAAAAAACTAGCTCACGCCCCAGGAAACCACCGAGCCACAATTTGATACCCCTTGGCAATCAGTTCTACTGATTGTTGTGGTCGAAGGCCAGAGAGGGAGTTAAGGGGACCTGGCTCAATTCCTCCACATACCATGTTCATGGAGATCTGGCAACACCAAAAAATAGCTGGGTTTCACTACTTCCCGTGTACTCAAGCCTCACCCTGAGCCTCACTTCTGGTAATAAGTTGCAGCTCTGTGTTCCTGCTTCATGGTCTACAAACCCCGTCAACAGTCAAATCCCAGTATTAAAGGGAGTCCTGGGGTGCTCACCTTCCACTCGTCTATCGGATCTCCCCACAAGTCAAGAATCTGCTCCCGACTGGGGCTCTGGGTCCTGCTGCAGCCTTGGTTGACATTTCCCCCTCCGTCAGCCCATTGCGCGGTTCACTGCCCCACTGGTGCAGCCTTTGGGTGATGGATCTGGGACTGGCATGGCACTGGGACGGCACAGGCTACCCCATGCTAAGGAATGCATCAAGATGTCACCTCCGTTCTCACCAGCACTGAACACAGGGACTTCACGCTAGTGACCAAATCCAATCACCCTCCAAAGACCCCACCCCCAAACACCACAACTGGACTATGTTCCCACCTTCTCACTACCATTAACCGAAGACTTGGAGGATCAAACCTTTATGTTCTTGGGAGCAAATATTTCCAACAGTAACAGTGGGATAAAGAGCGGACAGGTGAAGAGAAACATGGCAACAAATAGGGTCTGAAAATGAGTTTTCTAGAAAACAGTTCACCACACACATCTGTGAAGTGTAAATAAAATAATGCAGGAAACACTGGGACCTCCAGGGAGGGCTAACGGTGCCTGGGCTGCAACTCCGTGCCACACCCTGCATGTGGCCCTCACGTGTACCACCCCACGGACCCTAACAATGCTGTGGCACAGATACTACTATCAGGCAGAAGTTATCATCCCATTTTACAGATGAGCAAACTAATGCCAGCAGCTGGCGGCAGCTCACAGCAAGCCACTCTGCTAACAGGCGCTACAGCCGGCATTCAGATTCAGGAACACCCAAGGATCCCACACCCACGTGTCCTGAACCTCCTAACAGGTTTAACCTGTGTGCCCAGGAGCGGGCAGCTGCAGACCAAGCCATCAACCTGTGGACACCCAGGGAGTCCGCCCTCTCCCTCATCCCTGTGGACATCCAGGCAGTCCCCACTCTCTCTCATCCCTGTGGACATCCAGGTAGTCTGCCCTCTCCCTCATCCCTGTGGACACCCAGGCAGTCCGCCCTCTCCCTCATCCCTGTGGACATCCAGGCAGTCCGCCCTCTCCCTCATCCCCGTGGACACGCAGGCAGTCCCCCTCTCCCTCATCCCCGTGGACACCCCGGCAGTCCTCCCTCTCCCTCATCCCTGTGACACCCCAGCAGTCCGCCCTCTCCCTCATCCCTGTGACACCCCAGCAGTCCTCCCTCTCCCTCATCCCTGTGACACCCAGGCAGTCCACCCTCTCCCTCATCCCTGGGGACAACCAGGCAATCCGCCCTCTCCCTCATTCCCGTGGACATGCAGGCAGTCCCCCTCTCCCTCATCCCCGTGGACACCCCGGCAGTCCTCCCTCTCCCTCATCCCCGTGGACACCCAGGCAGTCCGCCCTCTCCCTCATCCCAACGCCACTCTCACTCCTCTGCACTCCCCTCACTTTCACAGAAATCACCAGGGGTTCTGAACCTCTATCAGGCCACAGATCCAATATCATGCCTGGTTTAATCTTCTATCAGCTCAAACTCTTGCGTGTTTTTTTTTTTCCCTCCTTGCTGCTTCCACTGACAGGCAGCATCTCAGCCATGCCAACCAGTAATTTGGCAATCACGGAAAGGCTGTGACAACCACTTCTTGATGCGGCAATGCTCCTTCTGAAGACAATAAAACATTCATCCAAGAAAAACAACCCCAGGCTCATTTGTGAGCTTTCTGGAAGTATTAATAATAATTGTTGTTTTTCTCCCTCAATGTGTGTGTAATGAGCATAAACTCTCAATAATTAATTACAAGAGAAAAAGGCCCACTGCCATTTTGTAGTCATTTTACAGAGCTGATTTCCTTCCATTAACGTGATACTGGCATTGGAACAAGTAGTAAAAGTTTATATACTTAGCCACCATTGCAGTAATTAATTCTGTTTAACAATGCTGCATCCCTATTTGGTATTCAAAGGCTACCTGCAAAGTGCCAGTCTCTGGCCAGCCTCTCAGACAGTATGCCGGACAGTTAAAGGCACCAGCACCCCACCGACGTGTCTTCAATAGGCACTAATTTGGAGCAAACTACTGTGCCAAACACCTGGGCTCACACGTCCAAGTGTCTGAAGAGTGCTCAGTACCCGTCAGGCTCTGTTATGGGTGGTAAGGTTGGAGCAGCTCCTGGCCAATCCATCATCGACCTGACCTTTGTCTCCAGTACCTGGGGTGGACAGGTGCATCTCAACCCCTGCAGTTTCCTACATCATCATTCATGGTGGAACCCTTAGACCACACTGACCGCATGTGAGCAAGGTCCCTACCTAGCTTAGGCTAATAAGGCGGCTTGGGAGGGGGGCAACTACAAGACAGAAGCTTGGGGTCATGAGATGTGAAGTGGCCTCTGCAGAAAAAGATAGGAATTGAGGTCGAGCTCAAGCTCATGGCCAGTGACTTCATCTCTGTTACCACGGACCAAACTCCAATCAAGAGTCCGTGTGAGTGCCAGAAGCCAAGAGCTGAGTGTCATATCCTGGGCCTTCCCAGACTGCACCTTATGTATCTCTTGTGCCTTGCTCTGGCTCCTACCCTTCTGCTACAGTAACACTCTAACAGTTAAAGACATCAGGCCCGGCCGATCCGATCCGAGTCATTTTAGCAAAGTTATCAAGCTCAATCAGCTGGCTCCAACTTCCAAGTTTATGGTCAGCTGGTCAGAAGGGAGGGGACCTGGAGACCCCCAAATCTGCAGGTAGCTGAAGTAAAGGCAGTTCATGGAAACCATGCCACTGGCCCATGGCCTAGCTCAAAGTAGCCAGGGACAGCAGTCTGCAGAGATCAGCAAGGAAGATGCCCTGGCCTCAGGAGCCTGGGGAGCAAGCATGGAAGGAAAGAGCCGAGATGGCAGGAGCAGAGAAGAGCTTGAAGGAGCAGCAGGCTCACAGGCTGCAGAGCAGGGGCTGGAGGAAGAGGCAAAGTTGGCCTAGACACAGAGGTGGAGAGGACCACTGAGCAGCAGGTCCTGGACCTCACCCCTTGTGGAAGCATCACGGAGAACACTCCAGAAAAAGATTAGACAAAATCAGCAGCAGAGAAACTGCTTTCGGGAGGAGCTTCTGCTGAGAAGTGTCTACGGTGGGTTTTCTGGTACTGGAGGCACGTTTTTTCCATTATGGAACCATGAAAAGAGTGTCACGGAAAACGTGTGTGGGGAAGACTGCACACCCCAGGAAGCCACGAAGTCAGAGCAGCACTGCAGGTGAAGCCAGGGCATGAAGAATTCTCTGGAAGCCTCTCTTGCAACCAGTTCATGGCAGCCCTGCAGCACCTCGCACGGACACTCTGAACTCTCAGTGCGCTCACGGATTGAAGGGGGAGCTTTTCAAAGTGAAGACTCTGACCCCGCGGGACTGGGCTTAGGCCTAAGACTGTACAACCATAGTAAGCACGTGGGGGAGGCCGAAGTCACCATCTGGGGGTGCTGCTCTCAGTCAGGAAGCCGTGGCCCAGCGCTGCACAGCAGAAACAAAACGTGGCTCACAACCACTGAGCAAATGTGCATTTCCATGGTCCTGGCAGAATTTGTAAAAGATACAGAAACTCTGTTGACACAACACAGTTGTCCCCAAACTCCACACACGCTCAACTCCCACACATAAAATGACACAGCATGTGCAGATAACCTACATTTCTGCTGCGCACTTGAAGTCTCTATGGGTTACTATCAGTACCTAATGCAATGCAAATCCTCCTACTGTATTACATAAGGAATAGCGATATGGAAAAGACATCTGTACATGGTCAGTACACACACAGCCTTTGTAGTCTCCTTCACACAATACTCATCTGCTAGGGTAGGATCTGCAGAGGGGAAGGTCCAATGCTGATTAAACATCCTGTTTTACCTGATGGATCTGAAATAGTTTCATCCCATCACCAATCCGGAAAACATCAAGAATGCATTCTGGTGTTTGCACTACATCTACACAATGCCCTGTGCACTTTATACTCACGCCTCCACCGGAAGAGGTGCACTGTGCTTGGTCGGTAGTCAACTGTGTCCAGGGCCCACTGCTCAGTGCAGCTCTTCCCGGGAAGGAGTCTTACAATCAAGCCTCGGAGCACACAGAAGCCAAGCGCACAGCTGCTCCTGGTGAGGAGCTTCGTTTTGGCATTACCTATCCCTCTAAGTGGGTTTTAGCACTACGCAACAACACGACAGCTTTTCTGGTATCCTTTATATTTTATTTTTTATTTTTGGCAGGCAGAGTGGACAGTGAGAGAGAGAGAGACAGTGAGAAAGGTCTTCCTTTACCGTTGGTTCACCCTCCAATGGCCGCTGCAGCTGGCGCACCGCACTGATCCAAAGCCAGGAGCTTCTCCTGGTCTCCCATGGGGTGCAGGGCCCAATCACTTGGGCCATCCTCCACTGCACTCCCGGGCCACAGCAGAGAGCTGGACTGGAAGAGGGACAACCGGGGCAGAATCCGGCGCCCTGACCGGAACTAGAACCCAGCGTGCCGGCGCCATAGGTAGAGGATTAGCCTATTGAGCTGCGGTGCCAGCCTTTTTATTTATTTTTTTTTCTGGTATCCTTTATAAAATGATGGCTAAGCCACACCCACCCACATTCCCCCCAAAACACACACACAGAACAGCTGTTACACAAAGGACTCTTACAGTAGTCTGTTGGTGAATGGAGTAGGAATTTCCACAGGTGTTTCCTGTAAGTAAGGTAGGCTGGATGCAAGAAATCAACGTTTTCTTCTGCTGCAACTGAATGCCCCCAACTGCTGGCCAACATCAACACAAGTCAGCAGGCTGCCCTCGTAATGCTATTAGCATCTCTCATCCTGATCCCCTTAGCACCTCAGGAGCACGGCTACAGCTCTGCCAAGCTCTGGGACTCAAATAGCCCCAATTTACAAACAAACTGATCAGGCAGCCACTGGCTGAATTATTTGTTTCCAATCCCAAGTCCCGCTCCACCGGGTCAGCAATCGAAGCCACTGCCCTGGGCGCCAGCTACCATCACCCAGCCCTCCCGCAGACACTGCATTTCCGGCTCCCCATTGATTTTTTGAAGTCACCTAAAGCAACAGTCTGGTGAAGAATGATGTTGGCAAAAAGGAAGAAAATGAGCTGTTACGATCATTAAAATAATGATTTTGCAGATAGTCATAGTCAGAAGTGGTATCTTTGCACAGTAGGCACTATTGATTGCACAGACAAGACAAAATAGGGTTGCAATGCATGGTAATTAAAGCTGGGCGAAAATTTAACAATGAGAATAAAAAGGTGTTCTCATGGATTTTTACTGAGTTCCCAGGAGTAGTTGCAGTAACTCACAGTCTGGGATTGGGCACACACAGACGCCTGTGTGACTGAGGCCTCTGGTTAGTTGAAGACGTATAGGCACACACACCTTCACTCTCAACTATGGAGCACTCACCCTGCCAGGCACTACACTGACGATCTCCACACGTACATCAATGGGTTCGCACACCTAGAAGGCGCAATCATTGAAGAGCATGGTTTCGTAGATGACGGAGGTTCACCGACACATCCAAGGTCACAGGCAGCCAAGGTCACAGCCAGCCAGGAAGCACAGAAGGGAAGACCAGAACTCCATCAGTCTGCCTCCAGACTTGCCACACTGTTAACTAACAGCTGACACCACCCTCAGTTCCAAGAAGCCCTCCTGGTCTAGAATAAACTCCACATACTAAGCCAGCAGCCAACTCACGTTACTCCCACTTCTTATGACTAGCTCAGCAATCGGGAGCCAAAGAAAACCAATTTACCTTGTGCTTCACTCATGCCTTGGCTTAGCCGTGCCTTCCTGAGACCTCCCCTCCAGGCAGTACCAGCCCCCAGTTTCCTTCCAGTGCCCTCACTCCTACGGGTCCCCAGCCTCATCTTCGACAGGGTGTCCATGACTTTCAGACCCTCTGTTAGCCACTCTGGCGGGCTGCAGCAAGAGACTGAACTCATGATAGGGTTCCTTGCAGTTGGCATGTCAACAGAGCTGGCACCACAGAGCAGGGCATTGTGGAAGGGGTTGCCCGTTGGAGACACCTGTCCTTGTGACCTTCAACCTCCATCCCAACACACCACACTAGTCTGATGGAACCAAGAAGCAGCAGGAACCTCAAGTGTCAGTGCACAGGACGGCTGAGAGATGGAGCACGGCAGAGAAAGCCCCGCACTGCGTGTCTGCAGCGATATGGCTCAGAAACCATAGTGCAACGTGTGCTTGCTCAGCTCATGCAGCGTCACTGAAAAGAAGTCAGTGGAAGCCCCTAGAAGCTCCTCAGACCAGAGACTTTCTCGTCTTCCTTGCAGTCCCTGCACCTGTAAGCATAAAGCCAGGCTGTCTCCAGAATTCCCTTAGCCAAGGAGACGTCTGTAATCATGCAGTTGCCCTACGGCCCTGCCCAAGGCATCTCATCAAGCAGCCAGGAAGGACTGACCCCTAGAGAAGAGAGGGGCCGCAGAGCCCCGGGTGCCCGGGCGGACCCTGCACTGGTCCTGAGCGCTGCTCTGATACCACCTGGAAGACTCCATCTGCATGAGACCACCTCTGCTCCCAGCACAGCCTCGCCCCTCCGCTCCCCACAACTCACGCACGAGCTTCTGCCTGCTCAGCCTCCGAAGCGTAGCATTCCCAAGCTCACTGTGTCTCCTGGTTCACCCACTCCCCTGAGGTCATTTACTCAGGCTCCATGCTAGCTACATTCCACACCTCCCTCTGTCCGGTGAAGAAGGGTACGCACACATCTGCACCACACTGGGCCCCTGGCAATCACTCCCTCATCCTCCTATGCTTGTACAATGAGTGTGCAGCCCTTGCTCCCTGTCCCCTGTCAGTTCACTTGTGATCCTTCAGGGGGCAGCAGAGAACCCTACCCCCTCCTACAGCCATGGCGCCGATTATAAGATAGTCTAGTTTCTCCTTGAATCCAAGCTGGTACTCTGGCTTATGAAAAACTTGAGGATTGGGCAGGAATGACATTTTCACAGTTCTGAGCCCAAGCCTAAAAACGTTTCAAGCTTACGCTCAACTCTTAGAAGCCTGTGTGCAAGCAAACTTACTGGAATATCAGACAACACGGGCAGAGATGAGCTGTGGAAGCTGAGGCCACGTGAGTCCAGCCACCCCTGGCCAATCCCGCTTCTGGCCACAGGTGTCTCAGTGAACCCAGCCCAGACCACACCAAGTAAGCAGCTAGCGCCAGTCCAAGTCATCAATCTGAGCAGGCACAAGCTAAACAACGAGGTGGTGTCTTAAAGCTGTGAAACTTGAGAGATCTGCTACATTTTTTAAAGCGAACAAATACACCTGCAGCTGCCACACAATAGCCACTAAGAACTCCAAGCCATGTTAATATAGAGGAAGCTACAAAGGCGACTGGAAACCCAACATCGCAAACATCGTCTTGTTTAGGAACACGGGACTGCACTATTACTCCTAGGACATGGGGCCAGAGTGGAGGATTAGCACTGTTTCCTCACAGACTCCTCAATTGGCTCTGGCTCAAAAGATCTTTTCAGTCAGTTATGCCGATGACTGAGCCTTCTAACAGGCAAGAAGGTCCACACCAGCGCCCATCCCCAGAGCCCTTACAGACACAAGGACGGCCCGCTGGGCCGAGCCGACACTACCAGGAGGGAGCATCAAAGCTTTAGCAGAGATCCCAGAGGGGCAACCTCGCCCTTTGTCCTCAACTGTGACATTCACCAGCCCAGGAAATTCTCCGGTGGGCCTTTAAGACGTGTGCACCACGCCTCCTGAAGTCTGCTCTGAATCTCTTCTGCAGGTAATATCCACTCCACTGCTTCCCCGCACTGCAGAATCTAGAGACAGGAACGACGCTGGGCCCGGTTACTGCCAATCAATCATGAGTGAAGACAGAACATTTTCCATCACATTAGGGATACAGAGGAACTCAATTCTGGTTTCCATCATCTGAGCGTCAATGCACTTGTCAATCTTCCAGTGTTAAGATGACACAGTGGCAGTTTCGGGTAGGAATGGACGTGGGATATCAATCAGAAACCCAGTCAATGCAGCATGTAACTCGCTATGCTATATGCTGTTTGGTGCCAGCGGCTCCTGACTTTTAATTTGTATGTTGTTGATGCCATGTCTGCTGCAGGCGTCACAGTTACACTTGCGGAAGCAGGAACTTTCTTTTAACTTATTTGACAGGCAGAGTTAGTGAGAGACACAGAGATAAAGGTCTTCCTTCTGCTGGTTCACTCCCCAAATGGTTGCTATGGCCAGCGTTGTGCCAACCTGAAGCCAGGAGCTGGGTGCTTCCCCCTGGTCTCCCATGGGGTGCAGGGCCCAAGCACTGCACTCCTGGGACACAGCACAAAGCTGGACTGGAAGAGGAGCAACCAGGACAGAAGCCGGAGCCCATATGGGATGCCGGCACCACAGGTGGAGGATTAGCCAAGTGAGCCACGGCGCCGGTCCCGGAAGCAGGAACTTTCTAAGAAAACTGCCTGTGTTGGATCCTGGCCTCTCCACTTGTTAGCTATAGGCCCTTGCTCTGGCTATTTCTATGCCTAAGCTCCCACACTTCAAAAGAGGGGGTAATTATATACTTCTCATAGGGTTAGCATGAGGAGCAAATGAATTTCTCAAGCTCTCTCACTTTAATATGCTAGAGGCACAAGTTACATTTATACCAGCAGAGGTTTAAAAAAAAAAAAAAAACACTGATTTGGGAAAGGTTCAATGTAGATTTTAAAGTCCATCTTTTGGGAGACAATGGGAAACATATAATCCACTTTCCAAACTCTTAAGTCTCTGAGCACTCAACCCAGGATGGTGGAAAAAAAGTGTCAAGACCATGGATCCCACCTCCCACAGACTCCAAGGGTGGCTGGCTCAGGGGCTGTGCAGTCAGAGCAAAACTGGGTTCAGATTCCTGCTCCAGCACCTACCACGAGCAAGGCATTGGCCCCTGCCCGCCTTAGGAGCCCTCAGTTCCCTCTCATGCAAATGCTGAAGCTGTGGAGTGAGCAGAAGCCACCCAGTGTGTAACGCGTCCATCACCACGTGTCCCACGCAGGAACTCACGACCCATCAGGAGTGCCTGTGATGGAATCACTGACCCCTCTCTCCTACCTGACACCGAGTTCTGTGCCTAGAGGACCTTTGCTTTCCTACTTCAACTCCTACTGACCTCCAAGAGCAAAAGTTCTAATCTCGGAAAGGTCGGAGCCAGTGCCTATGGCTGTCTGACCTGCGGGAACACGGAGCTCAGCGGAGGACGCTCAGCACGGAGACACACGCTCAATCCAGTGCCAGGCAGAGAGGCACCTCCCTGAGACGAGCATCCGACGGCAGTTAGCGTGATGCATTTCTAACTGGAACACAACATCGTGACTTCTATCCAACACCCTCGTCAGCCCGGTTCTTTCACTAACTCTTTCGGAACTTGAACTTGGGAAGGAGCTAAACGTCATTCACCTCATGGGACTTCTGGGGCAGAGAGAGGTGATGCCAAGTCCGTCATCTCCAGGATGATGACGGTGTTTTGTGCAGCGTTCTGGATGTGCCTGGTGCTGGACCACCTCCCATTCTTCCCAGCACTGGCTGGAGCGAACGGTTGGCTTTTCTTCCTTTTACGTGTGGGTGGCCAGCCTGACATGTGGTGAACACCACGCCACCAGGGACTATCACAGGACAGGATTCCTTCCTTTAGGAGAATGTTCTCACTGCACTTGCTCACACCTCCATTTCTTCTCTACCAACAGGGAAGTGGGTATTCTTAGAGCAGGAGTCCCTTAGTTTGAGGGCTCTATGAGGCTCAGAAATAAAAACTAGGGGATGTACTCCTTATTGTCCCCAAACAACGTATAGAACACTCAAAATCTTAAGAAGCTAAAGAGCTTTCAAGAAACCCCCGAGTCTGACCGGGTAGGACAGGTTGCAAAGATTAAGGCCCTTATGAGTGAGCTCCCAACATTTACAAACCAAGATGATTTCCTAGGCGCTGGACA
This sequence comes from Sylvilagus bachmani, assembly GCA_015711505.1. NCBI lineage: Eukaryota > Metazoa > Chordata > Mammalia > Lagomorpha > Leporidae > Sylvilagus > Sylvilagus bachmani. Next base: position 5,327,805 of record CM027389.1, read on the forward strand.
CTTCATCAGCCAAAGTGTACATGCACGGCAGGGGTGACCTTGCGGGACAGAGACTCACAGACATACTGCCTGTGTTAGTAGTGCAACAAATACCTGAGAAAGCTACTTAGGAAAGAGGGCTTGCTATTTGTTAATGTATTTATTTGAAAGGCAACAGGACAGAGATAAAGAGGAAAGAAAGGGGATGTTGTAGTTGATTTCTCAACAACGTTGCAGTGGATTCATTTCTGAGAGGAGGAGCGTGGTGGGGGCAAGAGGCACCGAGTCACCACACAGACCCCGGGAGTCGTGTGAAAGCGGGCTTGAGGCAAGCAGCTCGCAGACTCGTTTCTTTCAGTTGGTACAACAGCTTATATAGTCAAGACCAGCCAATCTGCTCAAGGGGCAGTCTATGCCCCACCCAATCACGGCCTGTTGCCAGGCAGTTTCCAAAGCCATCCAATCACAGCCTGTTGCCAGTCAGGCTCTTGTTGCCAGGCAGTTTCTGAAACTTTCCAATCATGGCCTGCCGTCAGGCAGGCTCTGTTGTCATGTGGTTTCCAAAGCCATCCAATCACGGCCTGTTGCCAGGCAGTTTCTGTTGTCAGCGGCCATCTTGGCATGACCTTTTCACCTCAGCAGCCATCGAGATATGACCTTTTCACCTCATTCCACCACAAAGGGGCAGGGAGGAGAAGGGCGAAGGGAGGTCTTCAGTTCTCTGGCTCACTGGACAGGTGGTTTTAAGAGCCAGGGCCAGGGGCCAGGTCAGAGCGAGGAGCCTGGAACTTCTTCCTGGTCTCCCACATGCGTGGCAGGGGCTCAAGGACTTGGGTCATCTTCTGCTGTCTTCCCAGGTGCATTAGCAGGGAGCTGGGTCAGAGGCAGGACAGCCAGGATGGGACTGGCATCAGAGACAGAGGCTTCACCTGCGGTGTGGCGACACTGGTGCTGCCAGAAGGTTATTTTGGCTCTGGGTTATGGAGCTCTCTATGGGAGATTACGGGGTCCTCATAACTCTGACATAGGATGCAAGCCACACATGGCAGAACACATATCCTGGAAGCACCACATGGAGAGTGGAGGAGCAGAGACGCACAGGACACACGTGTCCACATGTTCTTTCTTATAAAGCCAGACAATTCCATCACAGGGCTCCACGCCCGCAACCCAAGCCAGTTCACTCAGTCCCCAAAGGGCCCACCTTTAGAAGCATAAGTGGATGGAGTCTCCACCCTTCATCCATCAACCTACAAGTTGGGGGTTTAAATACTTGCATAAACGGGGGAGTCTAGGCCTGTTCAAACGACAGCAACACTCTCCAGAGCACATTCAAACTCATAAATAGTCAAGAACTTGCCGCAGGTTACGGCACAAGATAAAGGACAAAATCCGGATCAGCCCATGCCGGCAGCAGCTGGCGGGAGTTTGGTATCTCCCATGGTGTCCCTACCATTGGGACTCAGATAACTTTTTTGAAACCTTGAGAAACATAAGGTTAAAGAAAATGAGACTGGTCTTCTCATTCTGCACTTCCGAAGAAGGGTACAGCATTCCTCGTTTCCCACATGAAACTTGTTTTTCAAGGAAATGTGGCTATGGTTAGGAACTCCATGTTTGAGGGGAACGTGACTGATTTTATTACCAGATAAAATGCTTAGAGTGGAGAACAGGCCTTCGGCGGAGTGGTTAAGATGCCCACACCATACACCCAAGCGCCTGGTCCCCATCCCTGATCTGGATCCAACTCCACCCTCCCGCCAAGGAGGAACCTGTGAGGCAGTAGTGATGGCTCCAGGCACTGGATTCCGGCCACTCACGTAAGAGAACTGGACTGAGATCCTGGCTCCTGGCCTCAGCCCCCAGCCACTGTGGGTATTTGGGGACAGAACCAGCAGATGCAAGCTTTCTGCATCTTTCTCTCAAACACACTGGGTACATACACACAGATATTACAGCAGCAGGTCCGGCCATCAGAGACATGGTGTTGGTGTTGCTTTGGTTAACCGGCAGAGTGTGTGTGGGAAAGCTTCGATCTTTTCTTCAGTACTTCACAACTAAAGCACGTGCCTTTGTTTCTTTCAGTCCCGAAGCTTAAAATACTTTTTACTTGAAGGTCACTGGGAGATCTCTCTCTAAAACTTTATTTTTTAATCCTGGACAATGCCGTGTGTGGGTGGCTATTGGGGAAATGAGAAATGACGTACAGATGTGACCATAAATTTTCAGGGCTGCTTCAGAGAGCAAAGAGGGCTGTTTCTGCCTGAGCCCCCCTTTCAGGTGAACTGCCTGGCCCAACAGGCAGGCGGGCAGAGCGCTCGCTACACGGCGTCTGCAACAGTGAAAACGCTGCAAACAACCTGAATGCCTATGATCAGGGGAAGGGAAATACGAACAGGTTTACTCATGTCTGATCTATGTGGCGATAAATTCTTGAAACACATCTACATAAATTAACGTCAAAATATGTATTCATGGAAGAGCGAGCAACTTGCATGGTTCATGATCAAAGCTTCAATCACTTGGGGGCTGGTGTTGTGGCCCATCAGTTTCAGTCGCTGCTTGTGACACTGGCATCCCCTTTAAGAGTGTGGGTTAATGCCCTGGCTGCTGTGTTTCTGAGCCAGCTTCCTGCTAACGCACCTGGGAAGGCAGAGGAAGAGGCATGGAGTTCCTGGTTCTGGTCCTGAATGGTCCAGCTACTGGGGGAGTGAACCCACAGGTGGAAAATCTATCTCTGTCACCCTGCCTTTCACACAAGTAAATCCACACAGAATTAAAATCGTGTTTAAAAAAATGAATGGAAACCCTTGCTCGTCCTCTTAGCACACCAGTGTACTCTGTGAGTGGAGCGGGATTCCTTCTGTAGCGTTGGTTTATAAAGAGTTAACAGGAACCCTGCCTTCTCTTTGCAGGCTTCTCTAAACCTCACGGGCCAGGTGACTTAGCAACAGCTGTCGCTGACTGCTCACAGTTCTGGAGGCCGGCAAGCCCCAGACCAAGGTGGCAGCCCATCTGACGTCTTCCTCTTCAACAGATGGTCAGCTTGCTGGGTCTCTGTACGGGGGAGGGGTGAGGCAGATACTGCTGGGTCTCCGTACGGGGGAGGGGTGAGGCAGATCTGTGCGGTCCTATCAGGAAGGCAAGAGGGTTCAGCCCCGGTGCCCTGATCAGACTCAAGGTCCCTCTCAGTGTTACCACACTGGCGATGGGGCTTCAGTGTCGGAGTTCAGACCACGGCAGACCGAAAGACACATGCCCACTTAAGAGAGAAAATTCTGAAAACAATACGTACCTGGCACATCTGGTGTTTTGAAGGCATTTTACCTGCCTATTAATTTCACGGAACTACTCCGAAATTGCCCCAAGCGTATGACTGATTGACACACCATCTAGTGGCTGCTGTGTTTTACCTCTCACGCCTGTGAAGTGTACGATACACACTACGTGGCCAGTCTCAAGCACTCACTGGCTCCTCAGTGACACACGTGTGTTCTGTGGTTGTGCACAGCTGGGCACGTTTTCCAGCCTGCTGGCTCTGTGTCCCAGTCTCCCTTTAGCAACTTCATATTTATTGGTTATGGATCGCACTCGTAGCACACGCTACATCATTGCCAGCTTTAAAAACAAAAGATCGATAACGGCTCAGCTGCCAGCACCACTGTGCGAACTGTCCCTGATCTATCAGACTGCGGCGCACGGCGGCAGACTGCGCAATTCCAGTTCTTCACAGCTCTACAAACTTTCTCTGACATCAACATGATTATTTCCTGGGAGGCTGTAACTTCAAGCAATTCCCAGAACTTCAAACTGCATGAATCAGCAGCCCGGATTCAGGATTTGAAGTGTCAGCAAATCATCTCTTAAGAACGCGCAGTTCCTGGAATGCTGGGCCTGAATAAACAAAGTCACGTAGTCCTCCCAAGATTTCAGAGGCCCGTGGGGAGATGGAGATACACGCGCGCGCGTGCACACACACACACACACACACACAATCAGGCTCTGTCTTATTTAAAAATACTTGTAAATTATCAAATGCTATGAAGAGCAGTAATATTTGTACCTCACCTTAGAAAATCAAAATTCTGAGTATTCACAAAAGAGGAAGCTCAGCTGGTTTTTTTTTTTTTTTTTAACTTATTTGACAGGTAGAGTCAGTGAAAGAAAGAGACAGAGAAAGGTCTTCCCTGTGTTGGTTCACCCCCCAAATGGCTGCCACGGCCAGCGCACAGTGCCGATCTGAAGCCAGGAGCCAGGTGCTTCCTCCTGGTCTCCCATGTGGGCGCAGGGCCCAAGCACTTGGGCCATCCTCCACTGTCTTCCCCGGGCCACAGCAGAGAGCTGGACTGGAAGAGGAGCAACCGGGACAGAACTGGCGCCCATATGGGATTCCAGCGCCACAAGAGGAAGATTAGCTAAGTGGGTCACGGCGCCGGCTCCATGTTGGTTTCTTTTTATACAAGATTTAAGGTACTAGTTTTAATGAAAATCATCTGCAATGAACTGAAACGCAACATGGTTTTCTGTCCAGAATTCTAGCTAGTCTTGGGTTCTCCTTTATCCCTCCATTTTACTCCATGTGACCCTTTCCAAAATGGTAATCTGGTAACATCACAGGACGCATCAGAATTATCCCCAAGAATGCCATGTGCACTTGGGCTTCCAGCTTTTGCAAACTAGCTTGCAGTAGATCAATTATGCTCCCCCCTGGGGGGGTGGATTAAAATCTTTTAAAACTACATATTTGAAAGTATTGAGCACTCAAGGAGGTGAGTGGGGACTGAAGTGTCAAGACAGAAGATACGGAGCAAAGTTGAACATGGAGGTGCTCCCGAAGCGGAGGCCAACCTTCCGCCTGTTCAACTTGGCAACCTACAGGCCAACCGTACGAGCAGCAGACTGCAACGGGAGGGAAAGACAAGTCCAGAGGGCAACCACTGAACACGAGGCCATCTCAGTGCCCTGTGAAGTGAACATCAGCCTTTAGAGCCGTCAGTCATCGGCAAAGGGCGCGTGTTCTGAGCTGGGCCACCTGACGGGGTTCTCCAGGGAAGAGGAAAGCACAAGTCAGCACCGTGAAAGGCTAACACTGAGTTCAAACCAGCTCAACCCCAGACTGCTCCGGAGGGTCATGGTCCTGGACAGCTGAGCACTAAAAGCCACTTGAAACCGTATCTCCAAGAAGAAATTATCCGATCACTGAGTTATCTCAGCAATTCACACACGGTACCTGACAGTGAGTAAAAAGCTTTTAAAACCTGACTCAACGTGCAGGGGGTCAACGATGCACGTCAGGAGATAAGAGCATAAAAAGCAGCTATTTCTTGATTTAAAAAAAAAAAAAGATTCAAAGGAGGCTTGGACATTGGAGCCATACAATATTCAACTTACTGGTGAGTCCCAAAAGTTAGAAGACTTAATGAGAATTTTCAGAAAATAATTAGAAACTGTAAAAAATTCCGAATGTTAGCGGTAGAACTGAGAAGTGTAAAAACTGGAATTAGATGCCTTGAATACAATAAAGGACAGAATTTGTAAATGTGGAAATCATGCATTAGAAAACACTAAGATTAAAGCCCAGAGAGATTTTTAAAAGGTCGGGAAGTAACAAAAGAAACACGTTGTGCAGTTAAAAGGTGTAACTCAAGTTATCAGAGTTTTCACAAAATGCAGAGACAAAGAATGTGCCAATAGCAATATTTGGAGCGATACTGTCATGGAATCTACTAAATACAAGACATACATTCTTTGCTTCCTAAATGTCAGCTGTCTCTTCCTAGGACATGACAAAGCTGAAATGGCCTGGGGACTCTCCGGAGAATGGAGTAAGATGGCAGAATAGGATCACCTAGCAACTGTGCCTCCATCATCAATCTGAACTATTCCTGAACAAACAAACAAAAAACGCCTGCACAAGAGCTAAGCCAACCAACTGCGCGATCACAGCACCTCCTTAGAACTTGAGAATAAAAGGGTTCTCCTGAAAAGCTTAGGAAGCACCTTATCTCTGCCACCCTGCCCCACCCAGGGCAGCACAGCCTGGAAACAGATGCCACGAGCTCAGCACAGTGAGAACCCAGCACCAAGGAAGAAAGTCCCTTACTGAGAGTCGGCACCCACGATGTGAGGTGTGAGACTTTCACTGACGTCACACAGCCACTCACGCCTTCTGTCACTTATGTACGGTCCACATGACCACTGAGCTCTTGTGCTAAGACTAAACTTTCCAGGCCACGGCAGAGAGCTGGATCGGAAGTGGAGCAGCAGAGACCAAATTGGTGCCCGTCCTGGATGCTGGCACTGCAGGCAGCAGCTTTACCCACTGCACCACAGCGCCAGCTCTAGAGTAGCGTGTTTTATAATCAACCTCATAGCAACCACAAAGCAAAAACCTGCAACAGGGGTACCAAAAATTGAAGAAAACAAAACAAAAAAAAAACCTCCCTGCCAATGGCCTAGGGAAAAGCTGTGGAAGATGTCCCAAGTCCTTGGGCCCCCGATACCTATGAGGGAGACCTGGAGGAAGCTCCTGACCCCTGGCCTCAGCCTGGCACAGCACTGGCTGTTGCAGCCTCCTGGAGAGTCAACCAGCAGACAGAAGATGTCTCTCCAGCATCTCTGATTGTAACTCCATCAAAGAAATAAATGACGTTTTTAAAACGGTAATTATATAATGACAAATGGATCAGTTCAGCAAAAGTATGTCATGTTTGGGAACGTATACTGAAATAAAAATCCAAACATTAAAAGATCTGAAGGGATGGACAGATTGCAATGTATTCATGATAGGGAACTTAACACTGCACTTTAGCAACAGATACACCTAGACAGGAAACCAACAAAGAAGCAGTCAAATAAGCTGGGCTCCAGAGCACACAGATCTAATACCCATCTACAGGCTATCTCGTCTAAAAGCTACACAATACACATTCTTCCCAGTTGCATTTGGAAAATTCTCCACGATAGAACAAATCTTGTATCATAAAATTAGTCTTAAATATAAGACGGCTGAAATCACACCAATTATCTTTTGACTCTAGCAATATAAAAATAGAAATAACAGGAAGAACGTGACAAATTTTACAAATCATGGAAATTAAACATGTTCCTGATCAATGGGTTAATGAATTTAAATGGTCATTATAACTGATAGCACAAAAGTGCAAAGTATCCTAACTATTAACAGAAATTATACATGAAAAAGGATAGCCTAACATGCATAAATTCCTAGACATATACAATCCACTGAAAAAAATTATGAAGAAACAGAAAATCTTAACGAACCAGCAACATGGAAATTTAATCATTGATAAAACTGTCTCCTATCAAAGAAAAGCTGACAATCCAATGATTTCCATGTTATTCTACAAAACATTTAAAGATGAATATCAACTAATCTCAAACTGTTCCAAGCATGAGGATGAGGGAACATTTCCAAACTCATTCTACGAGACCAAAATTACACTGATAACAGGCAGACAACAGTAGAACAAAAAGTGAAAACTACAGAAAAATATCCCTGATGAATACAGACACAAAAATCCTCAACAGAATAGTGACATGCTGAATGTAACACATTCAAAAGAGTATTGACCATGATCAACAGGAATTCATCTGAGAAGTCCTTGTACCTAAAGACCTGAAAGACCTTGCAATGATTGTCCAACATATGCGAATCAACACACCTCCCAGATCATACTAACACAATGTAGAACGAAGCCTTAGAGAGTTATTATAAAATTATAAAGCCTTATCAAATTTCAGCAAATGCCCAGAGACCATTTGACATAATCTGCCATCTCTTCATCATGCAAACTGCCATCCAATTCAACACAGAAGGAACAGAGCTCAATACAAAGTGATGAACCCCAACTAACATAATACTGAATGAGGGAAATTTCCAAGATTGTCCTCCAGGTCCTGGAATGAGACAAGGACACCATTCTTGACATTTCAATTTTACTCAACATTAAGACTAAAAATGCTAAGAAGAATTTAAGATGATCTTTTATCTAGAAAATCCTAAAATCACACCAATATATTGTCAAATAAATTGAGTAAAATTGTAGAACACAAAAGTAACAGAATCGCTTCTTCACCTTTTGGCTAGGATCAAGTATGTAAGTACCACAGAAAAATCAGTAGCTTATTTATATACTACAGTGACTATTTTAAAAAAGCAACCCGGATGGGGCTGGCACTGTGGTGCAGCAGGTTAAAGCCCTGCCTGAGGCACTGGCATCCCGTGTGGGTGCAGGTCCGAAGCCTGGCTGCTCCACTTTTATCTAGCTTCCTGCTAATGCACCTGAGAAAGCAGCAGAGGATGGTCCAAGTGCTTGGACCTCTGTACCCACGTGGGAGACCCAGAGGAAGCTCCTGGCTCCAGCCTTGCCCAACTCTGGTCATTGCAGCTATTTGGGGAGTGTAACAGCGCATGTAAGACCTCTGCCTACAGTGCCGGCATCCATATGGCCCAGTTCTAGTACTGGCTGCTTCTCTTCTGATCCAGCTCCCTGCTAATGTACCTGGGAAAACAGTGGAAGATGGCCCAAGTGCTTGGGCCCCTGCACCCGCATGGGAGACCTGAAAGAGGCTCCTGGCTTCACATGGGCGCAGCTCCAGCCGTTGTGGCCATCTGGGAAGTGAACCAATGAAAGGAAGACCCTTCTCTCTGTCTATCCCTCTCACTGTCCATAACCCTACCTCTTAAATAAATAAATAAAATCTTTAAAAAAGTAAATTTAAAAAATTTATGGAACATGGATGTATAAGGTAAACATATTTTGGCAAAGTTTTTCTTTGTTGCTTTTTAATTGACAATGTAGTTTTTTCAAAGCAGAGTCATTGTGGCCATTTGGGGAATGTACAGATAGATGGTAGTGATCTCTTTGTGCCTCTCAATTTTTTTTACTTTTACAATGTTTATTTTCATTTACTTGAAAGGCAGAGCAAAAGAGAGAGAAAGACAGACAGATCTTTAATATGCTCACAACAGCAAGAGCTAGACAAGGCTCAGGTCCGGAACCCAGAACTTCATCTGAGTCATCCGGATGGGCGGCAGGGCCCAAGCTCTTGAGCCATGTCTGCTGCCTGCCAGGAAGCACTGGCAGGAAGCAGGATGTGGAGCAGGGGGGTCGGACTCAAACAGGCATTCCTGCATGGGAAAAGGCTCCCCCCATGGAAACTTCATTTTGTGTGCTGAAATCTTGGCCCCATGAGTAAATTTAAAAACAACAACAGAAAGAAAACAATAGAAAACCCACATACACACAGTAAGATAGAGTGTCGTCCAGGTAGAATGGCTATTAGCACAAAGAAAACAGATGACAACTGCGGCTGGGATGCAGAGAAAGCAGAACCTCCTCCTGCCGGAAGTGTCACTTACAGCAGCCGTATGGGAAAGCAATAGAGAGCTCCTCAAAGCTTAGACACAGAACCTCCGTTTCATCCAGCAATCCCATCACCAGATGTATGTTCAAAGGAACGGAATTCCGTATGTCAGAGACATCACTCACAAGTTTATGGCGACAATATCAATAGCCATAATATGGAATCAACTTCAGTTTGCAACAATGGACACAAGACAAGAGCAGTTTGGGATATATCATCCACGAGCAAAAACAGTGAAAGTGAGACCAATACTGCATGATCTCGCCTGTATGTCGAAGCTGAAACCTGGTCCCAACGAAGTCGAGAATGCGGATTCCCAGAGGCCAGAGGGGTTATGGGAAGGATAGGCAGGGACGGGCTGCCCCAAGGATGAGCAGTTACACGGGAGGAATAAACCTCAGGAGGTCTGTTACATAGTACGGCAACCATAGTCAGTAATGATACACTGTGCTCTTGAAAATTCAACAAGAGTGTATATTGTGTATTCTAATCACAAAATAATCAAGTGATGGAATACATTAATTAGTTTAATTATCATGCACTGCACGTGTACTTCAAAATACTACACTGCACATGATATATTTGAGGGTACTTCAAAAGCTTGCGAAATTGGAAATAAAGATGAATTTGTTTTGGTATAAAACTTTTCTGACCTACATGCACAGTTTAACAATGTGCATTTTCCATAAACTGTGTGAAAATTCTTCATCTACACAAGCTTGTGTGCCACTAAGAAAATCTAAATAAAGTATTGAAAAAACATTTAATTTACATTAATAGGTTCACCTAGGAGATAATCTGAATAGACTGCTATTCATAAAAAAGTACCAATCAGGAAATTAGAGGCAGACAAAAACACCTCGCATCAAACAAACTCCAGGGCTCAGAGTTGCGCCAATGATCCTCCCGCAACCTAATTATGAGTTTCTACTCAACGACTTTATGATTTACAGTGAGGATTCTCTACTAAAAATCTGACTAATGGAGAAATATTTAGATCTAACCTGCTGAGACTGACAGCAAAGTGAGAACTTGTGATATCATTTTTAGTTACCACTGTTACTTGAAATCTTATATACTTAGAAAACGAAATCAACAAACATCAAAAATTGGAAAAAATACAGTAATTATTAGTGGAAATATCTTCAATGTCAGGCTTATGAATTTGGGGGATCATGGCAGCTGCTTGATGTGGGAACTCCCACATTCTCGCCAAAATTACCTTAAAGTCAAGAACAGCACACGAGCTGCCTTGGATTTGACTAGCGAACACAAACCTTACGTATCATCATTACCTAAGAGTAGACAAGTAAAGAAACCCAGCAGCCCTCCCCGCCCTGCTGCGGACAGCAAGGCTCTGGACAGGCAGCAGCACGCGCCAGCAGCAGTGCAGACAAAAAGCAGCGTGAAGCTGCCCCAGGGGCCACAGACAAAACGAGTGTCAAAACAATTCAATAACCATAAAATCAAAATGTAAAGCAGCGCAAGCATGGAGGTGTCCAAGAACAACGCCGAACGGACAAATGCAAGAGTAAGAGGAGTGGGAAGACGGTGCTTTCCTGCAGGTGCTGAGTGCCATCAGGCAAGCACGTGGAGACGCGCTAGTGTTGGACAACCACCGTTCACAGCAGTCACAGGAAACCGTGGTTCTGCAAGAATCATCAACGGATGCAGAACACGGTGGAGGCTTCTGACAAGGAACAGAGCACTGGACCCATACACGACTCCCCACAGAGTGCCATCGAGTTCACAGGGGACACAGTGACTGCCCAGGGAGGAATCCGAGATCATGGCAAGGGGTCAAACTGGCACCACCCACAAAAGGCAGATGAGCGCCAAGTGCCTCCGAAGGTGAGGCTCTGACCAGCACACAGCTCCTCCCTACCTCTCAGCACAAGAGCCCGTCAGACACATTCCAAGTGAGACATGTCCCACGACAAGAGGCAGGAAGTGAGGTTTCTGCACCAATAGGTATCAGAGTCAAGAGTGACGCATGGAGATCCAGGGTACTCCCAACCAAGGACTGGTTTCCCAAGTACAAGGAAAACGTGTTGTAAATGCTCATCTCTGGGTCAAGCAACAAAACTGGAATCATTTGGTAAATTAAAACATTCTGTTCACTGACGTGCACCTTCTTCCTATTATGGGACAATGACTCACCGTATTTTAAAAACGTTTATTTTTATTAATGTGACATATCCATCTGCCATTTGCTGTTTCACTTCCCCAAATGTCCATCACAGCCAGGGCTCGGCTGGTCCAAAGTCAAGAGCCAGAAACTCGTCCAGGTCTCCCAGGTGGGCTGCAGGGTCTCAGACACGTAAGCCATCGACTCCTCCTCCTATGCAATGCATCAGCAGAAAGCTGGCTAGGAAGCAGAGTGGGCTTCAAACCCAGGCACTCTGATACGGGATGGAGGAGTCCCAAACGCAAGCTGAACTCTAGTGCTGCAAAGCCTGCCCACAACGGCTCAAATTCTTCAACACGCAGTACTTAGGGGTAAACGCCTATGATCTCTGTGACTTACTCTCAATTTTATTAGGAAGAATTACCATGCACATATAATGAGAGACTGAGAATTCACAACTGAGCAAATAAAACAGGACAAAATGTTAAGAAATGATTGTTATGAAGGGTATTGTGGGTCTTCTCCACATGCGTACTGCAATTTCTTCCTAAGTCTGCAATTATCCCAAACTGCTAAGTTTAAAAACAGTTAAAAGGGCCATTATTTGCCGATTATCACTCTGTATACCTAGAAATGTTGAGACTCTATAAACAAACTCTGCCGTATTAATAAATGAATTTCACAACACTGCTGCCTCTAAGGTTACAGTAGTTCTGTATACGAGAATAAGCAAACGTTCAACAATACCAAGAAGTCCTTCATCAAATAGCAAGGAATCGATCTAAGAAAATCTGGTAAATTATTTACATAGAAAACTCACACAAACCAAATCCCAACAGAATACAAAACACTCTTTAGAGAAATGGAAGCTCCAGAGGGGAATCTGATACCCTGTCTGACATCTGGAAACAAACACTGTTAAGTTACTAATTCTCTTCAGGCCAATATATATTATCAGAATGCAATTACAAGTAAATCAGGAAAGATTCCTATCTCCAGTACATACAGCAGGATGACTCAACATAATTATCAAGAATACAGTTACTGGATTTACACTGATAAGTAGGCTTACATAACTTATAAAATACTACAGAATTACTGCAGGTACTGACAGAACAATATGCCAGAATCCAAAAATGAATAAACTTTCACTCGCCTTTACAGTTAATTTATGGTAAAAATAAGGATGCTATAGAGAAGCGAAGAACGGACGGAGTTTGGATAAATCTATTTGAGTCCACTGGGTATTGTATGGTATGTGTACGGTATGTGTATGAAAACTCCATACACAAACTAAAGATAAATGGCACACACACCTTCCTCAGGATGCAGAAGGCAGCTGTCAAGGTGAAAAAGGCAGACAAAGTGTACAACACTGAACTTAAGAATTTAGCTTTCAGGCCCAGCACTGTGGCGTAACTGGTAAAGCCACTGCCTGCATTGGTGGCATTTAATATGCCAGTTCGAGTCCCAGCTGCTCCACTTCTGATCCAGCTCTCTGCTATGGCCTGAATAACCAACAGAAGACGGCCCAAGTGGTTGGCCGCTGCACCCACAGGGTAGCCAGCTCGTGGATTCGGAATGGTCCAGCTCCAGCTATTGCAGCCATTTGGGGGAGTGAACCAGCAGATGGAATACCACCCCCGTCCCCTGCCTCTTCGTGTCCCTCTGTGTAATTCTGCCCTTCAAATAAATATTTCCAAAAAAGGTAATTCAGGTTTCTTGAAACACTCTCGAGAGTAAAAAAGCAAGCCAAAGAGAAGGCAGAGTGTCCATGGCGCCTCGAACTGATAACGGCCCCATACGAGGAGTGCACAGTTACTCAAGCCATGGGAAAAAGATGAAATCCAGTGAAAGAGCGCACAACAGACCTCACAAAAGCAGACAGTCAAATGGCAGACAAGTACCTCTGAAGACTCCTCAAGCTTGTCCTTGAGGGAATGCAAACGAAAAGGAGATTCTACGACAGACGTGAATTCGCCAGGCTAAGAGCAAAATCAATGGGCAACGGTAAATGCTTGGAAGCAACGGAGGCTCCGAACCTCTCCCGGCAGTACCACCTAAGGGTGAACACAGACAAAACCTGCGCAGCTTCTCAGCACACATCCCACTCAGCAAGACCAACAAGTCACACCACTATCTCCAACCATCACAACCCAGCAAAGCTCATCAGACAGCGGAAGTAAGGGATTATCCTACAAACCCATGGTGGCCACAGAATGCACACACATGGGGTCAATATTGTGGCACAGCAGGTAAAAGCACCACCTGCGACGCTGGCATCAGTCGTGTCCTGGCAGCTCCACGTCTGATCCAGCTGCCTGCTGACAGCCTAGCAGCAGCAGCAGATGGCCCACGTGCTTGGGCCCCTAGGAAGCTCTGATGAAGATCCTGGCTCCAGGCTTCAGTCTGGCCCGAGCCCGGCCATTAAAGTCATCTGGAGAGTGCACCACTGGATGGAAGATCGACCACTGCCTCCCTTCCTCTCTGTATCTTTGTAACCTGTCCGGGTTCCGAATAAATACATAAATCTTTATTTTCTTTAAAGATGTTATTTATTTTATTTGAGAGTTAGAGTTACAGAAAGTAAGAGGGAGAGATAGAGAGTGAGGTCCTCTGTCCATTTGGTTCACTCACCAAATGACCGCAACGGCTGGAGCTGCACTCATCAGGAGCCAGGAGCTTCTTCCAGGTCTCCCACATGGGTGCAGGGGCCCAAGGACTAGGGCCATCTTCTACTGCTTTCCCAGGCCATAGCAGAGAACTGGACTGGAAGTGGAGCAGCTGGGACTAGAACCAGCACCCATATGGGATGCCGGCGCTGCAGGCAGAGGATTAACCTACTGCACCACAGTGCCGGCCCCATAAATAAATCTTTAAAGAAGGAATTCAGACATAGGGTACATAACAAATTCTACATTTATAAAAAAGGTCAAATTGCTGTGTTGTATTAAAAACCATGGCAGCAGTTACCTTTAGGGAACAGGAAGTGCCCTACAGTGAAAGGAGAGGACACACTCTGGACTGCTGGCAATGTTCCTTATCAGGGTGCACACCACAGGGCTCTCTTTCCTGTATTAAACCCCTCACCATGCAAACTCCTCAAGTTTCTAGTTATGCTGCAGCTCACAAACAGTGTACCTACTAAAACCTTCAACTTCACCAAACACAGCGTACCGTGACTGTAACAGCCAGCTACAACCAAGGTCTGCTCTATGAACAAGTGACCCCGCGCATGTCAACGGTGTTCTGCAACACACACTTGTTCCTCACGCACAGGCATGCTGGCTGTGGGCTGCCTCCTGATGCCTGGGGGGTGCTGATGCGATGGTGGGCAGCTGGGACCTCTCCTCTCAGGCTTGCCTCACCTCGCTTCCCGCTGTCTAGCAGGCCCAGCAACACACATGGACACACGGCCATTAATGAGACAGGGCCCAGGCAGGGACGGGCACTCAGAGCAATGGTGCCTAAGGACCACCCTCAGCCAGCCTTGGTTACCATACAGCCTCATCTTGTGCATCCGAGACTTCAAGCTCCCATGAGAAAGAACTGTGTGGGGTCTCAGTACGGACTATCGCTGGGCTGGAGATTCCACTGGCCCGATGCCCTTGGCTTCGGAAACGCTGCTACACTGCCACTTTTTAACCTGGCGAAATCTTCCTCAGGATTCTCCAAGACTTACTTTGAATGATTCAATGTGTCATACTGAAATTATTTTTTAAATAAGTATTTATTTATATGAAAGTCAGAGTTAGAGAAAGAGAGAGAGAGAGAGTATCATCCATTCTCTGATTCACTCCTCAGATGGCTACAATGGCCATGGCTGGGGCAGAAGCAGCCAGGAGTTTCAGCTGGATTCTCCCACGAGGGTGCCAGAGGCCTCTCTCTGGGACACCAGCAGGGAGCTGGATCAGAAATGAAGCAGCTGAGACACAAATCAGCACCCATATGGGATGCCGGTGTTGCAGGTGATGGCTTTACTCATTAGACCTCAATGCTAGCTGGTCAGATTGAAATTATATTTTTAGAAAACTTTTATTTAATAAATATAAATTTTAGAAGTAAAACTTTTGGATTGTAGTTGTTCTTCCCCCCATAACCACCCTCCCACCTGCAATCCATCCCATCTCCTACTCCCTCTCCTACCCCATTCTTCATTAATATTAATTTTTAATTATCTTTATATACAGAAGATCAACTCTATACTAAGTAAAATTTCAACAGTTAGTACCCACACAGACACACAAACTATAAAGTACTGTTTGAAGACTAGTTTTACTGTTAATTCGCATAGTACAACACAATAAGAACAGAGGTCCTACATGGGGAGTAAGTGCACAGTGACTCCTGTTGTTGATTTAACAACTGACACTCCTATTTATGAGGTCAGCAATCACCTGAGTCTCCTGTCATGAGCTGCCAAGGCTATGGAAGCCTTTTTAGCCAGATCTGAATGCCTTAAGGGCTGACTCTGAGGCCAGAGTGCTGTTTAGGACATCTGCCATTCTATGAGTCTGCTGTGTATCCTGCATCCCATGTTGGATAGTTCCCTCCTTTTTAACTATATCAATTATTATTAGCAGACACTGGTCTTATTTATGTGATCCCTTTAACAATTAATCCTATCTTTATGATCAATTATGAACTTAAACTGGTCACTTTAACTAGTAAGATGGCATTGGTACATGCCAACTTTAGGGAATTTGGAGTTCCAGGGCACGTTTCTAGCTCTACTATTAGGAGTAAGTCCGAGTGAGCTAGGGCCGAACAATTTCCAGTTAAATTTAAACACCTAAGAATAGTTGTGTGTTAATTAAGTTCAACCAATGGTATTTAGTAGAAAAAGAAAATACTAAAAAGAATAAAACAGTAAGCTGTTCTTCGACAGGACAAGGGTTGATCAAGTCAATGCTTCTCATACTGTCAGTTTCACTTTTACAGGTTTCCTTTTAGGTGCTCAGTAGTTGTCACAGATCAGGGAGAACATATGATATTTGTCCCTTTGGTACTGGCTTATTTCACTCAGCATGATGTTTTCCAGATTCCTCCATTTTGTTACAAATGAGCAGATTTCATTTTTTTTACCACTGTGTAGTATTCTATAGAGTACATATCCCATAATTTCTTTATCCAGTCTTCAGTTGATGGGCATTTACGTTGATTCCAGGTCTTAGCTATGGTGAATTGAGCTGCAATAAACACTGAGGTGCAGACAGCTCTTTTATTTGCCAATTTAATTTCCCTTAGGTAAATTCCGAGGAGTAGGATGGCTGGGTCATGTAGTAGGGCTATATTCAGGTTTCTGAGGAATCTCCAAACTCAGACTGGGATTATTTTAAAAATCTCCTGGTAGGATGGGAAGTATCACTATATTCCTAAATTTGTGTATATGGAAGGCATCGTTTGTAGTCCTTAATTAAAAAAAAAAAAAACTCCCGAAGCAAGGTCAGATACAAGAACCTCTGTCAACAACGAGTAAACGTCAACGTCCATCATAAACATCGTTCCGGGGCTCTCCCTACACTGGGAAACCTCTGTGGCTGCTTCAGGAAGGGTCAGGCACCGCTGCTACAGACTCCCCAGAGCCTCTCTGACATTGCACACATCCCAGGGTCCCAATGTCTTACAAGCCCGAGCAGCACCAGACTGCGGGCTACTCACTCTTTGTCTTTCTAGTACACAGCAGGCGCTTACTAACTACTGATGCGATCAGCACAGGTTTCAGTGTCCAGGCAGTTTCAGGTGAAGCCCGACAGACATGGACCGCAATGGTGACGACCATCACTGCAACGCCACTTTCTAGTAGTCCTGTTTTACTAACTTCTCGTTTTGGTATCATTTTTTCTCAGACTTCCTACTTTAATTTTTAATTAGTTTTTAAGAGATTCAGTGTGATTTGTAGATGCAATTCTAAGAACATAACGATATCCCTTCCTCCCTTCCTCACTCCCTAGCTCTCCCTCCCACCATCTTTCCTTCTCCTTTTTGGCTTTTGAAATAACATCTTACGCTTACAGTACAAAGGCTTAATACTTCACTAAATAAAAAGTTTAACGAGAAACAAAGCAAAAAAGGCCCTAGTTTAGTGGGAATATAGACAACAGTGATAAACAATAACTGGATGGAAAAGGGACCCTTTTGCCCATATGCAATAGATGCTAAATTAATCATGGATTGTTAGAACTACTGTAGTGTAACATTCATTGTTCTTTTTAAAGCCAAGTTATTTTGTGCTAGGCTCTGAATCTGGAGGCAGAGCAAGCTCTACAACAGCCTATAAGTCTACTACGCATAAATTAATACGTCACATTTGTGTTTCCCAAACACAGAGGAAGCTCCCCAGCAAGTGCCCCTCAATGCACAGAGGTCTCAGGCTGGCTGCTCAATGCTGCACCCCAAGCATGGCTGCCAAGATCAACAGCTCTCATGGTGACACTGAAGGCGTCTAGCACAGTCAGCATGCAGGCCACAAGCCGCTGACCAACAGCAGTATCTATCCCAGCTCTCCTGTGAGAGGTAGTGAATCGTTCCCGTATTCCCATGTATCTGCCGTGGTTTCCCCTCAAGACGGGTGATACAGGATCTTTGGTAAACACCACCACCATATCCCGACGGAGGCATCACTCATCATAGTCATTCCAATGACACCATGTGACTTTTCCAAGGTGATCTGACAAAAATGAACGAATGGGAAGACATCTGGGGTTGTCCCTGGGGACACGATCCCCGCTAAGGCCCCCAGAGGTCACTTCTTGGAAGCTGGGGAGCTCCCCAACCTCACTTCCCTCCCACATTCAGAACTGATGGTGAATTCCTCACCTCTCTCTCCTGTCTGAAGCATTCCACCGTTCTCACTGTGTGGTGATTCATGTATGCAATGTTCCTGTTTATATCTCTCTACTACATAAACATTCCTACTGCTTTAAGTTTTTATCTTTCCCTCAAACTGTTTTTTATCTAATTACCTTGACGTGTAAGAATGCCTTCACATCTAAATGATCAATAACCATATCAACCACAGCAGACAATGTCAACTGATCTGCATGTACGGGATACCGGGATACCTTGCTAAGTGTATTTAACACACAGGGCCCCAATGAACTCAGAATGAGACATAATTCACAGACACTCACCAGCAAATGGGAGTGCAAGGAGGAGACCTTGTTTCTGAGGCCAACATTGTCTTTTTATCGACAAGACAACAGTATCTTCTCATTCTTTTAAGAGAGTCCCTAGCTAAAGGTCGTGTTTAAGAAGCTAGGATCACAAATGCCTAGCAGGGGTAGCCTGCCATTCTGCACAACAGAACAATCTAGGGCTGGGATGGAGTTGAGTCAGCAGCTGCTGCTGGAAGATTTATTTACCACTCATCTAGGTCCTTCATGAGACACACTTTGAAAAACAAATTTACCTGAGAGGCAGTTACAGATGGAGGAAAGGTGGGAGAGACTGAAGGGTGGAGGGGGAGAGAGTGTTCCACCCACTGGTGCCCTCCCCAAATGCCCACGATGTCCACGACTAAGCTGCAGCTGGGAGCTGGGACCTCGTCCTAGGTCGTCCGTGCTGGTGCCAGCGGTCGGACCAGCTGAACCATCCACACGTCCCGCAGGGTCTGCAAGAGCAGGAAGCTGGAGGTGGGAACCCACAACACGCCCTCTGACGTGGGCCACACGAGGCTAAGCGCTTGCTCCTGAGGCTTCTTTCTATTATGAATTCCCGAGAGTCTAAGAAGGACAACCTTACATCAATGACGGTTTCTGTGAAGTCAATCGTTTACCACCCCTGCACCTGCCTCCAGCCAATATTCTAGAGCCTACACTTCTGACTTTCAGATGCTGCATGTGAATATCCACTGAGCTGTAATCCTATATCCAGAGACCCTTGAAAACCAAAGCAGTCTACAATTTGTGCTATGATGGAAAGCAATGGATGTAGGTGCCTTTTCCAGCTAGCAAATACTTTTTCTTATGCAGATGGCCCTATCTATAAAAAAAAAATCCTGGGAAATAAATAGCTTATTTGAGAAGATTAATTGTTCCCCCAGGAAAATTACTTCCATCATAATCTTTCTTTTGCAAAAGAAGCAACAAAAGAAAATCAAGCCAGCTGCTTTGTAAATAAACAATTTCTAAATATCAATAGGAATAATATTGCCTACTCTATGTACTGTGCCAAATACATGCACCTATATCCTCTCATTTATTCCTTACGACAAGCTCATGAAGCAGCAACCATTAATATATTACATCTTCACCAAATCTGTTTTACACTGAAGGCTTCAAACATATTTATTCTAAATTTTATGTGTTTGTATATATCCCATTATTTTAGTGATTTGAGAATATTTTACAATGACTTTTTTTCTGCTTCTGAGAATTAGAGCAAAATGAAAAAACAGTATTTTCACTCTCTCCTTCCTTTGCTCTCTCCCTCCCTCTGGTCTATTTGCGTGTGCACATGTGGTAATTAAACAAAACTGTACATGTTTCTGAAACAAAAATAAAGGGTGCTCCATTCCTATCGTTAGCATACTAATTATTTCCTGGCATCAATATTGCTTTAACACAAAGTCATTGCTGGATAACTCAGAATCCAAAGTAAGAAGAAAGAAAGAAAGAAAAGATTTTGAAAGCTTTAAATGTGTTCAATTGATGACTCATTGGGATGTCACAAGGGAATGTTTCTTAGACATTTGAGCATCGACAAATAATTTCCCAGTCGACAGCTGTTTCAAGCTTTCTCTCAAGGTCATCCTCATGGACACCATGACGAAAAACAACACCAGAAAATGCACTTTTCCACTCAAAACTCGTCTTCCAGCCCAGGACTTATAGTCTGGATGAAACGCGAGTATCACGGTTGTCAAAAAGGCAACGTTTGGGGGCCGACACTGTGGTGCAGCAGCTAAAGCTATCGCCAGCAGTGCTGCACCCCATATGGGCTCCTCTTCCGATCCAGCTCTCTGCTATGGCCTGAGAAAGCAGCAGAAGGTGGCACAAGTGCCTGGGCACCTGCACCCACATGGGAGACCCAGAAAAAGTTGCTGTCTCCTGGCTTCGGATCTGGACACCTCTGGCCCTTGCGTCCGTCTGGGGAGTGAACCAGTAGATAGAAGACCTTTCTCCCTCTCCCTCCCTCTCTCTGCCTCTGCCTCTCTGTAAATCTGCCTTTCAAATAAAAAATCTTTTTTTTTTTAAAAAAGGCTATGTTTGGTTAGCCTTAAAGACAGCTGTCACTTTGTCAAAAGTGGATTATTATCCCTCAATTCCTGGTCTCCAGCCACAAGATACCAAACACATAATTCATATAAAACAATGTGCGAATTTTCATCTTGGGGCTGCTAGGATGAAGGCTTTTAACTTAATTCCCAAAGGTGTATGTGACACAAAAGAGATTAGGAACCACTATTCTTTAAAGAAAAGATAGTAAAATATGGAGAAACAGAAGCAGGTAGATTTATCACAGTGACATCTCGATTTTTCTTCCACCTCAAAAAACATACCTGCACAGGCAGAGAAAGTACCTCCCTTCTTTTACTCCTATAAACTTAAGTAGATTATTTACAGGAGTAGAAAGGCCTGCAAATACTACATGGTAAATCTTGCATAAACATCAAACCGAGAAGTCAGCTCTGAGAGCAGACGCTGGTGTCTTCAGGGTACAGAGAGAGCATTTGCTGCACACATACTCCAAGGCGGGCACGCAGGAGACCACGGGAGATTAGCCGCGTTCTCATTTTACAAAAGAGGGAACGGGGGTGACACCCTGCTTTAAAGCACCCATGAGGGGGCTGCTAAAGGAGGATTCTAATTCCATTCTGCTGTGTGCAAGTGGGAGCCTTGGCTGTAACCAGCTGTATTTGCCGACTTTGCTAAGATCCATGTATGTGTGTCCTAGGGGAACAAAAGCCTCTAGGTCAGTGGATGTGGAAACCGAGATCTCAGCAGCAACCAGAAAAGCCCAAGGAGGGCCATTATCCCCAGTCGCCCCTCTCAGAGTCAACGCCTGCTCAAATACAGCACAAGCAAAATATTTGTATCATTTAACATCACCCAGGGAGCCCTGAGCCTGAGCAACAATTAAACAGGGAAAGGGGAAATAATAAAAAATGAGCCCAATCCTCTCGTCAATAGACACAGGAAATTGCAGATAATCTGGTGCATCGACTAACAAGTAGGTAAAAGCAACACCTGTATCAGGAGCCACCGCATGGACATCTGCAGAGGAGCAGGCAGTTAGAGACGCAGTAGGAACTGTAAGGAAGGCTTAAGAACAGCTCTGCAGTCTGAAAACACATGAGCTACGCTTCTAAACAATTCTAAATGCTAACATGAAAACAGGCAAAATCAGGGACAATATTGTGACAGTGGGTTAGACTGCCACCTGCGACACCAGCAGTCCATAGGGGCACCACGTCGAGTCATGGCTGCTCCATTTCCGATCCAGCCTCCTGCTAATGGCCTGGGAAAAGCAGACGGTGGCCCTAGCGTTTTGGGCTGCTGCACCCACTTGGAGACCTGGGACAATCTCAGGGCTCCTGTCTTTGGCCTGGCCCAAAGACCCAGTCATCATGGCCATTTGAGAGCAAACCAGCAAACGGAAGAGATTAATTCTCATTCATATTCTCTATCTCTCTTCCTCCTTCCTTCTCTCTCTCACTCCCTCCCACTCTACCTTTCACATAAATAAAAATCAAAAAAGCCAAAATGGACTTATTTCTAGAAACATCAATGTAACAAAATTAAATCAAAAAAGACCATCCAGTATTGAAACCTTCTCACAACAGAGGCTGACGTATTTCGCAGCAAGTTCTGCTGGAAGTCAGGGAGACAATCATTCCACTGCTCTCTACGCTTTTTCAGAGACTAACAAGAGGGACTCCTGTCAGCTACTTTCCATAGAAAGATCCTGATTACAAAACCGCTCATGACTACGAAAGGAAACAAAGCAGAGGCCAGTCTTCCAAGTGCTGCGGACATGAGCCAACACCACAGAAAAGGGAGTCTCCCAGCCAGAGGCGGCTCCGCTGAGGCAGACAGGGCCAGCTTCAAGTCGGAACACCTGCGCCCAGCAACACACCAAGGCAGTCAAACCTCCTGACCGTCCCAACACGAGAACAATGCAAACTCTCCTCAGCAAGCAAGACCCGTTCGCAATGACAAGGGAACGCAAGCAACAAAACCCGAGTGCTACAGGAGCTGGGGGCATTTTACCCCGTTATCTCCATAGGAAAACCGAACGGGCAGCTTCCCGTCACAGCTGTCGCATCTCTGGTCCTCCTTGTAAGAGGCACCACCCCAGGGACAAAAAAGGCTACCAATCAGATCATGGCAATCGCAGACTCCGAGTCCTAAGCTACTGTCAGGGGCGCTGAAATGGGCAGAAGTGCACATATCAGAACGCACAACCTATGATAGCTGTGAAATCGCCAAAGAAACATCTTAAAACTCAGGCCTGAGACAAGGACGCCTGCTATCCGTGGTGGACTAAACGATGTCTCCCAGCAAAGTCCATGTCCGCCTTGAACCTCAGAATGCAGCCCTTTTTAGACACAGGATTTTTGTAGACTTAACTGTCAAAATGGCACCATCCACAACTTAGGGTGGCTCCTACATCAAGGTCTGACATCCTTATCAGTCTGAGTGAAACTGTCACATGACAACCCCAGGAAACTAAATATACTTGCAACTGGACAAGAAATTAATTATTATGAATGTATTGTTACAATTATCCACAAATACTGACCAGGTGAAAAACAAAAATCTGAAGAATTTATTAGAATGTAAATGTGATCAGTGCTGTAGGACATAAAATTAATAGTCCAAAATCAACTGATATCTATAAGTAGACACAAAGTACTAGGAAATACTTACTCTAATGTCTATGGATAGACAGACAGACAGCTATCTTATTTAAATGAAAGCACAGTGAGAGATACAGAGAAACACAGAGATCATCCATCCACTGGTTCCCTCCCCAAACACCTACAACGGCTGGGGCTGGGCCAAGCTAAAGCCTGAAACCACAAACCCCACACGGGTCTTCCAAATAGGAGATAAAGACTCAAGCACTTGAGCCATTAGCCACTGCTTTCCAAGAGGTGTACGAGTGAGGCTCGTTCAGAGGCAGAGGAGCCAAGACTCAGACCAGCAGTCTGATGTGGGACGCAGGTCTCCCAGGCAGCAGCGTAACCACTGCGCCACAATGCCCACCCCCAAAATATGCCATGTTTAATAGCAATGTAGGTATTAACCACCTAGGAATAAACAAAACATATGTGCATAGTTTGGGGAAAATTAAAAAACACCAACATTTAATCACTGATGAAAGATGCAAGTTTCATAAATAAGTCTTAGCAAACGGATAGGAGAACGAAGTTCCAGTCTAAATCATACGGGTTCTTTGCAAAGCTCAATGGGCTGTTTCTACAACTCAGATGGACGAGCTGAGAGCCACGAATAACCAAGTGATTCCTGAAAAAGTAACTCTCAGAGGACAGGCAGCTCGCGCTGAGACACATTTTAAAAGCATGGTAATTGAGACACTGTAGTAGCAGTACGACAGCAGACAAATATACCCACGGCACCAAATTAGAGGATCCAGAAAGAGATCCATGCATATATGCAAATAGAAAATGCACAAAATTCAAAGTTGGCATTTGGAAAGTTTTATAGCAATTTAGCACAGCCACAACATCCAAACACAAGATTTCCTAAGTATAGGTCTCCAAGAGAGGAGAAATTAGAGCAAAGTCAACAACAAACTAGTCCTTTACTATTTTCTTAACTATTGGTCTAGAGAACAAGACTGCAATTTAAAATTTATCCTGAACCACCAAGTAAAATGATGATTCTCACATACACACATACCCAGAAAGTCTAAATTTACAAAACAAAAACAAGCCAAGCTGTATGATGACCAGACAAGCTCTGATTAACTGCCTCAGGAGCAAGGTCAATCGTCCAACTGGATTCCAAGCCTAATTTCACTGACCAAGACTGGATCTGAGCCCTCTTAGTCTAACCACGCTCTGAAAAATGAATATGGACTCACTGATACTCCATGATCCTTTGCGGGAAAGCCAGTTACGGTGCTCTGACAACCCCCTACATATTCACAGGATCTTGGAGCCCAGCTGCCATGAAGCTACACCCTGCCATTTCTACATCCTAGGAAACCAGTACTAAGGTTGAACAGGTAGCCCCAAGTTCATAGTCCCTGCCAGTGGCCTGAGCAGACTTGGACCTCATTTTTAAGACACTATAGGGCTCTGTTTGCAGCTTGCAAAATGCATATTCCAGAACAAAATCAGTCTTCCTGTCTACTCAGGATGGACCAAAAATGCCAACTGCTACAAAGAATACAGAAGCACACCGTGCAGAGCCATGGAACAGGTCAGCTTTTCCCTACTATGATATAAGCCCGGAAGCAGTTAACTGCATACCAGAAAGGTCGATTAGATCAGAGCTCCAGTCTGGCAGTGCCTGGCCCCCCGGGGTGGACCTCTGGTGAAGGTGGCAGATGACTATGGCAGAGCAAGGGTGGAGGAAAGTCCACGTGGCATGGCAGGGGGCACAGACACTGGGCTCGGCAAGGCTGTTCTCACAACCCTCTTCCAAGACCTACTTTCCTGAAGGCTTTACCCACAGTGGCCTGGAGGCTTCCTGGCAGGTGCACCTCCTAAACGCTGTGACTGGATTAAGTCTCCAACTGCCCAGCACAATCACAACTTTGGGGGCTAAAACACCTGCCTATGTTTGGGAGCCAAATGTTGTTCACACCACAGCAACCATCGAGTCCAAAGAAAGTCCCCATCAACTGGGGAAACCAGCCCTAGTCCCAGCGCAGCCATGGACCCCCCACCTGCGAGTTCAAGGAGGGCACTTGTAACATTGGTCACCTGGGGCTGGTGCTGCGGTGTGGTGGCTAAACCCACACCTGTGATGCCAGCATCCCATACAGGCGCAGGTTCAGGACCTGGCTGACCTGCTTCCCACCCAGCTCCCTGCTAATACGCTTAGGAAAGCAGCAGAGGATGGCCCATGTGCTTGGGACCCTGCACCCACATGGGAGACCTGGAACAAGCTCCTGACTCCTGGCTTCAGGCTGGCCCAGCCCCAGCCATTGCTTTCATTCAGATGAAGATCTGTCTGCCTCGTCTCTCTCGGTGTAACTCTTTCAAATAAATAAATAAATAGAGTGATTCAGGCAATGAAGAAGGTCACAGTGAACCTACTCATACCCATCAAGGTGACATCATTTTGTCTCCTAAGCTCCAACAACACGAAATGTAAAATATGGCCTCGCAGACTGCCCATTCCTTCATCAACTGTGGGTCTTTTCCTGTCTCCTTCCTGTGGTGCAGTTTCCTGGCTTGGACAGTACAAGAACACCATGAGCGTGGCTGTGTGTCGTGGAACAGCAGGTTCACTCGCTGCCTGCAACACTGGCATCCCACGGCAGTGTCAGTTTGAGACTGGCTGCTCTGCTATTGATGCAGCTTCCTGCTCCTGCATCTGGGAAGGCAGTGGAGGATGCTCCTCGTCCTTGGGCCCCTGCCATGCACACGGGAGACGCAGAGGGAGTTCCTCGCTCCCGAGTTACGCATGGTGCAGCCCAGGCTGCTGCAGCCATCTGGGGAGTGAGCCAGCACACCGAAGATCTCTTTCTCTAGCTCTCTGCCTTTCACATAAATCAATATTAAAAAGAAAAGAAAACCATGAGGTTACATCAAGAAAAATGCATTCATCCTGGAAAGCAACTGCTGCAGCGCTAACACCAAACATGAAGCATCGCTGCTACCCCTTCTAACTGGCGTGATCCTTCACGTGCACAGTGTGAAGAGTAACTCCCGCTTAGCTAGTATGCGCCGCATCCAGGATTTAAAGTGAGGAACCCTGTCCCAGACGGACAGTCCTGAATACTACTCACACACCCTCACATCAGAGAAGCCTGGAAGCACCACAGGGATGCACAGTGAGAACCACCTGGTGCAACAAAGTAGCTACTGCCAAACGTGCTCAGTAACAGCATTTCGGAACCTGTGGGAATCTGTGGGAAGCTGGCAACTGGACAGAACACGAGCGGCCAGCCCAGGCCCCATCAGACAGTGAGATGCTAACCCTAAGACCCTGACCATGAGACCCTGCAGCTTCAAACACAGCTGCGGCGCTGCATCCAGCCCCAGGCAGACAAGGCAGCCGGCCCACGCACCAGGGCACTGAGTGTTCACTGCTGCATGCCACTGAGTTTTGGGACCATTTGCCATGCAGCACTACTGTGGCATGAGATGACAATTATGCTTCCTAACACACTGGTAGAAAATGCAAGAAACAGCGTTATGCTACCACTAGGTTAAATCGACAAACACAGGCCTCCTCCAGCGCTGGCAAGAAAATAAGAGGGGACAGGCACACTGGAGAACGGGTTGTCAATTTCTTTACATAAAGACAAACCAACCAACAAGTAACTACTGAACACTCAAACCGTAGTCATGGGCATTTTTCTGGGATAAAACTAAGAAGTGAACCAGATAAAACCCAGTGTACAAATTTGTGTAGCAGTTTTATTTCAAATAGCCAGAAAGATCCTGGATGTCTTTCGATGGGCAAGGTTGAACATCCAAAGGCCAATTTTAGTCAAAGTTGAAGCCCGTGTGTCCTAACTTCTGGCTATTCTAAGAAAGAAGAAGCCATCCTCATTCCAGATACCGCTGCACGGGCGACTAGACCTGCACAACCACAGCCACCCCCACGGTCTTGCTGCTGCACAGGAGCCCTGGTCCCAGCGTGGGCAGGCACAGGGGCACTACGCAGGTGTCTGCAGTGCCCAGATCATGGGTCCTACCCAGCTCCACCCTTTATTGTCACTTTTTAAATTATCTTAAGACAAATTTGTACTTGGTGATTCCTTTTTCAAAACATCATTACTTATTGCAGATAACTGGAAATGGGCATGCAGTTCTTTCTCTATCATTAATGATCTTTCAACAGTGGGAAAACCCTCCATTGCATGTGGAGCAAACCTCTGGTTCTGACTTATTTTTGGAGCAAGGGAGCTGCTGACCATGTCTGTGTGACCCATCTGAGCAGCAGTCTCACCAGTTCTGTGAAATCCGGAACACCACAATTTGTCCAAAGTCCAGGGTCCAAACCCATCGCAGGGACACTGACTCTGCTCTGCCTTGGTCTGCACTGAAGGTTTTCTCTCGGGGTTGCTGCCGTGGCTAAGAGCAGGGAGGTCCGAGCCTCCTTCAGGAAAGGTTTCCAGGGATGCAGATCTGAGCCGTTCAAACCTCGTCTCACGTAAGAACAGCCAGAGCTGAGACCTGCTGCTGGTGGTGTGTGAATAGCTGGGTTCCAGTGGGACTGACTGGAAGGAATTGCTGGGGCTGAGGATGGAGAACGAACCCGGGTAAGTAAAGCCGTGGAGAGATGACTCCTACATGTGCAGCCAAGAGGGGTCTGCTCCAGAATGCTCAGAGGCCGGCGGTTAGGGGGAGCAGATAAAGTTCTCTGCGATGCCGACATCCCATATGGGCACTGATTCGGGTTCCAGATGCACCGCTTCTGATCCAGCTCCCTGCTAACGGCCTGGGAAAGCAGCAGAAGACGGCCCAAGTGCGTGGGCCCCTGCTCTCACGTCGGAGACTGGGAAGAAGCTCCTGCCTTTGGCCTGGCCCAGCCCTGGTCACTGTGGCCATGTGGGGGATAAATCAATAAATGGAATTGCTCCCCACCTCTCTGTCTTATCCTCTCTAATTCTTTCAAAATAAATAAATAAATCTTTAAAAAAAAAAAAAAAAAGAATGCCCAGACTGATGCCTGATGCCTGGAGGGGTATGTGAGCCTGGACTCAGCTGCTATGGAGAAAGAAGAGGAGGAGGAGGAGGGAAGGAGATAAAGAGGGAGGCACCAGCATATACTGACTCACGCTCAAGGCACTGTACCAGCAACCTCATGGCCACTGCAGCCTTTTGCCTCTTAAACTATTTGGAGCAAACCGACATAGAATCATACTTGATGGCCTGCATTTTGAGAATAGAGCGAGGGGGATTTCTGTCACTACTCTAATTTGGCTGCCTGTGGAGTGTGGATCCTGGCACAAACACTCTAAGCCTCGGTTTCTTCAGCTGTAAAGTGGGCATTCTCTCGGTGCTACCTCTCCCGGAGCTGGTGCAACAAGCCAGGCAAAGCTGAGGCCGCACAGCAGAGAGCTGCCCGCTGCTGTTACTCCGCTGCCCACTGCACAGAAGACTTACCAGCAAGGAAGACTCAAGCTTGATCAGGACACACTCCATGCGCCTCATCACACGCTCACGAAAGCAGAGCCTGTCACCGGAGCTCTTTTCTCCCCAAGACCTTGCAGCCACTCCCCCAAGTCTGACTTCCGGGTGGTCTTCTGAAGCTGCAGCCTGCCTGTCTTGTCCTCACTTGTTCCACTCGAAAAACCTCCCTGCTGAGTGCACCCACCAGGCCAGGCTGCCCAAGTCCCCCAACTTCCGCTTTGATCATCCAGACACGAGCCAAGCCTGCAGCCCCGTAGGCTCTGCAGTGCTGACTTGCACGCCCCCCACACGCTTGTGGCTCACACAAACTTGAGCACAGGGAGCTCCCCGGGGCATCACCAGAGCCACAGTCAACTCTGCTCCCGCACGGCACAAGTCTCCCGCCCTGCTTTACCAAAGAGCCAGCAGGTACAGCTGCAAAGGGGTCAGACGCCTGTATTATGGCCACGTCACACCATGTGAACGTCAGAGAGAGAGAGTGGGCAAGCATCTACGCATCATCGCAGGGCGAATCAGCACCCTTGCAGCTACACTTTCACCACAGGGAAAACCTAAGTCAAGGAAGAAAATACCAGGAAGTAATTGTCTTCTACCAATATTGTCTAAAAGGCATAAAAATCAGGGAGGGCCTGCCTAGGCAGCATGATCATTTTGGCGATAGGAAGACGTACAAATCAGCAGTCTCCAGTCCCCACAGAAGTTAGGACCCAACCCAGGGCGCTGCTCACTCTTTGACTCGTATGGTTCTTTTTTTAAATTTTTTTTAATTTATTTATTTTCTTGACAGGCAGAGTGGACAGTGAGAGAGAAAGACAGAGAGAAAGGTCTTCCTTTTGCCGTTGATTCACCCTCCAATGGCCACTGCAGCTGGCACGCTGCGGCCGGTGCACCGTGCTGATCTGAAGCCAGGAGCCAGGTGCTTCTCCTGATCTCCCATGGGGTGCAGGGCCCAAGCACCTGGGCCATCCTCCACTGCACTCCCTGGCCACAGCAGAGAGCTGGCCTGGAAGAGGGGCAACCGGGACAGAATCCGGCGCCCCGACCGGGACTAGAACCCGGTGTGCCAGCGCCGCAAGGTGGAGGATTAGCCTATTGAGCCGTGGCACCGGCCTCGTATGGTTCTTAATAAGCGAAGGTATCAACTTTGAAAAATTAAAGAGCATCCGAATCCGAAGTTCTGACAGAGAGGATGTCGCCGACAAGGTTCCAATGCCCCCTGCTCTCTTCCAAGGATGAAGGCCTCTGGGTGACACAGGGCTGGGGTCGTGAGCAGGTGCTCACAAGGTCTCTCACAACAGGCTCCTCCCTGGGCGTTTGCAGACAGTTTTACGTCCGATTACCCTTGCAAGAAAAATTATGTAGGTGAGCACACAATGGGTGCATTTCCAGCATAGACATCTGTGTCTGCTACATCAGGCCTAGCTCCTCGCCCTCAGCCAGCAGCAAGGCATCATGGGAGAATCTCTACTGTGTGGAGTGACACCCATGTGGGGAGCACTGCTCCTCCCTCAGATGCACACAGTGATCACACACATGATGCTTGTGTTGCTGAGGACTTCACATGTGCCACCAATTAAATCAAAATCACTAATAAACGATTGAATAAACAAATACCCAAGCATCAGTCTGCACTCAGTGTAATACCTTCCTCTTTAACAACTCGGGCTGCTGTGTTGTGCAGTGTCTGCTGGTCAGCTTATATCACAAACCCAACTTCCAGGACAGGTTTACTAACGCTGCAGACACACCTCCCAGAGCTAACACGGAGAGTACGGCACACAGGACCCTGCTGTCACAGCCAGGGCTCGCGTAACGTCACCATCACATGGCGTGTGGACCGCCCAGGGCATGTGAGTGCAGAACAGGAGGGGCTTCTCTCCACTCCAGCGGTTCAAGAAGTGCACCTGCGAGACAGCAGCGTTAACCCAGTAACACCAGCATCCGTTATACTTTCTGGGGCTTTGGCAAGTTATCGTCCACCCAATATGGTGCTCTGAGAAGGGTTTCACATTTTTTGCTTTACGTTCATTTCAGAGGAGTTGCCACTTAGGTTTATACCAAAAGCAGCCCTGCTATAATGAGGACTGGGGTGGAAAGCAGTGTTGCAAACCTGAGAGCCAAGTGCTCTGCAGAAGCATGAATGGGACCAACGCTCAGAGCGGCTGCCCTAGGGCTGAACCCTCCTCTGCCACTCAGGCCAAACACGACGGGGACATCAGCGACCCACCCATCAGAGGCCCTGAGCAACACATCTCACTGCGGAACGGGCACTTGTCCAGCCTCTTCTTCCCTAGATACTCTCCATCACAAATCAGTGTGAGCTCACTGCCTCCCGAACACCCCCCACTAACTCAGCATCCTGTATGTACGATGCCATTTTGCCCTCTGCAAACATCTCCCACTGCTCAAGACCCTGGCTCAGGGTCCGTTTCTTTCCAAGATCAACCAGTGCAGTCCACACCAACAGCACCAAATCTCAATGTCATTCCACTGTTTCCGGCATAGCCAGCCAGGAAGCAAATGATTAACACCTTTCCCTAGTACATTAAACTATAGCCAGGGCAGGACCACAGGAGTTTGCTGATAACTGATCGTGGACACCGGGAACCAGTGGCGACACACAGAAAGGTTGAAAGCAGGTCCGGCAAAGAAACTGGGGGGTGTTACAGATCCCCCTCCTCTACAGTGGGGCTGATCAACATGTAAAAGCATGGTCTTGCTGACCCATGTTCAAGTTGAAGGTTCCAGGTTAGAACCCCTACATATCACTTGCTAGGTATGTGACTCTGTAAAAATCATTGCATTTCGGCCAGCGCCGCGGCTCACTAGGCTAATTCTCCACCTTGCGGCGCTGGCACACTGGGTTCTAGTCCCGGTCGGGGCACCGGATTCTGTCCCAGTTGCCCCTCTTCCAGTCCAGCTCTCTACTGTGGCCGGGAGGGCAGTGGAGGATGGCCCAAGTGCTTGGGCCCTGTACCCCATGGGAGACCAGGATAAGCACCTGGCTCCTGGCTTCGGATCAGCGCGGTGCGCTGGCCGCAGCAGCCATTGGAGAGTGAACCAATGGCAAAGGAAGACCTTTCTCTCTCTCTCTCTCTCTGACCACTCTGCCTGTTAAAAAAAAAAATTTGCATTTCTCTAAGCTTCCTTGTCTTTATCTGCCAAAGTTTCCAAAAAGCAGCACTAAAGTGTCGAGACAGAAGCACTGAAGCTGTGTGCCATGCAGCCGGCAGGGCACCTCTGAAGCAGATCAGTCAACAAAGGCGAGCTGGGGGACGCGTGATTCTCATTACTTCTTCCTGCAGCACAGGGGAGGCAGAGTGATGCCTTCCCACCCTAGTCACGGCAAACCCAGCATACTTGGGGCAATTTTGATTGATACAAATATTTCTGAAAAGAGAATTCAGCCAACACCAACTCCATAAAACCCCAAATTATTATTATTTTTTTTTCTGGAGCAGAAGGTGGCCTTGACATCTTGCCACGGGATTGAAAATGATCCTTCCAATGCAGATCTGGACAGCAGCCCCACGATGCACCTGCTGTGTGACATTTACAAGGTTGCTCTGTCTCCAAGACTCAGCTTTCTGGGCTCCAAGGCGAGGACGGTGGCCATGTAGAGAGCGTGCCCGGGAGCACAGCGTGCCGAGGCGCTGGCCAGCACCTCTCAAGGTAATCCCCCTTCCTTCTCGCTTCTTCCTTAGGAAAATGAATACTTCCCACAGACCAGGTAAGCATCCTTATTGCTCCTTATCACAATTCAAACTAGATTTGTTTTCCAGGACCAGGAGGTAAAACTGCTAACAAACAGGATGACTAACAACGGTCATGATTTCAACACAGCAGAACGATGTTCCCGTAACAGTTTGCTGGGAAGTCTGGAGGGCTGTGAGGAATGCGGCTTCCGACATCCTAAGTCTGAGCAAAGAGGAGCCTCTGATCCAGGCAAGTGGCAATTTGAAGAAGGTTTAGGAGAGGCGTGCAGGCTGACCATGGAGATTAGTGAGAAAATGGCCAAGTGTTTGCTCCCGGGAGGGTAGAAGAAGGTCCAGGTGACCTGGGGAGGGAGTCACTGAGGCAGTAGGGGCTCATGTGCCTCAGACCATGTGGGGTGGGCGAGGAAAGGCTGGTTAAGCAGGAGCTGGGGACAGACATGGAGAAGAGGAGAACCACCGCATGGGCAGAGCAAGCACAGAGTGGCTGCGTATGCCAGGCTGGCAGCCGGTGCCCAGGTACCCATCCGCTGAGCAACTCATATACTTCTATTTTTATTTTTCAACTGGAGGAAAAGAAGGAGAGACAAAGAGTGGGAGAATGCTCCACCTGCTGGTTCGCTTCCCAAATGCCTACCACAGCAGGGGCTGCAACCAGGAACTCAGTCAAGGACTTGCAGGGAATGGAAGGAACCAAGTACCTGAGCCATCAGCACTCCTCCTCTGGTGTGCACTTAGCAACAAGATGGCGTCAGATGCCGGAACAGGGAGTCAAACCCAGAACCATCGGGGTCAGGTGTGCACACTGCTTCGAGTGCCAGCCTCTCCACTTCCAATCCAGCGCCCTGCTAATGTGTCTGGAAAAGCAGCGGGAGACGGCCCAAGAGCTTGGATCCCTGCCAGCCACATGGGAAACCTGGATGGAGTTCCAGGCTCCAACTTCAGATTGTCCGAGCCTCAGCTGCCACACCCACTTGGGGAGAGAACCAGCAGATGGAAGATCTCTTTCTCGCTCCCTCTCTCCCTGTAACTCTGCCTTTCAAATGAATTAAACAGACTGCTTTCTAATAAATAAAAGAACAAAGAGCGCCACATTAGGCGAAACAAGGATGAGTCTGGGAACCTGAAATACCACGTGATCCCAGAGAAGCATACAAGGTGCACAGGACAAGGCTGGGGAGCCCTCGCCCCAGAGAAGCAGAAAGAGCTGAGCCATTCCCTCCCCCTGAGCCACTGCCCCAGGGAGAGCTGAGCATTTTATTCTCACCTTACTCTTCGGTCAGCACCAAAGCCCCTGCCTCTGTCAAAAGGGCCACTTGGCCCATCCCCCACGCCCAGTGCAGCGGCTGCAGCCTCTCCCCATCACGGGACTGTACGGCACACAGGGTCCCAGTGTCTGCGGTTTCTCTCTCCTCCTATGGAGTTTGACTTGCTGTACGGGCATGCACCCACTGTCAAACACGGTCCCCAAATACACTGAGAGCCACTCCACGTTCACATAGTGTTCCCTGCAAGGTACTGTCATCGCAGCTCTACTTCCTGTGTCTACTTGGTAAATTAGACTGTACCACAGGCACACAGCTCTAATAAAGCAGTGGATACACAGGAGTCAGTGCGGCCTATGTTTTCACGCACGCGCGGAGGGCCCTGCAATGCGCCCCCTGCAGGTAAGTGGCGCTGCTGCAATTAAGGATGAGCGAAGTCCCAAGAACAGGGTCTCCAGATGTGAGCACACAGCAAAGCGCCACGTGAGGACACAGGGAGAAAGCAGCCGTCCGCCAGCTACAAGAGGGGCCTTGCTGCTCACTCGCCCTGCTGGCACCGGCATCGCGATTTGCAGTCTCTAGTGTTGTAGAACAAACCCGGGCTGTATAAGCCACCTCGTCCCTGCTAGACGGATGCAACACACCCCCCTAGCAACCTGAACACAAGCAGGGAGGGACTGAGGGAAACAGAGTTTTCTTTTCAGGAGGTGAGACCGTGAGCAGATCCACGTAGCAGCCCACAAAGTGCACCCTGAGCCCCCAGGAGTCCGTGCCTGTCACCTAACGCTAGGGAGCAGCGCGACACCCAGCTCCGGCTGATGGAGACCGGCTCCCTGGAGACGATGTGGCTCTGGTTCTCCTGACCAGCCCACCTGCATGCCTCAGCGCTCCACTGAGTGCTCCCAGACAGAGGATGAATGACGCCCTCCACTTCCTAGAGTCCTTCAAGCTACACAATGCCTTAATTTACGACATTCCAAAACACCTTAATTTTCTCCCACTGCTCCGCCTCTCTGTCTGCCAGCTGACATGTATTAGGCAATATTAAATAGCATCCCTCTCGGTGCAATGGCTCAGGTTTATTCCTCCCTCATGAATACAGTCTAAGTGCATGTGCAAATATATACACAGGCATTTGCATTCTGATAGATGGTATCTGCCACGCGCATGCTCCTGCACGAACTCTGGGATGAATCCAACACTTGCTGCTCTGTGAGAAACCTGTGTCTTGATGTGCGGAAGAACGGCTCTGGCCGGCCAGCATCTACTCGCAACAGCGCAGTACTTTCTCTGTACAATCAGCGTCACAAACACGCGAAGGCCGTTTGTGTTGAGGGGTAGAAATGACTCCTTGCCCAGTATCAGCACCACAGTCTGCGTTCTAATGATCCACTTAGGGGTCCATCAAGTTCTCCCCATGGCACTGCTGGGAGTTCTCTAACCTGGGGACATTTTGAAGATCATTAAACACAACAGCTAGTTGCAAATGGTCAAATCCATGCTACGGACGCCACTGCATACCTCCTGGCAGGCGACTGTGATCGTTCACCGAATGGTGCATTTCCAATTTCCTGCCCGGCAGGAGATGGCGAAGACTCCTGCCTCTGCTGCATGGATGCTCCTCAGTCTTTGGCTGGCGACAATGCTCCTCCTTGCTGTTTCGGGACAAGACTGCCGCAATCTGTGCGGCTTCGGATAACACCTGTCTGCACTGGAGACCCCGTACTGACTGTTCGTGTGCTTGCCCAGACTTCACTGTGAGCCCATCTTCTGACCAGTGGCACTGCTGGGAAGATTCCCTTCTTTCCAGTCGCCTCTGAGAAGCACCTGCCACTAAGCAGCCAATCTGTGCAAACAGCTTCCCTTGCATTTAAAAAAATAAAACTGCTTTTATTTTTCTTACTGTAATGCCATGTTTGTTGTTCCATGTATTTAAAATACTCAACATGATGTTTTGATAGCCTTGTGCTGAGTGAAATTATTTTTATAGTCAAGGAAGTTAACGCATCCATCCTCTCACAGAGGTAGCTTGCTTGGTGTTGGTCAACGTATCCAAAATCAGCTCTTAGCAAGTTAAGTGTCTAGTAGCCTGTGTGTGTGTTCTTGTTCTCTCTCTCTCTCTCTCTCTCTCTCTCTCTCTCTCTCTCTTATTCAACTTTATTCAACATATTGCTGGAAATCCGAGCTCGTACACTTATGCAAGAGAAAGA
The DNA here is from genome assembly GCA_015711505.1 of Sylvilagus bachmani. NCBI lineage: Eukaryota > Metazoa > Chordata > Mammalia > Lagomorpha > Leporidae > Sylvilagus > Sylvilagus bachmani. The sequence goes on from CM027389.1 coordinate 5,363,777, forward strand.
AATAAAAGGCAACCATATTGGAAAGGAGGAAGCCAAATCGCCATTGTTTGCAAATGATGCGCTCTCACACACAGAAAACCCCAAAGACTGCGCCAGAAAGCCGACAGAACTGAGGAATTCAACAGAGCTGCCGGACACAAAGCCAGCATTCAAAACCCAGCAGCATGGTTACATACTGATAGTCAGTCATCTGGAAGGAAGTCAAGACAGCACGCCGTTGCCAGCAGCTATGGTAAAGAAACAAACATCTGGCACTGAGTGTAACCAAGGACTGTGCAGACTGTCAAGCAGCGATGAGACACAGTGGAGAGTATTTTCAGATTTGGGACTGGCAGGTCATAGCTGCACAGCTTTACGGGCTGCAGAACAGTATCTCAACACACACTCAGCATACACTGGTCACAGCCGACGGCCAGCCCCTCCTGTGGTCTGATTTCCTCCTGCCTTGAGTTCTTGGCTAGTGTCCTTTGCACGTGGATCAGGACAATCTGTATCAGTAAAATGCAGATGCCACCTAAAGCAACTGCAGAGTCAGTGCAATCCCTTTCAAAATACCAATGACTTTCTTTGAAGAACTGGAAAAAAACAACCCTAAAATTCAGAATCAAAAAACACCCAGAACAGACAATGCACTCTTGAGAGGAAATCAAGCTAGAGGCATCCTAATGCCTGACTTCAAAGCTTAATACAAAGCTACAGTCATCAATATAGCAAGGCACTGGCATAAAACCTGACACACAGACAAACGGAACAGAATACAGAACTCAGAAATTAATCCATGTACATCCAGCCAACTGACTTTTGACAGAAGTGCCCTGACCATACAATGGGGTAAGGAGACTCTCAATAAAAGGTGCTGACAAAATTAAATGTCCACATGCAGAAAGATGGCATCAGATCCATACCTCTCATCATACACTAGATTCGCCTCAAGATGGATCAGAAACCTACATTATAATCAAAGCCTTTAGGTGGGCACTGTGGCACAGCAGGTTAATGCTCTGGCCTGCAGTGCCGGCATCCCATAAGGACGCCGGTTCAAGATCTGGCTGCTCCACTTCCAATCCAGCTCTCTGCTATGGCCCAGGAAGGCAGTAGAAGATGGCCCAAGTCCTTGGGCCCCTGTACCCATGTGGGAGGCCTGGAAAAAGCTCCTGGCTCCTTATCAGTGCAGCTCCGGCCATTGCAGCCAATTGGGGAGTGAACCATTAGATAGAAGCCCTCTCTCTCTGCCTCTCCTCTCTCTGTAACTTTTTTTTTTCAAACAGAGCTCTCTTCTCTGTCTCCCATGTGGGTGCAGGTTCCCAATGACTTGGGCCATCCTCTATTGCTTCCTCAGGCACATTAGCAGGGAGCTGGATTGGAAGTGGAGCAGCCAGAACTTGAACTGGCACCCATATGGGATACCAGTGTTGCAGGTGGTGGCTTTACCCACTATACAGCAACACCGGCCCCTTGTACAGATGCACTCTCACTTTTAGTATTCTTATATACTGAATTTTGTTACTAGCCCTAAACAGAGCTGCTCCACACTGAATCCTTTTTCATTTGACAGGTAGAGTTATAGACAGAGAGACAGAGAGAAAAGCCTTCTATTGGCCGCTATGGCCAGCACTGCGCTGATCTGAAGCCAGGAGTCAGGTGCTTCTTCCTGATCTCCCATGCAGGTGCAGGGGCCCAAGCACTGGGGCCATCCTCCACTGCCCTCCCAGGCCACAGCAGAGAGCTAGACTGGAAGAGGGGCAGCCAGGACTAGAACACATCCCTATATGGGATGCCGGTGCCGCAGGCGGAGGATTAACCAAGTGAGCCACAGCACCAGCCCACTGACTTTCAAATAAATAAATAAATCTTTAAAAAAATAATCAAAGGCTTAACATCCCACTAACCAGAGTTTAACAGGAATACAGGCAAGGGCTAGTAACAAATTCCCAGACCCCTCGCACTGAGCTACGTAGGCCACCCTGGCACAGCCCCCCACACCCCTCCAACATTCATGGATGTGAATTCTGAGCAGTATTAGCAGGGGACATCCAACAGTAAGAGGGAGCAGAGTATCTGGCCAGCGCGATGGGCAAGGCGAGTGGTTCCTAGGGGACGTGGTCCCCAGCTCACTGCGACCAAGGGAAGAAAGGGCAGGACTGAGGCCTCATTCAACCAGTGCGTGCGGCATGAGGGCGTTCCTCCTGACCTCACGTTCTTGGTTACATAACTCTCAGAGCTTAGTGCCTGGTCCTGCTCGGATTCTGCCAGCTGACCAGTCCTGTGCAGGGACTGTCTGCATGCTCAATCAACACAGCCATGTTTTATTATTGACAAGAACCCTGACTTTCCTAATCACTTAGTGCAAAATATCCTTGTCCATTCTACCAACAGAGTCTGTACAGCAATCAATGGATGGGGCCAGCACTGTGGCGTAGCAGGTAAAGCTGCTGCCTGCAATGCCAACATCCCACACGTGCATGGGTTCAAGTCCTAGCTGCTCCACTTCCAGTCCAGCTCTCTGCTGTGGCCTAGGAAAGCAGAAGATGACCCGGGTCCTTGAGCCCCTGCATCCCCGTGGGAAAACTCAGACGAAGCTCCTGGTTCCTGGCTTCACATTGGCGCAGCTCTAGCTGTTGTGGCCAATGGCAGAGTGAACCAGCGGATGGAAGACCTTTCTCTCTCTCTGCCTCTCCTCTCTCTGTGTAACTCTTTCAAATAAATAAATAAATCTTTATAAAAGAAAGCAATGGAATCTGCCTCTACATAATGGTATTTCCACAGATGGCAAAGTTGGGGTCAGGGGATGGTGCCAATGCTCGATCACATACATGAAGAACATGCATCAAGAACAGAGTGACCAGGTCCATTATCGCCATGCTGTGGTCCTCACAGACATGTCTTTGTTTCCTACATGATTACAGAGAACGCTCCCTGCTGTAGTGATTTCTAAGGAATGATTCTGGGTCCAACACTCTTATGTGAACTGACACGTGGGGGGACCGCTACTATGAAGAGAACATAGGAGATGACCCCCAAGTGCACACAAATGGACAGTGTCCACGTCTCTGCTCAGGGGCGGCCCCCTCACTCCCAGAGGATGTGGCCACCTGCAGAGGGACATGGGCTTGAGCATCTCAGCTGGCCTCTCTGGGAGCTTCCTTTTATCTCTGAATGCCAGCTCTGTATTCCAGAGCCCTGGCAGCGGCCCTGTGTTTAAGGGTCAGTGCCTACATAGTAGTTCTTATGTAGGTTTGAATGCAAAACAGGCACTTATCTACTTAATTGAGTTTCGTGCTCCAGTGGATTCCAGAATACATCCTCTCTCATTTCTTATCACATCACTGCAGTGGGGTTTTTTTTTCTTTTTTTAAGGCTTCCTTGTTTTACCTTCAGATACTTGATCAATTCTCATCTGACTTTTTCCTCCTTGAGACGGCCTGGGAAGCAGACGGGTGGAGGACGTGAGTTGGTGCCGAGCCACAGGGAAGGACATCTTTAAATTTTAGGATGAGCCATGGCCACGCACAACTTCCAGCCTCTATGTCTCCTAATGCAAGGGTTCAGCACAGTTAACCCATTCTGGTTCAGTGCACTTTGTCCCATGAGGAGTGACAAGAGGTCAAGCACCAAAGGGATCATCAGACCTGGCCTGCTTGTCTCACAGCTGAGAGCCTGAAATGCACCCCCACACCACAGGTGCCCCTACACCCTCCTGCCCGCCGCCAACCACGCAACTCTGGCCTCTTCCCTCCTCTCTGTGTTGCTGCCTCTGCTGCTCCCTGCAAGAGGGAGGTCTCAGCACCAAATCCCGTCCTTGTCCAGTGAACAGGATGGCAACTTGGTAACTGCCATGTCCTCCAAGGGAGTGCCAGCAGCACGGGGACAGGAACGCCCCCGAGAAACTGCTACTCAGGTGTCTGCAGGTTCACTACATGACTAAGAAAACTGGGTCACTTTAACCAAGCGAGAACAGGCTGGTTAGTTACGGCACAGAACAAGAGCACCGCTGGAAATGAGGACAGCTCTGGTGAACCTGCCACACTGAAGGGCACAGGCAAAAATGCATGAGGGTGACCAAACCAAGGGCCCCAGCTAGTGTGGACCGTGGGATATGCTCATATTCCCACTGAACGCTTCCACTGGTACAGCCGCGTGGAAAACTACCTCAGCTGCATCTGTTAAACCAGGGATCCTCCGTCAGCAGAGGTGACCAGCATTCACTCTGGGTGATGTTACAGGGGAGTGGTACCCCAAGTAGGGACCAGGGAAACTGCTCAGCTTCCTACAGTGTACGCACAACCCCCACAGCAAAGATAACTGGCCCCAAATCTCAACAGTGCCAAGTCTGATGAACCCTGTGCTCAAGGAAAAGACCTATCTGATGATGTAATTCCACACCTATATTAACAGTACCTGTATCTTTAGAGAAGACATGACAAGATGTTCACATAAACAAAGCTCACATGCAAACGGCATATGGCAAGCTGGATGCACAGCAGAAACACAGCAACAATGACACACAACGAACAGAACCACTTTTCATAAAGGAAAACGCAATTCAACTAAAAGGTGTCCTGGGTGGTGCCGTGGCTCACTTGGTTAATCCTCCACCTGCCTCGCCGGCATCCCATATGGGAGCCAAGTTCTAGTCCCGTTTGCTCCTCTTCCAGTCCAGCTCTCTGCTGTGGCCTGGGAAGGTAATGGAGGATGGCCCAAGTGCTTGGGCCCTGCACCCACATGGGAGACCAGGAGGAAGCACCTGGCTCTGGCTTCGGATCGGCGCAGTGCCGGCTGTGGCAGCCATTTGGGGAGTGAACCAATGGAAAAAAGGTGTCCTTCACAGAGGTACGTGTAGATGTATCAAAACTGTCAGAACACAAGGCAAAGGATTCCTGAGAGTGAGATTCAGGACGATGATTCTTCAATTAGTGTCTAACCAAAGTGCAGTAGGATAGGGGATCACGGGGTTAACGCAGGTCAAGGCCATAGTGTTCATTTAGGAGTCTCTGATGCTCAGATGATGATTAGAAAGTCCTCCACAACTCCGCAAGAGAACGCTGACTATGCAGAGGCTAATGAGAAGAGGGTTTTGCGAGCTGATTGCTAAGATTCCAATTCTGTGCAGCCTAAACCACTCGCATCAGACCTGGAGGTCGGGAACTGTAAACACAAAAGCACAGACTCAACGATAAGAAGTTGGGAGAAGACACGTTAAGGTTCGTCCCCCAACCATGGCCTGGAAGTGAAGTGACAGAAGAGCATGTTCAAGTATGTGCTGAAGTGCAACTTCGGATCCTGATTTACAGACACGTGGGGACTCGGCTGCTCGGCCTCCCTGTCTCCTGGACTTCATCCTTGGCTTTCGGCAGTTACCGGGTTGAAGCCTCAACAAGGAAAGCGTGAAAAGCTCGCCCCAGGGATTCAGGGGACTGGGGCCGAGCTCGAAGACAAAACCGAGGATGGACCACAGCAACTAGATTTCTCCCTGTTGAAGAAGGGAGTTACAGACAGAAAGGGGAAAAAAACAAAGAGTCAAAACCCTGCCGGTGGACTGGATGTGCAGTAACGGTAACTCTCACGAAGTAATGGTAACTCTCACGCTTCCCCATTCTTCTCTGAGGTTCGACTTATTTCAGACTACAAGCAACAAATGGAACGTTCAAATCCTATCACTCTCATAAACAAAACATGTGGGACTTGCGAGAAAACAATGGATAAGGAAACAATTTAAGATACATATTGAAGAATGTATCTTATTGATTGTAACAAAGATGCATGGGGGGGGGGGTCAAGGAAGGAGAATAAGTTTTTAGAGACAATTGGAAGTCCTTAGGCGCTGACTATCCAGAGGAAACGTTTATCAGACCTGCCATGTATCATCCTGGGTTAATGTGACACAGGGCAAAGGTCATCAAACTGCCTGCAAAGTGTTCATGGCAACCTTGGCAAGCCTCCAGAACTGAACACTGGGTACACGATAGGTGCTGCAAGGTCTTGTTGCACCCAAGATGCTATAGCCTAATGCTTAAATGCACGAAGATAACGAATCAGCTAACTGGGAACAGCACAAGCAGACTTGGAACCATAATGGCCCTACTGCCGACAGTCCCTGCACAGAGCCCACCCAAAGCCATCCCATCAGGAATGCCGGGACCTCTGTACTCTGTCTGAAACCAGCTTCCTAGAAGCAGGGCACTCCCATGAAAACCAGAAAAGGAAAAGATGGGAGTATGACCCCACCCCAGCCCTTGGAACCCTCGGAATATTCTCGAAATATTCCTATACTAAGTAAGGGACAACCACAATTCACACCTACGAGAAGCCTACCCCGGGCCGCACACATTACGTACAGCATCTTACTAAGTGCTCCCAACAGGGGTAAAAGCCTGTGTCCTCCTTCTTGTCAAAATGAGGGGGTGAGGGCTCAAAGAAGTTAGGTCATTTGCCTAGAGCTGCAAGGACTTGAAATGGGAATCAAGACCTATGTCAACTCTATGCACAACCTCCTTAATCTTTGTGTGTCAACTCTGCGACCCAGCTACCACACCAGCCCCGAATCGCAGACCAGAGAGCCAGTGTAGATGCATGCACCATTAAAAACACTGTGTTCCTGGCACCTACTTGGGCTTTCTCCTTCAGTCACAGCTGAGATATTAAAGCGTCACCTCCACAATGTGGTTAATATGAACATGTGGCAAGCATCCCACAGTCTGCAGAGGTCTTCTGCACACACAACTTTCATCTTCTCAGTAGACACAGAGTTTTTCCTCTCAATTTTATCAACATGAACACTGATGTTAACGTAGTTAAGGGAAGAGTTCAGATCACACAGGGCCACACACAACTAGAATCTGACCCAGGAGTAGGCAACGCTATCAGAAGAAAATAGTCACAGGGTGGGGCGGGAGCTGTGGCGTAGTGGGTTAAACTTCTGCCTGCAGTGCCGGCATACCAGAAGGGTGCCAGTTCAAGTCCCAACTGCTCCATGTCCAATCCCAGTCTCTGCTAGTGACCTGAGAAAGCATTAGAGGATGGCGCAAATCCTTGGGCCCCTGAACCTGCGTGGGAGACCTGGAGGAAGCTCCTGGTTCCTGGGTTCAGATCAGCGCAGTTCCAGCCACTGCAGACATCTAGGGAGCATAGTAGCAGATGGAAGAAACCCCCCCTCCCTGTATAACTCTTTCAAATAAATAATTAATTAAAAATATGATTAAAAAAGAAAAGAATCACAGTGTAATGTATTTCTCAAATGAGGCTGATAAGTGCCAGGAGGAAGCATGAAGCCACATGCACACACAGAGCAGACAGGAACACGGACGGAAGAGCGGTTTGGAACGCACTGCTCAGCTGAACCCCAGATGGCAGGGAAACAGTGAACCAACTGAGATGAGGAGACAGCCAGAGGATCAGTGGCCAATCAACACGCTTCTCATGTGCCTCGGGGTTCTGGACTACCTTGGGGCCAGCGGCTTCTGCACACACTCTCCCTTATACTCTGCTTGGGGCCAGCGGCTTCTGCACACACTCTCCCTTATACTCTGCTTGGGGCCAGTGGGTTCTACACACACTCTCCCTTATACTCTGCTTGGGGCCAGCGGCTTCTGTACACACTCTCCCTTATACTCTGCTTGGGGCCAGTGGGTTCTACACACACTCTCCCTTATACTCTGCTTCTAGACCCTGCAAAGCAGCAACTCTGCTTTCAGAGAACCACAGATGAAAGGCAGCGACTTCTGGGTCCCCTCCCAGCACCTCCCTCGTGGGAGCAGCTCTGGAAAGCCCTCCAGGTGGACGGCCTGCAGCCTGGAGAGGAGCCGTGCCACACGCCAGCCCAGGCAAAGGCAGCAGAGGCCAGCACTCAGCCCCAAGCCACCTGCTGGGGCAGCAGCCAGTCCGCTGAGCAGACAGGGAGTTACATCCCTTGAGGCAGAGAAACCCACAAGGAGCATGCACAGTGTGTCCAACTAAGTGGAGGAACAGAGTAATGAGGGTACTGGCTACCATCACTCGCATGGATTCCCAAGCCTTCAGTAAGAGCTGCCTCACTTTGCTGTCTCGTTCTTCCACTGATGAGAATTCTGTCTGCTGGGGAGTCAACATGAGCTCCACACAAGTAGAGCTACTGCCTCAGCTCTGGCCAGGTGCCTGGGGTGGTGTCTATGGAGTGGACGCTATTCCAAGCATGCAGCAATGAGTATGCAATGAGCAGGAGGTCATGCCACTCTGTGTGGTCCATATTTAGCCTGTTTACAACTACAGACCTTAACTTCCAAAGAGAGTGAGTGAGAACTGACAGCAGAATAAGGAACCTGTTGTCCCTTTCTCCATATAACTTTAGAGAATGTACACACGTACTTCCCAAAAAGTCATCCCATCCCAAGTCAATTCTAAGCTCAATCTGGAAGGGTGGGGAGGGTGGGAATTAGCTGATTTGAGTGGCAGTGGTCAAGACCAATTGAACGGAAGTTACAAAAGGGCAGAGGGTCAAGCGGGTGTGGTGGGCTGAGGGACATGATGCATCTGCAGGATGGTGAGTGCCAAGGCCGTGCAGGCGAGGTGATGGGTACAGGCAACCATGCATGGTGCGGCCCAGAACACAGGGAGGCACAGGATCACGGATGGTCCTAATAAAGAGGCCCAGGAACGTTCGCTCGAGAATTTTAAGGTGACTACAGCAGTGCCAGATGTGCTCTGTAGCAAGACCCAGAGAAGAGAAGAGAAGAGAAGGAAGGCTATGAGAAGAGAAAGCAGCCAGTGTTCCAACAATGAGATCTGCTTACAAGGTGGGCTGTAAGGAATTAACACGATCAGAACTGGCATTTAGTTCTAAGTAACTAAGTCATGTTTCTGTCCTCACTCAGACTGGAGCACCTGAAACTCTCCAAGATGCACCAGCCTTGATGTCCCCTTGGCATCTGAAAGTTGTGATGTCCCCACATCGAGTTGCTTCCAGACTTCCCTCACTCAGAATTTACCCCTCTGATTATTTTTTAAAGATTTATTTATTTTACTTGAAAGTCAGTTACACAGAGAGAGAGAGAGAAGGAGAGAGAGAGAGAGAGAGAGAGAGAGAGAGGTCTTCGATCTGCTGGTTCACTCCCCAGATGGCTGCAACATCCCGAGCTCTGCCGACCCAAAGCCAGGAGCCAGGAGCTCCTGATAGCACTGGAAGCACCACAAAGAGAACTCACCAACCTGGTCACAGTGAGAAGAAAGCAGCAAAGGGAGCCATCACTAGAGAGATCACATTCCCTTCTAGAATAGCCGGTGGAAGGCAATGCCACTAATTGGAATTCAAAATCAAAGGGGTAGGGGCCGGCACTGTGCCATAGCAGGTAAAGCCCCTGCCTGCAGTGCTGGCATCCAATATGGGCACCGGTTCGAAACCCGGCTGCTCCACTTCCAATCCCGCTCTCTGCTATGGCCTGGCAGCTAAAATCCAGAGAATATAATATAGCAGAGAATAAAAAGCGCTGATCACTCTTATGAATGCAAACATAAGGAAAATGGAAAGAATCAGTAAAACGTCATGGAAGAAATAAGACCTACAGTATCGAAGTCACCATAATGCTGAATAGCCATTTTACTGCATCCTTTTATTAAAGGCTGGGTAACAGTTAGCTATACGGTGCCTGTAATAAACACAGCTAAAATCAAGTGTAAACAAAGTCTCAAACAAATCAAAAAAGCAACAAAGGAATACCTTCGATAATTGTACAGAACTAGGAATACAATAGGTACACAGACTACCTTTGAATCCAAACCAAGAGCTAACGATTCTTTTTGCCTTGATAGGTAATCTATTAGTAATTATTATTATTATTATTTAACCAAGCTAGGCATTAGGTTGAGACCCCAAGTAGTGGCCTCAAAGCCTGAAGTGGAAAGCGATGTGGTGTGCTCAGGTGAACTCTGTGGCTTTGCTGCTCCTCTCTGGGCGAGAGCCTCTCTCTGCTTTGCTCCTAAGTTCTGTGCACACATCTCAGAGGCAGTGTTCACGTCCTCCATCACTGCCTGCTCTGGATCCAGAATGCGAGTTTGCATCCCAATGTTCAATCCTTCCTAACAACCCAGAAGGGTGGGGTTATCCCAGAAACCTGACACCAACACAAGCAGAAGACTGACAGGTCAAAGAGCCAGGCACAGGGCTCTTTTGTCTACACTAGCGGTGCCCTCACCCACACCAGTCCTAACTATGCCACAGGGCTGGGTCAGGTGAGCTGAGGCCTAATAATCTCACCAAAAAACAAAGTTCTGGCAGCAGATGGCTACAACATCTGTCACATCTAAAGCAGGGAGGGGCTGGGTCAGATGTGAGGATTAATGCGACAAGCCTGTGCTCATCAAGCGTGGAGACGCAGTGCTGGTGGGAAGCAGCGTGGATCCACTGTGAGCCAACGGCACTTGTATTCACGACAGCAGTCAAACATCAGGTCAGACAAGGTGACTGGACAATGATCGTGACCAGCTCTGTAGTCTCGGGACCAAGGCCTGTCATTCATCCTTTTTAGAAAGCAGGAGACGGGCTCAGAGGGCTCGCAGCCCTTGTGGCCCCAACAGGGCTCAGCATCACAGCCCAGACAACTCCTGTTGGACACCCAGTCTGGAGACTGCTTCCACCTGGCTGTGCAGAGAGCCCAAAACACTACGCCGAGTGACTGAACAGAGTCTGGCAAATATTGAACTCACTGCCTGCCAAATAGTCAAACAGTTAAACACATTTCTGAAAGAAATCTGTATCCCATAGAATGTGCCAAAGTTACAGTCGAGGGTGTGGTGGACCTGATTCTACTTCCTGCACGATAACAAACAAGCCCTTGTTATATGATTGTGCTACATGGTAACTATATGGGTGTAGTTTCAGAACACCGTGACATGCCATTATTAAGTCAGTGCTTCTCATTTGCTTTTTCTGGATCTGGTAGCTTTGCATTCTACCTCAAGCCTTTGTCCTCCACAATTATATTTTCCTGGGGCCAGCGCTGTGGTGCAGCAGGGTAACGCCCCAGCCTAAAGCGCCAGCATCCCATATGGGCACTGGTTCAAGACCCAGCTGCTCCACTTCTGATCCAGCTCTCTACTATGGCCTGGCGAAGCAGTAGAAGATGGCCCAAGTCCTTGGGCTCCTGCACCCATGTGGGAGATCTCTCTCTCTCTCTCTCTCTCTCTCTCTCTCTGTGTGTGTGTGTGTGTGTGTGTGTGTGTGTAACTCTCTCAAATAAATCTTAAAGAGAAATTACATTTTCATGGACTCCCTAAAGACAGAATAGAGGTAACACATTAGGATGGAACAGTCAATACCAGGGCTTCCCTCACTCCTCCACTATTTATTTTTTCTTAGTTAGTTCTGATTCTTTACTGGTAATTTAAGAGAATAAAAGATATTTGGATATTATTTAAGAGCTACATCAACACTCAGCATTTTAAAATGGCCAATCAATTTTATGTGTGGGGGTTACCTCTAGTTTCAAAAGAATAAATACAACTTAGAGTTCACTGTCACAGCTTGGATCAATAGGGACATACAGAAAACTCTGATAAACTCACGAGCTTGCTTCATTTGTCTAGTAACTCTTAACCAGCAAACCCAGCCTGTTCTTGAAGCAGCCAAGAAGAAACAATGATACCAGAGCAACCAAGAAAACACAAGACTGCACCCCTGCGGAGGCCAGTGAGGTGCTGTCATGGATTCCAGGAGGCTGCTCTGAGACAGGGGTGGTGGCACTAAGGATGTGCACCTCATGCAAGCATCTGAGACCCGGCTCCTGTGGAGTTCCACGGCCTGGGAACATGGGACCCAGCGTCTTCCAGTTTTCGAACCGAAGTGGAATTCCAGGTCTTGCAGGCAACGTTTCCTTACATTTAAAACTCTGTGCAGCACAGAAGGAAATCTACTCTCTCAGATTCAATACCTGGACCCAAGATGAACAGGTGTGATGCCTGAACCTGTGTGCCGGCCTTAGAGCCTCCTGCTCTGGAGGTTGTGAAATGGGGCTCCACAAATCAGGCATTTAGAAAGAGAAAGAACTGGAAATGGAACCCAGTTCTCTCCCAGCCTCACACTCTCCACATCAGATCATGGCCCCAAAAGGCAACTGATTGGGTTTTCTTGGTGAGTCCTCTCCTAGCACATCACAGCACAGCCCAGAACCAGGCCATCCTCAGGCAAAGAATCAGAGGTGATTCAACCACCAAGATGCAACTCCATACTAGGTCATCAGCATGGACTAACCCCATACCATGTCATCAACACAGATCCTACTTAGTACCAACTGTCAACGTAGACCCAACCCCATAACACATCATCAATACAGATCCTACTTAGTACCAACTGTCAACGTAGACCCAACCCCACACCATGTCATCAACATAGACCCAACCCCATAACACATCATTAACACAGATCCTACTTAGTACCAAGTGTCAGCGTAGACCCAGCCTCGTACCATGTCATCAACATAGACCCAACCTCATAACACATCGTTAACACAGATCCTACTTAGTACCAACTGTCAACGTAGACCCAACCCTGTACCATGTCATCAACATAGACCCAACCCCGTTTCATGTCATCAACACAGGTCCTACTTAGTACCAACTGTCAACGTAGACCCAACCCCATAACACATCATTAACACAGATCCTACTTAGTACCAACTGTCAACATAGACCTAACCCTGTACCATGTCATCAACAGAGACCCAACCCCACAACACATCATCAACATAGACCCAACCCTGTACCACATCATCAACACAAACCTAACCCTATAACACATCATTAACACAGACCCTACTTAGTACCAACTGTCAACATAGACCCAACCCTATACCACGTCATCAACATAGACCCAACCCCATAACACATCATTAACACAGATCCTACTTAGTATCAACTGTCAACATAGACCAAACCCTACACCACGTCATCAACATAGACCCAACCCCATAACACATCATTAACACAGATCCTACTTAGTACCAACTGTCAATACAGACCCAACCCCACACCACATCAAAGACCTAACTCCATGCCATGTCATCAACCTAGAAACAACTCTGTTCCAAGTCAACAATGTAGACCCAACTCTGTCCCAAGTCACCAATGTAGACCCGACTCTGTGCCACGTCACCAACTTAGACTCAACTCCATCCCAAACTCTCCTGCCCTTTAGTCAGCCCCTGTTGCACGACCACCCCTTTGAAATGGCAATTGCTCCTAGGGAATAGAATTTCAGCAAAAATGACAGGGATTCTACTGAAGTGATTTATCTTTAACTGATTTGAGGATCAGGCTTGGGCCAAGAGTAACAGCTTAGTTACCAAAACTCAACTTCAGGAGTGGAGGGATCTGAGTTTATTTTTAAGCCGATTTGGGTGACGTTATTCTCCCTTAAGTACTCTGTGAAGTCGTTTTTAAAATGCCAAGATTCTGTCTTTTTGTAATTCACTGAAGACGTGTTCCTCTTGTACTCTGCATCTCGAGATTTTTCTGCACTTAGAGAACCATAATTTGAGATCAGAACATGTCATGTTTTGAATTTCTCAACAGATATTTTCATTTTCTGAGGCATACTGAACCTCACTCTCACAATACCACTTAGCCTCAACCCAAGAAAACTCGTGAATTCAGGGAGTAGGTATGATTTTTTACGCTTCTTCCAAGAACATTAAAATCAACCCCAAATTAGAAAATGCGTGCTTCTATTATCCAAAGCCATCATCAATACTGCCTTTGAAGAAACTCTGATTTAAGTAAAATTTTGCCAAAGTTGCCTGATTCTTGGTCATACTTTCCTTAATTATTACTGAAACAGCATAGTGAGAGGAAAATCAACTCCCTTTGTCAATACTGATGCAAATACTAACAGTAGTAGCAAAATCCTATGTTGACCCAGGTCAAGTATCCTTGCCATGAATCTACAAAGTATCCGCTGTCATCCCCAATGTACAGATGAGGGAATTCAATAAATGGCCCAAGACGATGGAGCCAGAGCTTCGGAGCTAGGACTGGAATCCAGGACATCTGAGGCCAAGGACTTAAGTCCTCAGCACACTGCCTCACCGCGAGGTGTCAGTCCTTCCTCAGCTAGACGACTCTGGACTCTCTCACCTCTGCTATGGGAAAGAGACCCTGTGGGGAAGCCTGAACCCTTGAAGTCACCGCAGGTTTCCTCAGATGACATCAACTCTACCAGAAGATCAGGACCCCTGAGAGCAAACATCTGGCTACTTCTAAGGCCATCAGAGGGCTCTCAGGTGAGGTCCCCTGGCAGAGATGAGCTCTGTACCTGAACTGAGGAAGAAATCCTCTGTAATCTCATCTCTAATACGGTCACTGGGGAGATGGGTGGGTTAAGCTGGAAATGTGAGCACGTCCATCAAAGACCTACATGGGCAACGCCCACGTACAAGCACAGGACAAAAGGGAAAAGCAACAAAGAATGATTCTGAGAGGGTTATGATTATGAAATAAACTCAAAATATGTCACTGTAAAAAACTAAAAGAAAAAATGAGAAATGGAGGCAGAGGGAGGTGGGAGCTTGGGGGGAAGGATCAGTATGCTCTTAACTCTGTATATGGAATACACGCAAAGTGTTCACCTTATATTAGCAAACACAAACAACAGGAGACCCATCATCCACAGGGAGCCACCTCATCAGTCCTCCTGGTAATACCATGAGGGGTGCCATGGCTGTCACTTAACACAAACACGTTCAGGTTCAGAGCAGCGAAGTCACTTAACTAGGGTCAACTCCATTGGCAGATGAGATGCAGAAAGCAAACACCCCAGCGTATGTGAACAAACCTGGTGTCCTACAAGAGCAGAGGGAGACACAGACACCCAATACTCCAGATGAAGACCCTCAGTGGAAAAAAAAAAAAAAATCAATTTTAAACCCGTGAGATCTGATGGCATTTCCCCAGGACTCTTCCTGTGAAAATCTAAGTCTGCATCACTTACAAGGCTCTGTGAAATGCTGCCCATCTCTATCCAGAGAGAGACAGAAAATAAATAAGCTGGCATTAAGGACGATGGGATGAGGAGCTGTGGCCTTCAAAGAGCTAGGGGCACTGCTGTGGGGTTTCTCAAGGAACCTGCCCCTCACCCCCCAAGTCTCTGGACTGGTCAGTCATCATTCTTACCATAGTAAAAGCCAAAGGCAGGCAATCAGATCACAAACAGATAGACTTAAAACGTCAGGGAGCATCTACCTCCACTGGCACCCCTCCGGAAAAGTCAATCACGCGAGGTCAGATACACATTTGTACAGGAGCTGGACTCCACCCTGGTGGTTAGTCCAGGATTCCCTCCTCTACATCCAAGTTCTAGTTCATAGTCCAGGATTCCCTCCTCTACATACAAGTTCTAGTTCAGAGACCCAACGTCTAACTCAAAGCTCCTGGCTCAGACGAACCAGGGTTCAACTTGTGACTTTGAGAGGTTGTTATGTCTTGTGGGCACCTCAGTTTTCTATCATTAGCAGAACAGCAGAGCAACAGCATCTACGTAACAGAGCTACAGTGTCTACAAGCCAGAGTTGTCACACATAACAACACTTCGCATGGAGCCTGACTCGGGGATGTATTCAACAAATGTTAGTCATCATTAGGCAGGATATGAGCATACATTATAAACTGGAAAGTGCCACTTGGATATTATTTATTACTATAGCCTCACATGCCCAATAAGGTAACACACTACCTCGCATAAATCTATTCTTCTTTCTCTATTCTAATAGCATTTTAGCAGTTAGGAAATAATCTATAAGAACATCTTGTTTCTCATCATTTTTAATACAGGAAATGCAAACTACACATAAACATGTCTAACGCTCCTCTACATGGCTTCCCAGACCAAGGCAGTCAACGCCTCCTTGCCAAGAGCAGCTGACTGCTCAGTAAGACAAATGGCCTGCTCTGACAACAGGACTTACTCAAAACGTAATTCTAAGACAGGCTATAATAAAAACACATATTCACTCTGTCTCCAAGCAAAGCTTTGGAATCCTGTTTTTTTTTTTTTTTTTTCTCTAATAACAAGCCCCTTTAGATCACAGCTCCGTGATTTCTGGCAGGTGACTCGGGGGAAGGCCCCCACACGGTTTCAAGAGAAGCACTGTTTATCAGAAAGTCCTACCATGTTTAGGGAGTGGGACCTGTCAGCCCTACCCTCCAGTCACTGAGGAGGCGAGACAGACTGCAGACAATTCAATCACATGACCAGTCATTTCAATTATCGTGCCTCTGAAATCAAACTCCCACAAAAACCTGGACATGAGGCGTGGAGACCTTTCTGGGGCTGAACACGCTCAGGTCCTCAGAAGTCACTGCACGTGGAGAGGGACGGAGACTCCCTGCCCCTCGCTCACCTTCCAGTGTGGCCCTCTGCATCTGCGCCATTTGACTTCTACTGGGTTATGTCCTTTAAAACACAAGTGAGACCCTCAGGTAGCTCTTTCCTGAGTTCTGTGATATCACTGGACCTGAAGGGAAAAGTTCACAGAAGCTTCCTGAATTGTAGCCGCTTAGGCAGAAGCACAATGGGCTCGTGGACAGGCACACGGATCTTGGGGTTAACATCTGAAGCTGGGGTGGGCTGGTGTGACTGAGCCCTTGACACTGCGTGTGCTGATTCTGTGCAGTCTCTGGGACTACGGAACTGAATTCTAGGACCCTGGACAGCACACAGTTTTGGTTCTGACCCTTCCTTTACTTATTGCTAACTTGACTCTGGGAACTGTGGGGTTCTGTTGCTGCCTCTTGTGACTTCCAGGTCACCCAACCAGAACAGACAGAGAGGTGGTCTCCCCACGCCCCTTCCCGTGGGCTGCCGTGTGACCAGGCAGTCAGCAGACGTGAGAAGCCTAGCGCTGAAAAGAACCTGAGTGACCTCCTACGCACTTGACCTGCTTCACTGGCCCTCGTTTCGGCAAGCCCTTCTTGCTGCAAAGTCAGAAAGATGCACATGGCTTCAAGACCTGGGCAGATGCGGTTGACCTAGAAACCCCAGGGCAGGACAGGAGCTCTGAGTTCCAGGCGTGGTTCTGCCTCTCAGAAGTTCAGGGGATTCACTGAGGGCGTGCGTGAAGGAATCTCCACTTGCTCATTCACGCAGTGAGGAGGTCGTGTGGATGCTGCAGGCACCTTCTAGGAGCCACTCGTCGCCGACTCACCTGGCACGCTTGGGAAGGCAGTGTCCATCTCCGCACATCCGACAACTCATGCTGCCTGGGTCTGGGACCCTAGAACCCACGTTACTGACAAACATTCCAAGCAATTCCAAGTGCTCAAAGTGGAAAGAGCAAGACTTTGTCCGTTCTATTACAGCATTTTATACCGTCAGGTCTAGCGTATGATTCGTCTAAATGTGAAACAGGCTGTCAGTTTAGTGGCTGCAAAAAGGAAGACACCATGCTCTATTATTATTAAGTCTTGTTGAGGTCAGACTAGCCTAGCAGTTAAGATGCCTGCAACTCACATTGAAGAATCTGAGTTTGATTCCCAGCTCTGACTCCTGACTTCAGATTCCTACCCATGCAGAACCTGGAAGCCAACAGTGATAGTTCAAGTACGTGAGTCCTGTCACCCATGTTGGAGGCTGCACTGAGCTCCCATTTCAGGCATTTGGGAGTGACCCAGGAGATGGGAGTGCACCATCTCTCTAGACAGAGACATAGACCATAAGAGAAAGATACGTACGTAATGCATAAAAACAAACTGTCCACAACATTCTGATCTAGACAACTGTGCTCAATGATTCCCCAAACCACAGTAGATGGCCTCATCTTTGAGACTTTCTTCTGCCTGAGTTTTTCATGGAATTGTCTTAGCTTTCCCGTTTATTGCTCTCATCTACAGAGTTCCAGTCTCAGAAGTAACTCTCTCTCCCAATTATACACCTAGCCAGTCGCAAACTTCTTGACTGATGCAGTAATTTCAGGTCCCGAGCAAACACACTGAGTGCAGCTAATGCTGAGATGCATTGTCTTAGCCCCCGCACGCGTGCTCCCGAGAGTAGCAAAGAAACGTAAGCTCTGCTGGGTACGTAAACACACCAGTGATGCTGCACCTAGAGGTGACGACTGACCTTTCAAGTCCACCTCCTTCCTGGGACATCAGCTGCTCCACTTCCAGCTGCTTCTCTGCCTCCCCTTCTCCTCCCTCCCTTGAATATAGTATTCTGGCTGTTGTGCAGAACACTCAGTTCAGATCATCGATTTCTTTATCTTAATTTTAAAGTACAGGGGCCAGGAAATGGCACTGTGGTATAGGTGGTAAAGCCACCACCTATAGTGTCGGCATCCCATATGGGCGCCAGTTTGAGTCCTGGCTGCTCCTCTTCCCATCCAGCTCTCTGCAATGGCCTGGGAAAGCAGCAGCAGATGGCCCAAGTCTACGGGCCCCTGCACCTGTGTGGGAGACCCAGAGGAAGCTCTGGCTTCAGACTGGCACAGCTCTGGCCACTGCAGCCATCTGCGGAATGAAGCAGCAGGAGGAAGATCTCGCTCACTCTCGCTCTCTCAGCCTCTGTCTCTCTGTAACTCTGTCTTTCAAATAAATAGATAAATCTTTAAAAATAAATAAATACAAAGCAGAGGGGCCGGCGCTGTTTCCTAGTGGGCTAAGCCTTTACCTGTGGTGCCGGCACCCCATGTAGGTGTCAGTTCAAGTTCCAGTTGCTCCTCTTCTCACCCAGCTCTCTGCTATGGCCCGGGGTAACAGTGGAAGATCACCCAAGTGCTTGGACCCCTGCACCCGTATGGGAGCCCCTGAAGTAGCTCCTGGCTCCCAGCTTTTGATTGGCCCAGTTCTGGCCATGGTGGGCATTTGGGGAATGAGCCAAGAGATGGAAGACCTCTCTCTCTGTCTCTCCCTCTCTCCTTCTGTAACTCTACCTCTCAGATAAATAAGTAAATTAAAAATAAAAAGTACCTGGCTCTTACTATGTTAAACGGCATTTATACTTTGCATCCTTCTCAAAGTGGCTTGTTCGGAAACACGGGATTACTGAGATCATCTGCTGGATCCTTAGTCCTGCTTCCCTCCTTTAAGAGCCTTCTTTTTTAAAAGGTTTATTTATCTTCCACCTGCTGGTTCACTCTCCATATGGCTGCAATGGCTGGGGATGGGGCTGGGTCAGGCTGAAGCCAGGAGCCAGGAGCTTCTTCCAGGTCTCCCACGTGAATGCAGAGGCCCATACCTGGGCCATCTTGTGCTGCTTTCCCAGGCCATTAACAAAGAGCGGGATGGGAAGTGGAGCAGTCGGGACACAAACTGGTGTCCGTGTGGGATGCCAGCATCGCAGAGGGTAGCTTTACCCACCAAGCCACAAAGCCAGGCCAGTAAGCAGCCTTTAGCTAAGGCTTCACTGCACAGAACTAACTATCTGCCATGTAGGCACCTGCTGATGGGCTGGGGGAAAAAACTAAAAAAACTCAAAGAAATACTGCAGCAGACTCCTAAACATCAAAAGTGTCGGGGTGGTAAAGGCTCTTATCTCCCTTCTTCCAGCAGATTTCCAATGTCCTTTAAGCTCTGACCCTCACTCATCAACAGGAACTGTGGATGCATGAAACTGAGTCTCCCCATCAGGAGTCTCCTGATCCCTGGAGGGCGGGGAAGGGTGCAGGAACTCGCAGCTTTGACGAAAGGCCCATGCCTTCCGATACCTCCCCCTGCACTGGAGAAGGGCCAGGTGCACTGGGCTGGAGACTGCCTCCAGCTGCACTCCTCAGAGTCAGCCACCCCCGGGGGCTCTCCCAGGGCTGCTCTGCGAGGGGCTTCCCGGGGGTCACCTGCAAGGTGAGAAGGAGGCTGAGAAAAATATCTTCTAACACTTAAAAATCGTGAGAGAGACTCCAGTAACAATTTTATGCCTGTTGAGTCTGACGGATTTTTTTTTTTTTTTGACAGGCAGAGTTAGACAGTGAGATAGAGAGAAAGGGCTTCCTTCCATTGGGTCACCCCCGAAATGGCTGCCACGGCCAGTGAGCTGCGCTGATCCGACGCCAGGATCCAGGTGCTTCTCCTGGTCTCCCATGCGGATGCAGGGCCCAAGCACTTGGGCCATCCTCCACTGCCCTCCCGGGTCACAGCAGAGAGCTGGACTGGAAGAGGGGCAACCGGGACTAGAACCCGGCACCCATATGGGATGCCAGCACTGCAGGCAGAGGATTAGCCATGTGAGCCTCGGTACCGGCCAAGTCTGATGGTTCAGAAAACAAGATGTCTCATTTTACGTATTTTTAAATTTCATCATTTCTGTATTTTCTTGAATATTAGGCTGGAATGAACTAGAAAATTTAAAACCCAGCCTACGCCTCAGAGAGTCTGTTGAGTGTCACTGTGGGTGACAGCCTGCATCCTTCTCTCATGAGAAGCCTCAAACACCACAGACCCCGGAAGTGCAGTGTGCTCACCTGCACACACCCTAACAGCCAAGTATCCCAGGTGCCTCAGGGCACACAGCACGGGGAGATGGGAGGTGGCCGAGTGCCCAGTCTCCAGGATGCAAGAAGCTGTCTGATGGCTGCAAATCCAGCGCAGGAGGCTGGACTGAGATGGAGAGCAGGCAGGAGCCTCAGACCTGGGCACTTAGCAGGCCCCCAAAACTGTAACCCAGTGAGTAACTCACTCCTGTGGGGCAAACACCATCAGATGACTGCACTGGGGGCCAGAGGATGTCGCCAATACAGGCTGCAGGTGCCGAGGTGCACACTTCCACAGGTCCTGTCTGTAGTTGCTCTAGACAGAGCAACTGGGGAAGCCCAGCAACTGGAGGGGGCAATGCTGCCAACACGCGGAACGCCGCAGCCAGGCGGGGGACATGCAGCACTTTCTGGAAGGAGACGGTGGGCCTCTCATTAGTCCCTTCACTCGGCATCACAATTCAGCGGTGGGGAATAAAAGGGAGTGAAAGGGAGTTGGGGCTCCCAGAGGGACTGCCCACTGCCCACTGCCCGAGCCCTTGCAAATCAGTAGGAAAACAGCTCCATTAGGGATGGGGAATGCCATCTCCTTCAGGCTTATTAGGGAAGCGCAGTTCTGCAGAGCCCTCGATTCTACTGCACCAGAGAGAAAACACAAACCCTCAGATAAGCCACACTGGCAAACAAGAGCCGGCTTCCGTATCGCTTCCCCACAGCTGCTACACACACACACACACACACACCCCTCATGAACAGCCTGTGTGCTTCACGGCCAGAGTTGCCTCCTCTCTCGGAGCTACCTGTGAGACTCCCCAGATGAGGACAAGTCTGCAGACTAGCAGTAAAACACGTGCGTCCCCCCCTCTGGAGTTCCTGCACTGAAGTCCCAGCTCTAGCCCGTGGCTACATCTCCTCCCAGCTAACACAAATCCAAAGCAGCACCACCCATGGCTCAAGCAGTTGTGGTTCCCACCAACAACAAGGGAAGCCTGGGCTGAGTACCTGGCTCCAGCCCCGGCCAGGGCCACTGCATCCAGTGGGCCAAGGAACCCATCTGGAAGCTTTCTATCATTCTCTCTCAAATAAATACCATTTTTATTAAACAAAAAAAAAAAGTTCCCCTAGATGACAACTTGGGTCTTGCAGCCTCAAAATCCACAGCCTTTCTACTTCCTTGATCTATTTCAAAAGCAAATGAATGCTGCACACTGTGAAGGCAGACGTGTCGTTAATTATTTATGCCCAGCAAATGTGTTCCGTGTCTTAGATCCTATGAGGAATCCAACGAAGCGTCCTCTTCAAAAACACATTTCCTCCAAATACTGAAGCTCGCCTAGGCAACTGAAGTCTCCGCCTGCCTCGACAGGCCAAACGGTTGACAATCATTAGAGAAGCACGCAAATACACAGAGCCAAACAAGGGAACTAAGTCAGCCCACGAGGCTCCTACTCAACGCCAGGAAATGTCCCGGCAACTTCCACTGCAGGACTAACTCACAAAGGCTCGCAGCCCATGCAACATGAAGGCAGATGCTCCCCAGAATCAAGGACGCCAACATCTCGGCTCCTTTCCAACACTATGCATCTCCGAGCGACCCACCCACTGCTAGGCAGGAACTAGCCACGGCCTTAATGATCAGTGGCCGGGACAGGAGGAACAGTGCCTGCTAGCGGCCTGCGAGACTATCAGTGGCAGGGAAAGAATTCCTGAGTTGGCGGTAGAAAGAGAAAGAACCTCGGGAGGTCCTCAGCAGCCAAGGTTCTGAGTGCAGAGAATGGGAAGGCAGAGGCAGAACATGCCAGGGTGACCGCCGAGCTCCACCATCTCGACCCCAAACTGGGCAATCTGCTTGCTATGCACCATCTGGAAGGGTGAGGGGCAGGAGAGCGGGCGGGTCCAAGCAGTGACACAGGCGGGCCTTCCCTGGGAGTTCAGTTTGAGGACCACCGTCACGTGTTGGTTATGATGGGACGGTGTGCTAGGATGGTCATCAAGGGATTCTGTCATGCTCAGATAATCACTGAGCACATGAACACAAACGCAGACAGCCGCTACGCCACTGGGTGGTAGGATCTCAGGGGACCACAGCTGTGCACAAAATCCAGCATCCACCTAACCATGATCACGTGGCACACGGCCATCTGACTCTCTAGAAGCCCCCACCAGTGTTTAAGGATGCTATTTATCATTTGATTGCTGCCCAGACTCACTGACGTTGCTTGTTAACTTGTAGACACGTCCAGTAGAAAATCAGGATCTTTAAAAGATTTAAAGAAATATATATGAACAACTATGCAGCTGGCACCGTGGCTCAATAGGCTAATCCTCCACCTGCGGCACCGGCACCCCAGGTTCTAGTCCTGGTCGGGGCGCCAGATTCTGTCCTGGTTGCCCCTCTTCCAGTCCAGCTCTCTGCTGTGGCTCGGGAGGGCAGTGGAGGATGGCCCAAGTGCTTGGGCCCTGCACCTGCATGAGAGACTAGGAGGAAGCACCTGGCTCCTGGCTTTGGATTGGTGCAGCGCACCAGCCGCAACGCGCCAGCCGTAGTGGCCACTTGGGGGCTGAACCAATGGAAAAAGGAAGTCTAACTCTGTCCAAAAAAAAAAAAAAAAAAAAAAAAAAAATTTCAAAATTTTTGCATCCAACCTAACTCATCTTTTAACTCCATTTTTCATTAGTCATTTATGTACCCTCATATGCCATTGCCCTGAGGAGCATTAACCAACTTCTTATCACACCTAGCAAACATAGGCTCCCATTTTTAAATTCCTAATTCCTCAAACTATGCACAAAGAGACACACAGAAAGAGAGAAAGATCTGCCATGTGCTGGTTACTTCTCCAAACGCCCACGATCGCCGGGACTGGGAAAGGCTGATGCCAGGAACCCCAAACCCCATGCAGGTCTCCCCCATGAGAAGCAGAGCCAGGACTCACGCTTGGGCTCTCTGATACAGCACACAGCCGCCACGAGCGGTGTCTTCACTGCTGTGCAACGTGCCAGCCTGCCCCAGAGTTTTATCACCTCACTGCTCGCCTTGCTGATAAATTAAACACAACTAATGCTTGTTTGTATTAGATTTATAAGAAGGCCATTTTTTTCATTTCCTGAAAATGATATGTTAACCAGCAAAGGGTGTATATTTTCTCTAATATTCAGGCTACAATTACTTTTTGTAGGGAACTCTTGAATTTCTTTTTAGTTATGTTTTCAGATGACAAACTATTTCTTGGAACCATACTCTGCTGAGTCTGACTTAAAACCGACAGAGCAGAGTTTTGGTCCAACAGCTGGGATGTCCCACGGGTGCCAGTGTCCTGTGTCCGAGTTCAAATCCTTACTTTCCTTCCAGTCCAGCTTCCTGCCGAGTATCCTGGGAGGCAGCAGGTGACGGGTCGAGCATCTGAATTCCTGTCCTGGGAGACTTGGACAGAGTTCCAGACTCCTGGTTTCAGTCTGTATCCACCTCAGCTGTTGCAGGCATTTGGAAAGTGATCCAGTGAACTCAAGATTCCGTTCCATCTCATTTTTTGTCTGTGCCTATGCATGTCACTCTGCCTTTCAAACAGCCATAAATCAGTAAAACACACACACACACACACACACACACACACACACACACAAAGGGATAGCGGTAGGGGTTTAGGATAGCAGATTAGACACCTGCTTCTTACACTGCAGTGTTCAAGCTTGATTCTTGGTTCGAGCTCTTGATGTCAGCTTTCTGCCAATGCAGACTCTGGGAGACAGCAGTGGAGGCTCAAGTAACGGGGTCCCTGCCACATGCGTGGGAGACCTGGACTCAGTTCCTGCCTCCAAGCTGCATCCTGGCCCGGGCCCAGCTATCGTATCCATGTGGGGAGTCAACCAGCAGACACGGGCTATTTCCACCTATTCTTCTCTGGGTCCCTCAAATAAAAAAAATATTTTTAAAAACAAATAAATAATATAAAAGATGACCTGGTTCATGTGCAGGCTACGTCCTTTCTATCTTTCTATCCCTTTGTGGAAGCTGCACTTTGGGATGTCTAAAGGTTACCAAGTTTCTGGTCCCTGTTTTCACATTTTCCCACCTGCATCCTGACAGGTGGGGTCTCCAGGATGTTTCCGTACTGACCTATCTGTACTGACCTATCTGGAACCTGTCTTTGAGCATACTTCAAAACATTCATGAGTAATGGCACACAAAATGTCTACTGCAGTGCAACAACAACAAAAAAATGAAATCCACAAATACAAGCAGGCTTCAAAAAGATTATGGCAAGCACGCATCATGGCAAAACTTTGAAGAGATTTCAGTTTTCTTGCACCAAAACCAACGTATATTGCAACTCCACGTTTCGTGACAGTTCAGGAGGCTGGCAGTGTCCTCAGGGCCACAAAGGGCACTCCCGGGGGAGCTAAGCCATGCAGTACAGGCAGCGCTGGGTACTGAGCAGACCAGACACTCGCCCCAGAGGGAAGCCCAGCAAGAAAACCACGACCAACACACAGCGACACAACGCGAAGCCACCCAGGCTCCTCCAGCCTCGTTCATCTGCCAAGCCCTTAGCAGCTGGAAAAAGATTTTCTACCTCTATCTGGAATGGGGAATAAGATGCAAAGACAACGCCATTGCCATCAATGACCCATCTCCTACTTAGCCACCAGTATCAACATCAACACACATGGCTCTGGGCTCATTTTCCAGTTCTTGGATGTATCTGCTGAATGAACTTTACTGAATTCATGCTGATGGGAGTTAGGAGCCAATTCAGATAGAAATGCCTTTCACCAGGCTGTAGGTCTAACTGAACAAGGCAGCAACTCATCTGGCAGCCTGAGTTGGGGCGCCCCAACCACTGACTCCGGTGAGTATTTTCCATCCTGATCATATGTTTGGTTTCCTTCCCAACGCCACCTGGGGAGGTCACCAGTCCAAGGGACATGGTGGGGACAAAGGGACAGAATTTCTGCATCTTCCATATTCCACCATGCCACCATCCTTGGTGTCAGTCATGATCCCTACAGGTACTGTCAGGGGTTGTGGGCTGGGACAAGCGCTCTCAAGCTTCCTGAGCAGCCTAGGCATGCTGCCTGTGGTCCTCTACTCAATCCATCCATCCATCAATCATCGATGCAGAGACGTCAGTGTCAGCCAATTCTATCTTCCCTTGTTGCTTACATAAGGCCAGGGCTGGTTTCTAATTAAATCAAATCAAGGCAAAGACCATTATATTTAATTTGGATGGAACATGAACTCCAATCACTTGCTGAGGACAAAGAAAGGGATGACGGACATGAAGATCGCAGCTCAGGACCTCACAGTGCTCAGGCAGCTTCAAAAGGGAGAGACAGGTGCACTGTGTGCTAAGGGACAGGACCCTGCCACTGAAGGTGTTTCACAGAAAACACCCACCAACGTGTGCCCACCCTCCTTTCCCAGTGCCTCCTCGCATCACCGGAGGCTTCACCAAGTACTGCTCCCCGGCTGCACCCTCGCCTATACCTGTAGGGGTTGTGGATGACACCAAGGAGGGCTGCAGGGGAGAATATGGACGACAAGGCTATTCTGCACGACCGGGGTCAGGGAGACCTGAGCCATCGGCCAAGCCTCCCAGGGAGAAGAGGTCCCTGCACAGAGGCTCCCAGCCCCTTCGCTGCGTGTCATGGTCACAGGGAAGACCTCCTCTGAGTAAGAGGCTCGAGACAATGACCAATTCCCACCCACCCTGCTGCTGTGCAGGCTCACGGTGAATATGCCAATAGGAGGTATCTACTTCCATTGGAGTTTGCCCCACTTTCCCCTACTGGTCATCAACTTGACAGCTGGATAGGCCCAGCCCAAGGAGTCTAAGGAATGGAGATGGGGAAGGCCATTTCGAGAATGAGCAATCCAATGGCCTAGATCCTAGTGGCAAATCAAATAAAGGCTACAGGATTCCCAGGCTCATCGTGGAAACGTCCGCCTGGATTTCTGTAGACCACAGGTGCTGTCTAACTTGGTTCTGTGGTCTGATCACACACTGGAAACAGAGAATGATGGCTGCTTCCCCAAAAATGGGCTCTGGTCCCGTATATGAAGCAGAAATGATGATGAACAAGTGGTGAGAACTGAGACTTCCTTTCCAGTGTCTTCTCTTTGGCAGCCACTCTGCTAAATGCATAACACGACTTCCCTCCAGTCAATACTCACAGCTCTGTATTCACCCCTCCACTTTACAGGTGAGCAAACTGAGGTACAGAGAATTGCAGTAACCCATCCCAAAGTCATACATCTGGTGTTCCAGCCAAGAGGCCAACTGCTGTACCAAACTAGGCAAAAACCATGAATTTACCCTTCCAACAAGCGAAATTTAATTATACCGGGTCCAGGGTCCACGTTGTGGCGTAGTGGGTTAAGCTACCACCTATGACACTGGCATCCCATATGGGTGCCAATTCAAGTCCCAGCTGCTCCACTTCCAATCCAGCTCCCTGGTTATGCGCCTAAGGAAGCAGAAGGAGATGGTCCAAGTGCCTGGGCCCCTGCCACCATGAGGGAGATGCAGATGAAGCTCCTGGCTCCAGGCTTCAGCCTGGTCAAGTCCTGGCTGTCGCAGCCACTCGGAGAGTGAACCAATGGACAGAAGATCTAACTCTGCCTTTCAAATAAGTAAGTAAGTCTTTAAAAAATAAATAAATATTTCAGGTCAAGTGACCCAATTTTCATGCAATGACGCGAAAGTGCAGTGATTAGTGCATTTTCAGAAGCTAAAAGCTTTCACACATTGCCTAGGAGAACACCACTGATATGCACTGAATACAGAGAGAGCAAACTCAATTTTTAGAAATGTCTAGGTCTATGAGGCCAGCACTGTGGCGTGGCAGCTAAAGCTGTCACCTGTGATGCCAGCATCCCACACTGGTGCTGCTTCACGTCCCAGGAGCTCCACTTCCAACCCAGCTCCCTGCTAACGGCCTGGGAAAAGCAGCACCAGGTGGCCCCAGTGGCTGGGCCCCTGCACGCATATGGGAGACCTGAATGAAGCTCCGGGCTCCTGGCTTCAGCCTGGCCCTAGGACTGGCAGTTGCTGTGGCCATCTAAGGAGTGAACCAACAGATGGAAGATCTCCTTCTCTTTACCCCTCCCTCCCTCTCTCCCTATCTATCTCTCCCTTTCTTTCTGTAACTGACTTTTAAATAAGTCTTTAAACACAAAGAGACATTTCTAGTGCTGGTTGTGGCATTCTACCGCCCAGCACCAACACAAGGCTCTGCCTTGATGGGGAGGAGCCTGAATCGTGAGGTTTGAGTGCCCTTCCCCCGCAGGTACGCCCTCTGCAGAGAGAGGGAGGGCCCTCAGCTCCTGGGGCTGCCATGGCAAGAGCCGAGATCTGCAACTTGGTGTTTTAAGGCCACCAGAACAGACTGTGGCATCAAGCTTTGTAGATCTTTCTCTTTTTTTAAAAGATATCAAATATACTTCAAAAAGAAAACTTCCAAGAAAAATACCATACATGAAAGGGGGCTGACCAGTCATGGCAGTGACTAAAGCCAGCGTGATGGAAGAAAAGCAATGTGTACACTAACACACGAGGGTTTCGGAGCCCTGCAAACTGACATCCCACCTGCTGCTAAATGCTGGCCCAGCACAGCTGTTTTGGTCTGAGAGAGGAAGGCCAGGAAGGTGAAATTTTAGGACAAAGCTCCAGATCTTCAGGTGTTGGCCAGAGGCAGCCCGTCTAAGGCTTGGCCACCCCCGGGAGAACCACCACACCCCAGGAGACAGGGTTTCCAAGGAAGAGGCCTAAGGGACGGCAGCTGGGGCTCTGCGGTGTCAGGGCGCCTTGCACCAAGAGCGAGGGACTGTAGCACGCTCCGTCTGCAGCATCTTGCTCAGCCCCACCCGGACGCCCACCTCACTGCCTCCAGCCACTGCTTTCTCAAGCCCCAGCACTAAGCCCAGGTTTCTCAATGTACCTCTCTTTCCCTCTCTCCCTCCCTCTCAGGCTACTGGAGATTGCTTCCATGTTTCCTTGTCTCAAGTGTCTTTCTTATGATGACTTCACGGAAGTCTGTCTGGCCTGGGGCCAGCACGGTGATTCCACATGTTCGGCTACCACTTGTAAAGCCAACGTCACATATCAGAGCAAGGGGTCCAGGCCCGGCGGTTCCACTTCCAACCCAGTTTCCTGCTAATGGGCCTGGAATGGCAGCGGGGGCCGGCCCAAGTACTTGGATCCCTGCCACCCATGCGGGAGACCTAGATGGAGTTCTAGGATCTTGGCTCAGGCCCAGCCAGTGAGTCCAACTGGGGAGTGAACTACTGGACGGAAGTAACTATTCCTCTCTTATTCTCTCCCTTTCAAGCAAATAACATAAATCTTAAAAAACAAACTTTGTCTCGCCTCTCCTCCAACCTCTGGAACTGCCTGTCCAGATAACATCACCTAAATCAAATCCCCTCACCCTGCCCCTCAACAAACTGAGTTTCATATTTTATTTTCTTCCTTCTCCCACTTAAACAATGTGCAGTTCTCTCAAACTACTAAGTCTGGAAGGGGGATGGAGGGACTTTCTTAAACTGATCTTTGTATCTTGGACTCATACTATGGGGCCAAGTCCCCTAGGATATCTTCAGATTTCGTCATCGTCATCAATGATTTCACAGCACAGGTGCAGCAGGAGGGGCAGGCAGTCCGCGGCCCTGCAGAGTTGATCTTCTCCCTCCTGGACTTGCTGAGTGCCTCCCGACGGCCACCAGCACTCTCTAAACAGAGAACCCACATTCTGAAAAGCACTATGTATCAATCTTCAATACATGTTGCACAAAAAGTTTATGTTTCTAACCTCACTTTCCCCAGAAACTTTTTGAAGTAGCTTCATATTCCAGACTAAGCAAGCTGTAGACATCATTCCCTTTGCCTACCTGGAGAATATTCCAGAATAAAGCACTCGACTTCTCTTCCCCACCGTCTCGCAGGTCAGGTCCATGTTCTGGTCACCCCATCTCTGCTCAAAGGCTCCTAAGTTCAGGGTTCCCCTCCTACTCTCGCAATGTCACCCAGAAATGAGTGCACCCAGGGGACAGGTGCTAGGATACCGTAAGCAATCATCCACTTTGACCCAGAGACCCCACATTTGCTAGGAGAACATGACATGAACATAAGCACTACAGATGCAGTGCTAAGAAAAGCCATGGCATAAAATGCAGAAATCAAAATTGTATTACTACCTTTACCAAAGCCACTCTGTCCACTAGCCAGAATCGTTTCATGTGTGTACTGTCCACTTCTCTGCACGCTCTGTCTCGGCCGTGTGCCAAGGGTTCACACCCACACTCATCTGTGGACCCTCCTCCGGGCAGCACTGATCCCACCACCTGTTCAGGCTAAACCTGCAGCATTAACCTACGTGCAATCCCTTCAGGGATCTCTGATGCGCAGAACCTGGACTCCCGCCCAGCACGTAAGGGCCCAGTGACCACGGCCTCTGCTGTCCAGTGCCACCCGCCCCTTCATAACGAACTCTCAAATCTCATTAAACACATCGTCCATTTGCTGTGCTAGTCCCTCCCCTCCATTTCCCTTGGTTATGGCTTTGGCGCACACAGAACCTTATTAACAAGCAAGGGCATCTCGGTAGCATTTGAACAGGAAGCCAAGGCAGAGCCTCTATCCAGAGCACACGTGACTGCATGACAGACGTATCTGCACTAGCCGATAATGAACTCAGGGCAGGCTCCGGCCTCGTGGTTAACACCCTGGCAGCCCAGACTGGAGTATTGGAATAGAGTTCTGACGTCAGTCCTGCTTCACGTTTCCCACATACGCATGCTCTGCGACACAGCAGTGAGGGCTCACCAGAGGGTCCTGCCGTCTACCTGGCAGGCCCAGACTGACTGTCCACCCCCCAGATTCAGCGTGGTAGAGTCCCTCCTGCCACAGGCACTTGAGGAACCAAGCAGCTGTCTTGTGCTTGTGGTGTCTCTCCTACTCCCTCCCTTGTCCCCTCTTAAGTAAATAAAACAACAAATTCAAGAATGAATAAGGCACTCACTTAGGAAGTCTACCAGGAAAAAGAAAGTTATTATTTTGCATTGAGAGGGCTACTCAGTTCAGTGGTACACAGGAGGCTGGCGCTGTGGTGTAGCAGGTACAGTCGCTGCCTGCAGTGCCGGCATCCCATCTGGGCGTTGGTTCTAGTCCCGGCTGCTCCACTTCCAATCCAGCTTTCTACTATGGCCTGGGAAAGTGGTGGAAGGTGGCCCAAGTGCTTGGGCCCCTGCACCCATGTGGGAGACCCAGAAGAAGCTGCAGGCTCCTGGCTTCCAATCAGCCCAGCTCCAACCACTGCAGCCACTTAGGGAGTAAAGATGAAGACCTCTGTCTCCCTCTCTGCCTCTGCTTCTCCATAACACTGCCTTTTAAATAAATAAATAATTCTTTTAAAAAGAGAGTACACAGACAAAAGCCTGCTTTAGGGCCATGTCCGTGATGGGCAGGTCTTCATACTGCCTACTTCTCAAATTCCAATTTTCGTCATCGTCAAGAAGAGACCAGAAAGGACTGCCCCCGATTTCTCCCACCCACACACAGAAATCCCGTGACTGGAAGCAGCGCAGGGAGGTGAAGCAGGGATCCAGAATGACCAGGGAGGAGACACACAGGGTGGAGCACGGGCCCATCTTCAGGCCACTGATGTGTCCACTGGGAACGCCCACAGTGCTACAAGCAGGTGCTACAACCATGTGGTGCTGTGAGAATGACATGGGGCAACACCTGGCATCACTGGCAGAGAGGACTGCTGCCGTGTAGACCCTGCCTTCGGTATCAGTGTGGACGTGGAATAACCCCCAAGGGCTTGGCCCCCAAGACCTCATGCTAAATATATTCAGAAAGCTGAACCTTAATCCGATAATGGAGTTTGGAGGTGTGGCTTTGGGAAGTGACTGCAGTGGACCCCTGATCACTGAATCCTGGTGGGCTTTTAAAGATTGCACACACACCAACGCAGGCACACTCCTCCAGCCCGTGATGCTCTGGGTCACCTCCAACTCTGCCAGTAGGGGCGTGGTCACCAGAGGCCAAAACAATGGGGCTGCTCAATCTTGGACTATAAACCTGCAACATCGTGAGCCAGAATAATGTCCCCTTTTCTCTTTCTTTTTAAGATTTTATTTGTTTATTTGAGAGGCAGAGCTATACAGATAGGGGAGACAGAGATAAAGGTCTTTCATTTGCTGGTTCACTCCCCAAATGGCCACAATGGCCGGAGCTGGGCCGATCCTGAGCCGATCCTGAGCCAGGAGCTTCTTCCAGATCTCCCACATGGACGTAGGGGCCCAAGCACTTGGGTCATCTTCTACTGTTTTCCCAGGCTACAGCAGAAAGCTGGATGGGAAAAGGAGCAGTAGGCATGAACCTGATATGGGATGTCAGCATTGCAAGCAGAGGCTTAGCCTACTATGCCACAGCGCTGGCCCCATAAGCTCCCCTTCTTTACAATGTTGGCTGCCTCCGGTGTTTCACTGGAGCAACAAAAAGCTGACATATAGAAAGCCCCAGTGACAGAACTCCCAGGAAAGGGTGCTTAGAGTCCTAGAATTACAGCCACAGGGCACTGGGGATCTACAGGTGGGGATTTAACAACCTGAGACCTACAAGAGCCTGCTTAGCTGGCTGGATCTAATGAGGAGCTAAGTACAAAGTGTTTGCAAGCCTCTAGCAGGCACCAGGATGCAACTTGAATGTGGGTGTCTATTGCAGACATTTGGAAACACAGCCCAGTAGAACTCATACTTGGAGAAAAGCAAAACCAGTGAGGGAGAGAGATACACGTTATGGGGTTGTCAGGTCAAAACTATAAAAATATGGGGGGAAAAAGCCAAAGACAGATCGTAGAGGAGACCTTGCATTTAAGGGTAGAAGAAGAGCCAGATAATGAATGTTTAGCAACAAAGAACAAAATCCAGGGAAGTAGGAAATGTTAGGAACAAAGCATCAGAGAAGCCACAGACAGGAAGCATGGTCAGGAGGGGATTACAAACACTCTCCACCCCGCTGCCCGGTAGATCTATGCACCCAAGTGAGCTAATCCACAGCTTTTTCTTAGGCCTCCACTTGTAGATCGTGAGTGTCAAGGACTCCAAGCAGCACGCCTTGGAAATTCTGCCACTGTAGCCCCCTACAGTGTCATGTCTAAGAGCAATGAAGAGTAAGAACTGCGGGGTGGCAGGTGAGGGAATGTCATCACCAGGAGGGTATCCGGGACCCCCGAGGTAGTGACTGGAGCAAACACGAGACGGCAACGAGGAAGCAGCTGGTGGGACTGACCATCACTATCCAGGACCCGGTGTCTCCAACACAGCAGTGGGCAGAGAAATAAAACAGCAGTCACCGAGGCCAAGGGACACTGTCAATGACCTGATGTACTGCCAAGTTATTCCTGTTCTATTATTTATACACCCAACACCTTGCTACCTCCTCTAACAGAAGTCCCACCAGCAAAAACTATATGAAGCAGAACCAGCAACAGGAAGGTGCTTCTCCACGTAATTCAAGGCTGACATCACCTGTGCGGTAGTTAGTTGGATGGCACAAAAGCAAAGTGTTCAAGGACTTCAAGGATCCCTGATCATCTCCTCCATCTTCCACTTGTTAAAGAGAGGGGTGGCGCTGAGAGCAGATGCCAACAGGCTCAGCAGTGGATTTGCGATCCTCAACCCAGGCCCCTAGGTGGGACCAGTATGTTCATCAAGAGAAGGTAAGACCTCTCTCTGTTGTCCTGTCTGTTAAAGACCTCTCACATAAATAAGAACTGAAGCATGAGGTAGAAAGAAGACAGGCAGAGAAGCGCCGCCACCACCCAGGGAGCTCCTAATTATGCAGCCGGCACAAGCTAGGCAGCCACGCCCACAGCTGCCCTCCTTAACAACCAAGTCCAAAGCCAAGCCAGCCAACGCCCTCTGCTCCAGTGCCTTCACACTACCAGACAGGATTGCCCAGCAGAGAAGGGGACTTGGAACCAAACCAAGTCATCACACCGTTTCCATTTCTTAAAGAACAAGAAGTTCAGCAGAAGCTCAACGTGGAGAGCTGGAAATCCCATGGAAGAGAGAGATTGATTTTTCTACTCACGGAGGTTAAAATAATGATTATGGCTCGACAAGACTGAGTGTGAGGCCTACAGAGCAGCCCCAACCGCCCTGCCTGCTCCTCACAGTCTCTCACTGGCCCTGCTCTTTGCACAGACGGGCAACACCCTCAGTCACTCACCCCACCCAGCCACCATTCCTGTGCACACGGCACCTCGGCAGCATGGAGGCTGCCCCGACCACGTCACCTCCTTAGCAAATTGCCAGGAGCCTGAATTACTCACTGCAGAGAACTCATACGCACCCACGAAGGCAGCAGCCCTAATAGTTGTTTCACGACTGTGTACTTGCAGAACTACTCGTACAGGGGAGAGAACCAGACCAAGTGAGAAGGGAGGGGAGGCTGGAAGAGTGTGGAAGGTGTGCCAAAGAGAGGTACTCACTTCCTGGTTCTGCTACAATCAATGGCTACAAACCTAGTGGCTCGAAACAACACAGATTTATGATCCTCTAACTCTGCAGGTTGGAAATCCAGAACGGGGTCCCTTGTGGCTGAGAAGAAGGTGCTGTCAGGGGGTCCTCCCTCACAGAAGCACTGGGAGAGTATGCTCCTTGCTTCTTCACATTTCTGAAGCCACTTCTGGTTCTTGCCTTGTGGCCACCTCGGCCTGACCCTGACCTCTTCTGTTTCCTTCTCCAGAAATCCGACTCCTGCCGGATGAGGAGAGGGGACATCTCCTCATTTTAATGCAATGATTGAGCTCAGTGGGTTAACAGTGCCTACATTACTGAGTGCCACCTAGTCAAAACACCGCATCCAGAAACTACTTCCCACATCACTGTCAGGCCACAAAACACTAAATGATCCCTCTCATTGCCTCCCCTGTCCCTCCAGGAATTTCTTGCTGTCTCTACGTTACATAAAATGGCCAATCAAAAATAAAATGTATAGCAGTTTCCATAAACACAACTGATTAGAAATGGCCACCAACTCCTTAGAAAACTAAATTTGCAGGACCGGCACAGTGGGTTAAACCACTGTCTACAGCGTTGCCACCCATATGGACTCAAGTTCAAATTATGGCTGCTCCACTTCTCATCCAGTTCCCTGCTGATGGCCTGGGGAAAGCAGCAGAACGTGGTCCAAGTACTTCGGCCGCTGCACCAACATGAGAGACCCAGATGAAGCTCCTGGCTTCAGCCTGGCCCAGCCTTCACTGATGGGCTGCCATTTGGACAGTAAACCAGCAGGTGCAAGATTGTTATCTCTACCTCTCTTTCAAATAAAAAAAACCTTAAAAAAAAAAAAAGCATCCCACAACCACTCGCAGCATAAACACTCAAGCAGTGTTAGCTATTACTGCAATCATCCCTGAGATTCTTGTCTCCAAAGCTGTCAACTTATCCCTAATTAACAGCTAATTTTCCACGAAGAAATCCGGGCTCCTTCCAAGGTTAAACCATCCTGATAGCATTTTATTTTCAAGGCCAAGAGCCTCCCCAAAGCCTCCTGCTGGCTTACAAATTAGGATCCACTCTGCATTCGGAAGCTCAGGCAAATCCCCTCGTGTGTCTCCAGACTCGAGACCCCACAGCTGATGGAGTGTCTCATTATGTCGCTGGCAGTTCCCTACAAGAGGTGGGAGAGGGAGGGGAGCAGGAACATGCTCTTGGAAATAATTGAAATGAGAAATGTCACCTTGAGTTTAGTGTCAGTGTGCTTCCACTGAGCTTGGACTGCAAGAGAGGCAGTAGAAACAAAATGACATTTCCAAAAAATACTAACCTGTGCGCGAACAAATCCATCTTCCATTAATATTTGATTTTTTTTTTGTTCCCGCATTGATTGCTTTGACACGCCTGTCACCCAGCTGAGTCCCACTTCTTCAGCAGGCAATTTCCTGACAGAATTCCTTGAAGGGGCTGGACGTTAGAGGCCACGTCAAACTGCACAGGTGTGCCAGCATCGGCAGTGGCTGGCCAACAACTGATTCACTGGCCAGGGCGGTCGGGACAACCAGCAAAGCCCCTCTCTGCACTCTGCCCTTTGGGAGGCCAACATCACACAACAGAAGCGTTGTGACTGGATGACGTACAGCACGGGCTCCAGGTTACAGGTGCTGACACAAGGCATTCCAGACTTTTCCTCAAGAAATCGAGCGCAGAATCAGAGATTCACTGCCCACTGATCTTTGAGCAAATGATCCGCTGATGCATCTGCCCTCTGGTTTTGAAGTATTTGATGCAGCCACATTTGGAACTCCCCACTGGAAAGTGTAGTTATCTGGGAAGTCACCAACACGTTTATATACTATTCTATACTATACTGTGTGAGAGGCAACCCAGAGCGCAAGAACAATTGAAAGGATCCGTATGTGCCGGAGCCAACCCTGCTGCAGGCTTGCTCTTCTGAATCAAGTCTGCCTAGGACAGGCAGTAAGCCTGCTTCTGAAGGATCTCCAAGAAGTTCACAGAGAATACGTACTGCAAAGAACATTACATTTGGAATATTTCTGCACCAAAAATAACTATCTTTCATGCCATTTTCCAAGAACTTCCTCAAGTCCCCTCGTGTTTATCAAGTTGTATTTATTGGAAAGGCAGACATAGAAACAGGGACAGGTATCTTCCACCCCCTGGTTCATTCCCAAATGTCCCCAGTAGCTGAGGATGGGCCAGGGTAAGACACAAAACTGGAATGCAGTGCGGGTCTTACGTGCAGGTGGGAGACACCCACGTACTTGGGCAATGATCTGTCTCCTGACAGAAGGTGGCTGGATCAGCAGTCGAGTGCTCACCTGAACCCAGGAACTCTGATACAGAGAGATTCTGTTCCAACCACTTTATGAACCACCCCCACCAAGTCCCCTCAAATATTAATCAGTATTCCCAGGCAGTATTTCTGGTTGCACACCATTTCTCCAAGCATGGCACTTTTAAAGCACATTTACACTCTTGGCTGCCCTCCCTTCCCAGAGGGAAATCCAAGCCCTCTCCCCTTGAGCCTGCACAGACTGGAGACTGCTCCAACCAACACTAGGTAAGGAAGGTGGAAGTGACACAGTAAGACGTCCCAGCCTAGGCCCAACAGCTTCTGCTCTGCTCACTGGGATGCTGTCTGGGAGCCCTGAAGCCCTAGGTGACAAGTCCAGCTATCCATACACTCCCGTGCTGTGAGGACACCTGAGCCACATGTGAAGTCAGAGGGACCGTGCTTAATGTCCCAATAGAGCCCACCTGTCAAGTCACACCCCAGCTCAGACACACGAATCAGCAAATTCTAGTTGATTTATGATCCGAGCCACAGCAGCTTCCAAGCTGAGGCTCCTCCCATCATCAGAGGCCAGTATCCCAACTGTACACTTGAGAAAGTGTTGACCTATATGTATTTTGATCAAATATTTTATGCCACTAAATATTAGAGTGACTTGTGAAATGATGACAATTAGAATATTTACCCCATCCCAATTTTTTTTAAAGATTTATTTTCTTTATGTGAAGGGAAGTGTTACAAAGGGAAACAGAGGAAGAGATATTTCATCTGCTGGTTGACCTTTCAAGTGGTCACAATGGCCAGGGCTGTGTTAGATCAAAGCCAAGAGCCAGGAGCTTCATGTGGTCTCCCATGCAGGTGTAGGGGCCCAAGCACTTGGCCCATC
Source organism: Sylvilagus bachmani (assembly GCA_015711505.1). Classification (NCBI taxonomy): domain Eukaryota; kingdom Metazoa; phylum Chordata; class Mammalia; order Lagomorpha; family Leporidae; genus Sylvilagus; species Sylvilagus bachmani. The sequence continues at coordinate 5,400,910 of CM027389.1, forward strand.
TTCTGCTGCTTTCCCAGGCACATTAGCAGGAAACTGCATCAGAAGTGGGTCATCCAGGACTCAAACCGGCACCCATGAGGGTACCGCCAATGGCTTTTACCGGTAATGCCATGATACCAGCCTCACCCGATCCCAATCCCAGAGCAGAGGTGCACATTAAGGAGAACTTGCTTGTGTGCGATCTAGACTACAGTGTCCCTCTCTTCAGAGTGGTGCAACCAACACTTGTACTTCCTCAAGAAAACATGGCTGGTGTACAGGGCTGGGGGCAGAGGAAGGGGAAGACCGGTGACACCACTTGGAAACAGCACTGGACACATATATTCACAAAGCATCTGCAAAGACAGCTGGAAGCAGCCTGGAGCACAGGCACAGGGCTTGACCACTGCACAACATTAACAAGCATCCAAGGGACTCCGATTACCTGGAAATCATTCCAGAAACTTGATCTGGGTTTCTTACCTTCAGCTGAAATCTATTTCCCGCATCAACTTCTCCGGCAGGAACACTGAACTGTCCTCCAGCTTAGATCATCTTCCCAGAGACTACGGGCGCATTTCCCCACCAGGAGAACCACGCACAAGCCCCACGCACTGATGACATGGTGTAACTGATGATGTCGGACTGTCTCAATACTGCCTTTGGGATTCCCAAGGGATAATTTTTCCAATTCTTTCATTCCTTTTATGTTTACTGCCCACTAGAATTCTGGTTTTTCATTAAGCTTTCTCTCATCAAACGTGGGGATTTGGACACCTTACTGTGTAGTCTGTAGACAAAAGGCAAAATCAATACTTACCTCTTAGCCTTGAAAGCTCTAAGGGACTTTTTTTTATTGCTGTAATTATTCGGTTTTACTTTGCATTTCTGTTTTAGAAGGACTGTGAATTTCTCTAATCTTATATATTAATTATGCTTTTATCAGTTATAGTCATTTTTATTGTTATTTTGAACACTAAGAGCCCTGGAAATTTGGTTCTGTGTCTTTGTAAAAGACCATTTCAGTTTTTAAATATCCTCTGCTCTGTAGTCCAACAAGACATCCCAGGAATAACCACAACACCCAGTGTAGCAGACATGAAATCTGCAATTTCCCCAGGAGCCGAGGTTATTTCAATGAGAAATGGGACACAGGTAACAACGTCTAAACACCAGGAGCTGTCACCTAAGAGTTCTGCATTACACTTGTACCTTCTTTTCCCAGGGTAACCATGGTTTCTAATTACAGGAATACATCTATATGCTCTATAATTTAAATACATTGACTTCTAGATTGCAGTATCAACATTGTTTCCAAAAATGTAACTACTCCACACTTGTTAAAGTTTATTATATATTTTTCTCCTTTAGAATTTATCTCCCAAAGGATGCAATTACTGTTACATTTTTTTAAAAAATCACCTGACCTAGGGCTAGTGTTTTGGCATAGTGGGTTAAGCAGCCACCTGCAATGCCAGCATTCCATGTGGATGCCACTTTGAGTCTCAGCTGTTCCACTTGTGATCCAACTGCCTCTACTGTGCCCGGGAAAAGCAGTGCAAGTACTTAGGCCCATACACCTAAGTGAGAGACCCAGACGAAGCTCCTGGCTTCTAGCTTCAGCCTGGCCCTGGGAAGTAAACCAGCAGACTGAAGATCCTTCTCTCTGTTTCTCCATTTCTCTTTGTAACTGTGTTTTTAAGGACTTGCTTGTTTACTTGAAAAGTAAAGAAAAAGAAAAATCACTTGAGCTTCTGACTTTTGTGGGTATTTTTACTAACTTCAAATGTGTTTACTTGCTCAAATATTCTATTGTTGTGCGGGGTGAACAAATTTTAAAAGTATCGCATTATGGGACGGCACTGTGGCATGGCAGATTAAGCCACGACCTGCAGTACCAGCAAACCATATGGGCACTGGTTTGAGTCCCGGCTGCTCCACTTCCAATCCAGCTTGCTGTTAATGCACCTGGGAAAGCAACAGAAGATGGCCCAAGTCCTTGGGCCCCTGCACCCATGTGGAGCACCTGGATGAAGCTCCTGGCTTCGGACTGGCCCAGCCCTGGCCATTGTAGCCATTTAGGAAGTGAACCAGCATGTGCAGGACCTCCTCTCTCTGCCCCTGCCTCTCCCTCTCTGTAACTCTGCCTTTCTAGTAATGAAAGAACACTGCATGAAATGATGTGTGGTCAGATTCATTTAATCTGAGGTTCTCTAGGAGCTATCACTATCTGTGCGATCATTACACATCTTCTCAAAGTCGATGAGACATAACTTGACAACAACCCACTTGAATGTTATGCAAACATCCCTGGAGCAGCCCCAACCTGAACCGGAAAGCGACCCATGGCCACAAGGTATTCATGCTCCAAGACTGGCACAAGCTCTTTACCCCTGTCATGGGATCCGTTTCCTGGAGTCAAAGCTCTCTAGAAGTTGACCTTAAAACATTGGACAGCTGGGAAACTGCCCAGGGCAGCGGGACTCCACCCAGCTTTCCCTTCTGCTCGGTAACGCCCCGCCTGACTGTGCCCCAGGGCTCACGCCATCACCGTTTCTCTTGTACAGCCTGTGGGAACCTGGTCCTCCGTCCTGTCACATCCTGCAGAGGACGTCTCTGGAACTGCTATTCATCTTCCCATCGTGTACTGCTTTCCCTGGCCTCTGATGGCTCCTGTTTAGTGGCACCGGACACAATTAAACTGCAGCTCTCCACGGGGTCATGACTCACTGAGGGTACACGTACCTCCCTCCTCACATATTAATCCTTTCTTCATGACACTGGTAACCAAAATGCTTTCTTCTAGGTTTTTTATAATAAATTGCACATTACCATTATCTATACCCTGTGTCCAATACATCACCTGAACATTTTCCTCTTAACCATCATCTGACTTCAGGAATTTTCTGTCTCTGACATAACTGCACTTTTAAATTGACACATTCTCCAGGAAAACATTCAAAACAAACTCTCATCCCCTCCCATCACTTCTTGAAAGCACCTTTGTGTCGTCAGCCCCTGGCGTCTCCTGCCAGTGCCCAGTGTGTGCCAGGGCAGTTGGATAGTTCTGCCAAGATCACGGAGGTGGCATCAGAGGCAGAGTAACAACAACAGAAATAAGGAACATTCTGGAGAGCAGCTGGAGCAGTCTACCGAGGGGAGGGGCTACTTGTTTTAGGTTACAGCAGTCAGCAGAGGCCCACCACATAGGGCCCGAGGCGTGCGACTAAGAAATTAAACTGCTGCACGCGATGCCTGCACCCTGGATCAGAGTGCAGGCTCCAGTCCCCGCTGCTCCTCTTCTGATGCCGCTTCCTGCTACTGATCCTGGGGAAGCAGAAGAAGATGGTCTAGGTATCTGGGCCCTGCCACCCATGTGGGAGACCAGGATGGAGTTCTAGGTTCCTGGCTTCAGCGTGGCCATTACAGCCATCTGGAGAGTGACGTAAGATTTTCTCCTTACTCACCCTATCACCACCATGGTCTCTGTGCTCTCTCAATCACTCTTGCCCTTGCTGTCTCTTTCTCTGTGTGTGCGGGCATCACTCTGCCTTTCAAATAATGTATCTTAAAACAAAATGTAGTTATTTTCAATGCAATAAGAGGCAAATAAAGAGCTTTACGCAGTGGTGTGGCAAAGCAAAGATTTCATTCTTAAACCTACCCCTCAGTGAAGAGACACAGGAAAGATTGCTTGGGGAACAAGGACTCAAGTTCAGAGACAATTTGGGACGTCACAGTGAAAGGTCAGGTGACGACCAACAATGGTTTCATCGAGATCAGCGACAGAACAGACAGAAAGAAGGGTCAGAACAAACTCTGTAGATTGGATGAGAGTCGCTGATGAGCTCAGTGGGGTGGTGAACGGAAGGGAGCAAGAGGTGGATTCTTAAGTCTTCAGCTTCAGAAACCAGGGGTTCTGTGACACCACAATGGAGAAAGACGTTTGATGGAAGGAGAATGGGGAGCCCAGACATCTGGCTTGGCCATGCCCCAGGTTAGGGGCCGCCTATACTGTCCAGCATGCACACCAGGTAGGAGATTCTATGTGCTGCCCTGGAACTCGGGGACCAGAGAGGGCAGCAACAACGTGAGAAGTAATGGAAAAAAGCACTGGCTGAAACCTCCCAGGGGAGCTGTGTTCAGCAAATAAGAGGACTAAGACCCAAGTTGTTTGGCAGTGACACAGTAAGGCAGGAGAAAACTAGAAAAGTGTTGGGTCCGGCGCTGTGGCTCACTTGGTTAATCCTCCACCTGCAGCGCCAGCATCCCATATGGGTTCCGGGTTCTAGTCCTGGATGCTCCCCTTCCAGTCCAGCTCTCCGCTATGGCCTGGGAGGGCAGTGGAGGATGCCCCGAGTGCTTGGGCCCCTGCACCCGGCTCCTGGCTTCGGATCAGCGCAGCAGGCCGGCTGTAGCGTCCATATGGGGAGTGAACAATGGAAGGAAGACCTTCCTCTCTCTAACTGTCAAAAAAATTTTAAAAGAAAACTAGCAAAGTGTCTATCATCAAAGGCAAGAGTGAGATGCTTGTGAATGGAGTGAACTTACTGGCATCTAACTCAGATCTGCAAAGGGAAGACCAAGAATCTCAAAGAGGAGGGGGGTGGACGAGCAGGTGGCACGGAAAGGGGCCACCCCTGCTGCTCTGACGCACGTGGTGGTGACTGCACGAGAGCCACACAGTGCCACACTTCATCCAGACCCTTGGCCTGACACACTCCGAAGCAGCTGTCTCTTTGTTTCACTTCTACGTCCTATGACACAACCTCAGGACAAGGAAGCAGCAAACCCAAAGTGGGAGGTCAATATGTAAAAAGCAAAGACAGTCCTTCCACAAACCGGTTAAGACACCACAGCCTATGTGCCTTGTGGGAGTGCCTGGGTTCCAGGCCCAGCACACTGCTCACATGCACTTGGCATCAGGAAATGGCTTAAGTGGTTGGGTCCCTGCCACGCACCTGGGACACGGGACTGAGTTCTGGCCTAGTGAATTCAACATGGCCCAGCAGCAGCTGTGGCAAACCTCCAGGGAGTGAATTATCACACGGAAGATCTCTGTCTCTGTCCCTCTGCCGTTCCAATAAGTAAAAACAAATGAATATCTTAAAGTTCTTTGATTTTTTGAAAAAGTATCACAATTCATGACCGGATCCATCAGTGATTTCTTTAAAGAAATAAAAGGACAAAATCAACATATTTTAAGTCCCAACTAGGTGAGTTTAGCATACACAGGCTACGCTTTGCCATTCTTCATGTCACTTAAGCTCAGAACAGCTGCACAGGGTTAGATTCTGTAGCTCCCACTGACAAGGAAGAGGCAAAGGTTCAGCGAGGCAAAGCAGGTGTCTCTTCCTGCGGTCTAAAGCTAACTTCCCAAAGTCACGCTTCAGGGCCGCCATCTCTGAGCCACATTCAACACCATGACTGCTCTTCAAGGCAATGAAGCGAAGCCGTTGTTTTTAAGAACGTGACGCACTGTTTTCTTCACCTTAGCAGGACTGCTTGCACGGGGCAATGTCCCCACCCATGGGCCATCTCTGTGGCCCTGAGCCGTGCCCTGGCACAGGCAGCTGGCAAACTCCAGCACTCAGCTCAGGAAAGGCCCAAGAACGCACAACGACCATGTTTTCTGAAGACCATGCACTCAAACGTGCATACAGTACCAAAGACACAGTTCTCCCAAGCAGAAGCTGTGGAGTAACAGCACGGAAATCATGAAATCATCACGCTGAATTTAGGGGAGAAATATTGCTAAACCAGTAAAACAAATCGCAGGACAGAAGATTTATAAGAAATCCATAATCGTAATTTCAACCTTGGACAATATTTCCAGTTTTATTTTTTTCCTTATGTTGAGATAGCAAAAATAAAAAGAAAATAGTGCTTAAGAAGCTTCTGTTGGAGACCAGTGACTTCAAGAACATTATTTAACAGCTGTGGAAAAGGGACCTTCAAAGTTTAGTTGTCAGAGGTCAAATAGGATCTTAGCAGCCAAACTCCAAAGCAAAAGTCAGGTTTCTGTCTTTGTAGGACTCGGTTCTTTTTTTTTTTTTTTTTAATGACTTTCCGGCACATGAGTAAAAACCCATGTATATGCATAACCAGTGATACGCATTTGCAACTCAATTATAGTAAACGCAGATTTAATATATATGGTGAGTGCCTTGGTCTCTGTAGAGTTCTGTAATTTCAACCTCAAATATGGGGACAATATTCTTTATTCCAAACCAAATGGCCAAGGATTTTTCAAACTGTCCTGCCCTTTTCAGCAGATCCTTAAGGGAGAGAGGACTCAGGGGAAATGCTCGCAGCGCCACCCAAATGCAGGCGATGGCACTCCACAGGACCCACAGGTGCACAGCAGCAGGTATTCTCCTCCCTCTAAAGGGATTCGCGGCCTTTGAACCTCCTGATTTCACACCGCCCAGGTTTGCAGTTGTGTAAAATCTCTGGAGCTCTGAGGAGTGGCCTGGCCGTAAGAGGTGACACTGTAAAGAAGTCACTGAAACAAGCAGCTAATCCCGAACAGTGGCTGTCATCGGACTCATCTCGACCTCAGTCCGTGCCCGGAACATCAGAACCAGGGCAGCACACCCGAGGACGAATGCTGAAACAGGGTCTGGGCAGCGAGGCGACACCTGCCAAGCTGACACCACGTTCCTAAACGCCACCCACGCTCAGGCCTGCCACTCTAGTGCACGTTCTTGACCAATTCTCATCCCCAGAAGAGAGAGGGTATCAGGCTTGCAAACTGGTTACACGGTCCCTCTCAGATCAACACATGGCGGATATCTTGTCTCAGTCAGCATCATCCAATCTCAACCACATCAAGTCTAAAATAATCCATGTTATCTCTAATGATGAGAAAACTGGGTATCACTGATAGACCTATAGAATTTGGGTAGGTTGTTTTATTCAGATAAAAACCAAGGTATATGGTAATGTTAACAAGAGTCAATTTATAAAAGCATATAAAAATCTTAAATGTGGCTGAACCTAATAATTTTGAAATAGATCAAAACTACGAGAACCCGGCAGAGAAAAAGACGCATCTACACTCACTGTTTGAGAGATGGTCATCAGTTTCATGGCTGACAGACAGAAAACCAGCAGGAACACAGGGCGGCTGGACCAAGCCACCAACCCACTGACCTCACATGAACTAAACATAGTACACTTGACCCAATACACATTGCACTTCAACCACACAGTTCATCAGGACAGATTAACAATCTCTGAGAATTTCACAATTAAGAAAAATGCAGATTTCCAGATTCTAGAAGCACAAAGAATGCAGAGAAAATTACACGACAAGCCCACCACTGACATTCGTATCAGAGGAAAGCAACACAGTTCTCATCTTTATTCTGATAAGCGCTGAGCTGGAGAACGTTAGAATCTAGAGACTATTTCTCTCCTCTCCCCTCCCTCTCTCACCTCTCCCTCTCTTCCTCTCCCCCTCTCCCTTACTCCCTCTCTCCCCCTCTTTCTCTCTTTTTTTCTCTCTCTCTTTCAAGACAGATAAGAAATTCTTTCTCCCTGGATAAAACTTTACCAGCTCAGAGCCACGTCAAAGAGCATTTTCAAATAAGCCTTCATCTACAACATTCTTCCCACATATGAAGGCACTTCAAAAAGTTCACTCAAAGATGGAATCAAAGGTAAGTTTGTTGTGGTGCAAAAAAGAAAAAAAGAAACTTTGAAATTCATGCCTCGTTTCTCATCATACACATTTGTATAAGCATTTAAGGAATTTAAAATTCCGCACCAAAATAAATTTCTTCTCACCAATTTCTGCAAAGGCTCCTCCTGTTGGCAGCCCAGTTCCCCAGGCGGAGCTGCCCCTCTGTCCTACCACTGCTGTACCCCAAACAAACACATTGCACTGCAGTCATGTTCTCCGGACCTTATTGTCTCTGGGGGATCCCCACGTGCACGACAAAGCAGCTTGTACACTTTCCACTTGATGGGTTCATTCATCCAGTCAAAGAGCCCTCCTAAGAAAAGGGGGTTGAAGAGTGGGTCTCCCCCTCTCCTGTCCACAGTGAAACTGAAGCAAGTTGAAAACAAAGATCTGAAAACAGCTGCAGAGGGGAAAAAAATAAAGATCCCATAAAAGAAGACAGAATTACAATGTCAGAACATAACAGGATATCATGTTCCAAGGTCTGAGTGCATATAGTGCTCCTTTCGGACGCAGGGATGCCTCCAACCAACGTTTCCCATAGTAAAAACGAAAAGGCTACCTTCACATCAACCGAAACTCACAGCTCAGCCACAGCAAACCTTCCTTAAATAAACTCCTACAACACTGACTTTTGGAAGAAGAAATCATACACTAGGCAGAGACGACTGAGATGCCAGGAACGAACCATGAGCAAAGCAGCCCAAGGAAGACGTGAGTGCCTCACACAGGCACTGAGCCTGTCGGCTCAGGATCTGGGTTTAACAGAAAATGTGAAGACCTCCAAACACGGCACAGTAACACTGCCTGTGCACGCCTCCAAACTGCTCAGGAAACGCTGTGAAGACTGTGACTGAGGGGCTGTCTCTGTGACACAGCGGGCTAAAGCCCTGGCCTGAAGCACCAGCATCCCACATGGGCACCGGTTCTAGTCCCAAGTCCTTGGGCCCCTGCACTGGCATGGGAGACCCAGAAGATGCTCCTGGTTCCAGCAAGGCACAGCTCCGGCCGTTGCAGACAATTGGGAGTGAACCGGCAGACAGAGAGAGGAAGACCTCTCTGTCTACCTTTTTCTTTAACTCTGTCTTTAAAATAAATCTTAAAAAAAAAAAAAAAAAGACTGATTGATGATGGATATGTTAAGATTAAGAAGGCATGGGGAACCGTCAAGGTAAAAACAAACAATGCCATGTTCACACTAATAAAGAACTCATTTTTGAAAAAAAATCAACATCAGATGAGACAAAAAGGGAGTCAAAACAGCATTACAGCATTTAACACTGGAACAGAAAGAAAAACGTTAAGGAAAATGAGAGAAGACAAGCAAAAGCCAGCTTCACAGTGCAGAGGGTTAGGCTGCCCCGTGTGATGGAGTCCTGGCCACTCTTCTCCTGACCCACTGCCCTGCTAAGGCACCTGGGAAGGCAGGAGACGATGGCTCAAATATCGTCTGGTCTTCTATTCACTTGGGAGATCTGATGGCGTTCCTGGCTTCTGGGCTCAGCCTGGCCCAGCCTCAGTTGCAATTATTTGGAGAGCAGACCCAGCAGATCGAAGATCTCCTCCCATCCTCCCTGAAACAAGCCAGACTGAACAATGGACCTCCCATTTAAAAGACAAAGACTGGATTAAAAACACTGCTCTAGGCTGGCAATGAACATTCTCAAACATAAGGAAGTTGACAGGGGAACAGATGGAAAGAAATCTATTAAAAAGAGCAGTGAGGGGCAGGTGTGGGGCACATCACAGCCTCAAGTGCTTGGGTTCAAGTCCCAGCTCTTCTCCCAACTCTAGCTCCCTGCTAACGTACACATGGGAAGCAGCAGGCAATGGCTCAGGGGGGCAGGTCCCTGGCTCCTACATGGGACACTCATTCATTTTTGAGTTTCCAGGAATTTGCAGAGTTAACCAGCAAATGGGAACTCAGTTCACTCTCTGCTTTTCAAATAATTAAGAATCAATAAAAATTTTTTAAAAACTTAACAGCTCGAAGTTGGGCAATTTGTATTGATTGTGGTGAAGACAACATTTAGATCAAGGAGTATCATTAGGGCTAAGAAAGTCATCGCCTAGGGATAAGTGATCGCGTTTTCAAGAAGATACTGCAGGGAAATCAACCATTTACCACCCAAGCCTTGGGCTCCGGCACAGGGCACAGCTCCCTCAGGAACTTGGAGCTAAAGCTGATGAAAAATAATCAGCAAAGACACAGAAAAACTGAGTAATGCAACTAACTTCTTGATTTGAGTATGGGAGAATTTCAACGTACTGAAGCCCATCAATAAAACATGTGCTAAGACTGACCAGGTCTGAGAACAAGGCCCCCCAAGTAACAAATGATCACTGTGTCCAGCGTGTTCTCAATCACATGTTCTGACCAAAAACACCCATATTTAGGAAAAATTAGGAATAAGTAGGCAATGAATAGTTGCCCTTCTCCCCTATTAATGTTTTTTTTTTCTGTCCAGTTGAAAGTTATGGGG
>CM027389.1:5411158-5452739 GCA_015711505.1 Sylvilagus bachmani
AGCCCTCTGCTGTGGCCCAGGAGTGCAGTGGAGGATGGCCCAGGTGCTTGGGCCCTGCACCCCATGGGAGACCAGGAAAAGCACCTGGCTCCTGGCTCCTGCCATCGGATGAGCGCGGTGCGCCGGCCGCAGCGCGCCGACCGCGGCGGCCATTGGAGGGTGAACCAACGGCAAAGGAAGACCTTTCTCTCTGTCTCTCGTTCTCACTGTCCACTCTGCCTGTCAAAAAAAAAAAAAAAAAAAAAAGAAAGTTATGGGGAATCTGAATTGTGCAGAGGTCTCACTCAACAAAGAGACTGAAACTTGGAAAAGCTAGTGAGTCTCAGAATCTCCAGAATGAGGCCAAAGGCAGCAGGGGATGGAAAAACCCAGGCACTGGCCAGTTTCGTTTGTGTGAAGACGTGAGTCGCTCTCCAGTGAACAGGCAAATTGGATGGACGCAGGATGAATGCAACAGAGTGGGTCCGTGCAAGCTGCCAGAGTGAGGACACAGAACAAAGGGCCCAGGGCTGGCTGGCAAGGTCGAGTTTGCGCTAATATTCCCATTATAGCAGATGACAAAGGAGACGCTGGTGGCATCTGGGATGGCAGAGGGTTAGGGTTAGGCAGTGTGACACCGGCCAGGCAACAGGGTCTTGTTCTTTCCTCCTCCCTATGTGGCAGAATCCACCTCTCTGTACAGTTCTTAAATCCCCCAGGCATCCGCCCACCCCAGCCAGGCCCTAAGCAGCAAAACGAACCCCCGGTCACCCTAACGCACGTTCATCCAGAATCGAGTGCAGATTCACCCAGACTGCAATCAGAAAATGACTCTGCAACAATTATTACTGTTAATACAAAGAGGACTTAGCAACCCAGGTCTTTCTAAGAAGTTCATTAAAATTAATTAATTAAAGACCAGTTTTTAAAATCTATGAGCCTAGAGCCTGGCGCTGCGGTGTAGCGGGTAAAGCTGCCACTTGCAGTGCTGGCATCCCCTGTGGGTGCCGGTTCAGGTCCTGGTTGCTTTAATTCAGATCCAGCTCTCTGCTGTGGCCTGGGGAAAGCAGTGGAGGGTGGCCCAAGGCCTTGGGCCGCTGCATCCACATGGGAGACCCCGAAGATGCCCCTGGCTCCCGCCTTAAGAACATTACAGCTCTGGCCATTGCAGCCATCTTGGGAGTGAACTAGCAGATGGAAGATCGATCGATCGATCTCTCTCTCTGTCTCTCTGTAACTCTGCCTTTCAAATAAAATAAATATACCTTTAAAATAAAATAAAATCCATAAGCTGAGGCCAGTGTTGTGGTACAACAGGGTAAGCTGACACTTAGTGTAAAGTCAAAATCAAAATGGAGTGAGTGTGGCTAAAAACTAATTGCAGATCTCTTGCTTCTGTACATAGTAGTTTTGCTTGCTAACGGCTAAGGGTGGATCTTGTGAAACTATGTGGGCCCACATTCCCAGGAACTAGGTTGACAGAAGTGTGCCCTTCACTGTTATCTTACCACCATATCTTGGGTCTGTTATTGGGTTTGTTATTGTTAACTGTTATTTACCAACCATATTCTGTTTTTCTTTTTATTGTTCACTGCATACCAGGGGTCCAGTTCAAAATTGTGAGCCCTAGTGGACAGAATACTATAAAAAACTGTGTGACTCGGTTGCCAGTCCCGATTTGTTGCCTTGCCTCTCATTTTCAATGAAATTCATGTGTGACTGTCACTGGTTTTTGTAATATTCTATTTTAGCTGATAAGTGGATGCAACTTCCCATACTGAGGGACTTCAGGTATGCACTACTCTGCTTCCAATCTAGCTTCCTACAATGCTCTTGGGAAAGTCATGGCTGATGAACCAAGTGCTCCGTCCCCTGCCACCCACACGGCAGGCCCATAGGAACGTGGCCCAGCACTAGCCGCTGCAGACATCTGGGGAGTGAACATCTCTTGTTCTCAGTTTCTCCCTCTTTCTGGTTTCTGGTTTAGGCCTGGCCCAGACCTGGCTATTGTAGCCAGAAAGATCGATCTCTCTTCTTCTCCCCCACCCACCTCCCTTTTTCCCACTCTCTGTCACTCTGCCTTCCATTAAATGAAAATCTCAACAAAATCTAAAACCTAAGCAATAAAAACAACCACCACAATCACCAAACTCGCATCCTACCATCAGCCAGAAAATACTTTATAAAGCATAATGGTTCTAAAATGCTTTTGGGAACTAAGGTACCAGTAAGAAAACAGAGAATACGAACTCCATTTCCCTGTAAGTATTTGCAAATACACAAACAACAACCCTGTGAAGAGAAAAATCGGTAATAAAACACTCTGTAATATTCTGAATGACAAGCTGTTTTCCTAGCAGACAGGAACTGGGCTGTCAAACTTTTTTGTTTTGTGTTCTAAATATTATTTACTTATTTGAAAGGCAGAGTTACAGAGAGGCAGAGAGAGAGAGACAGAGACAGAGACAGAGAGAGAGAGAGAGAGAGAGAGAGAGAGAGAGGTCTTCCATCTGCTGGTTCACCCCCCAGGTGCTGCAATGGCTGGAGCTGGGCCAATACAAAACCAGGAGCTTCTTCCAGGTCTCCCATGCAGGTGCAGGTGCAAGGACTTGGGCCATCCTCCACTGCTCTCCCAGGCCACAGCAGAGAGTTAGATCCGAAGTGGAGCAGCCGGGATTCGAACTTGCGCCCCTATGGGATGCCAGCACTGCAGGCGGCGGCTTTACCCACTGTGCCACAGCACCGGCCTCACGAAGCCCTTTTTGCATTTACTCAGTGCCCATCACCGTCTGCAGCACAAACTCCACCAACAGAGCCAACGGCCAGAACATTCTGGAACACCACTTCGACAGCGCACAGACTCCCCTAAGGTGATATGACTCAGAGGCACAGGTGTGCTACAGGTAAGGCGCGAGCAGCGGCACCAAGCAGCGCCTAGGAAGCCCTCCCTCCAGGGGTCGGTTAGCCACGGTTCCTGTGCCACCCCAGGCCAGCCACTACTGTTCCCACATGACGATTTGCCGGCACCCAGCCACGCCCGCGGGGGTCAACATCCTGTCTCCAGCTGCCGCGTCTGGGCGGAGGCGGCTCTCACAACAGGTGTCTCCTGCCCAGGTCTCTACCTCCTTCTCCTTCGTGTGCTCTTCATCCTGCACCTGTTCTTAGCCTTAGACAGCCACAAGGATGCAAACGAAACCATCGCGATCTCTAACACCTGCAACCCTTGAGCCCTGGTGCCTGGGGCTCCGCCTCTGCCAACCAGCAGGTGCTTCTCACCATGGGGCGAGTGTGGAAGGCGCTGCCCGTCGGTGAGCAGCCAAGTCCCTGGCTGCCTGGGCCACAGGCCGCTGCCGCCCTCCTCCCAGCCGCCTATCCCAAGGCAAGGGTCTGCGCCCAGCCCTCCCACGTCTTCCCCCCTGCACCCCCTGGGCGCCCCCAGACCTGCGGAAACCCCAGTCCCGCCGCCTCTGAATCCACACGGCCAGCAGGATTCGCACGCACGTTCCTGCTTCGGGATCTGTTTCAGCCACGGCTCTCCAGGCAGACAGAGCCACAGGGCGCAGAGAGGCAGGACAAGGAGCGGTGAGCCGCACTGGCGTACCTGGGGATGCAGGAGGCCAAGTCCCAGGAGAGCCGGGAGCCAGGCTCAGACCACGCCCGAAGGACTCAGAACCCACTGCTGCTGGCGTCCTCCTCAGCCCCGGGGCCACCGGGCTCCACACCCACAAAGCTTGCACTTGGCAGCTCTGAGGAGGGAGGCCCGCAAGCTCCAGGAAGCAGGCCCGAGCTTGGCCTGCCTCCAACTTCCGGTTCCCGCCCAGCCCACAGCCCATTGGACGGTCCCCACCCACGTGGGGGGGGCGGAGCCCCGCTCATGCACCAATGTCTGCAGAGGCGCTCGCAGACACCCGGGCTGCCCGCCAATCACCGTCATCCCGTGCCAGCCAAAGGGGGCGGGCTCATGCCCTGTGCAAGCCCTGAGCCAAGCCCCGCCCACAGCGGCCTGCACCCGTAACGAGGCCAAGGCCAAGTCCAATCAGCCCTCCCGGAAGCAGGGGCTGGAGTCCAACGAACCACAGAACCCAGATTCCAAAAAATGATTCTGTACTCACCTGTTCGTAATTGGCTTCACGACGTCATTCAACCCGCTTTGTCCCTACCTCTAAGTGAGCGCACAGGTAACGTCAACAAGCCTTAAGTAAAATTCACGGGCGGCCATGAAATTGGGACCAGCCCCTTCCTGCACGTAGCTCCACGGACCACACCGAAGCCGAGTTTGATCCCAGCCGCTGAGCCCGGGCAGCTGCCCTGCAGCCAGTCAACTGAGCTGTGAACAGCAACTAGCTGAGCCATGACTGACCGGTGGACTGAGTCAGCTGTAGCCACTGAGTGTGCTGTCTCTCCTCCTGTCTTTCTAGAAATGCTGAGGAACCCGCTCTAGCTCCGAAGATGCCGATCGTGAACTGCTTTCCCCACATGAACTCGCCTAAGCTTCACAGCTCCGAGGGATTTTCGCTGTGTCACAGGTGAAGAGTGGGCTCTCTGCCGACCTGCGGCCGCCGTGGCCAGGTGATTGGCGTCTGCTGCCAGGTTCCGACTGCCCAGGGCTCTAGCATCAGCCAGTTCCTGCTCCATGGTGGGAATGAGCAGCCACCTGGTCTTTGGCAGTAACAGTTCTTAAAACAGGGACTGCATCTCCGCCTTGGGCCTCCATTTCCTTACTTCTGAAAGGAGGCTTGGGGCCGGGGCTGTGGCACAGCGGGTTAACGCCCTGGCCTGAAGCGCCGGCATCCCATAGGGCTGCCGGTTCGAGACCTGGCTGCTCCTCTTCCAATCCAGCTCTCTGCTGTGGCCTGGGAAAGCAGTGAAAGATGGCCCAAGTCCCTGGGCCCCTGCACCCATGTGGGAGACCCACAAGAAGCTCCTGGCTTCGGATCGGCACAGCTCCGGCCATTGAGGCCATCTGGGGAATGAACCAGCATATGGAAGATCTCTCTGCCTCTCCTTTCTCTGTGTAACTCTGATTTTCAATTAAATAAATCTTTGAAAAAAGAAAAAAGAAAGAAAGGAGGCTAAGGGAGTCTAAGGGTGGCCGTGATACAGGTTTGCAGAGAATGACGAAGCTCAGCGGGAGGCACCAGGCACCTTGTCCTGGAGACAGGTGGGTGGCCGCCCCGGGTGCTGTCGGCTAAGCCTTCCCTGGGGTACTTGCTGCACCTGTTTTCTAAGGAGGACACACAACACGATGGTGTCACATTGGGGTCACAGCTGGAGTATGCACACGGAGATAAAAGGCACACGTAAGTGTGCCAAACCTCTTCCACAGAGTCCACTTCCAATTGCACCTCCCTTGGCCTCACCATTTACTGCTCTCTCTCCAAACTTGGAAACGGCCTCACATCAGCTCACAGCCAGGTATAATCAGGCTCTGGCCCACATCGTCACAGCAGAGCCTCTTTGGGTGATAAACGCCTACACCTGTAAGGCTGCACCAGCTGCTTCCCTCCAAGACCTTGCTAGAAATAGAAACTGAACCCCGAGCAAGACATCTCGCAGCAATGCTTTTCCTTTCCGCACGGATTCAGTCCCAGCCCCGCGCCCAGCACATCCTAGCTGTTACTCCGCTTAACCCTGATGACAACCCTGCCAATGAGGAACTCACTTCATGCCCCTTCTGTAGAGGAGGAAGGGGAACCACAGGCAGGTTAAAATGTTTCCAAGCTCACTCCATGAGTGATGAACACACAAAGATGGCCACGAAACCCAAGTGCTCAGACAACAGACCCAGTGACCTTAGCTGCTGGGGGAACAACTGCTGTGGGCCTGGGCTGGGGCTACCAAGGGAGGTTGGGTAGACTTCTTGTCCTCAGAGGCTCTTGGGCTGATAGAAGGATGCAAACTCCGGGCCAGTGCTGCAGCATAGCCAGTAAAGCCTGCAGTGCCAGCATCCCATATGCACGCCAGTTCAAGTCTTGGCTGCTTTACTTCTGACCCAGCTCTCTGCTGTGGCCTGGGGAAGCAGTGGAAGATGGCCCAAATCCTTGGGCCCCCGCACCCATGTGGAGACCTGCAAGAAGCTCCTGGCTCCTGGCTTCGGATTGGCACAGCTCCAGCCATCTGGGGAGTGAACCAGCGGATGGAAGACTGACTCTCTGACTCTCTCTCTGTCTCTCTCTCTCTCTCTGCCTCTCTGTAACTCTGCCTTTCAAATAATTCTTGAAAAAAAAAAAAAGGGTGCAAACTCGAATGGAAGGCTTGCGATGCCCATCACAGTCCCTGGTCCTGGTTCCTTGCCCAGCAGGACACTGCTAATCTATCCTAATTTTTCCCACTGAGTCTGGGCTTGTCACATAGGGCCTCGGAAGATCAACACCAGTCGCTTGAAGTTGGCATTTGAAATGACACTTCTGTTCTACTCTCGCTCCAGTTACAACAAATCTAACTTGAAATATCCTTGTGGCATTCGGCTGGAGCCTGTGAGGGAAGCCAGCGTGGGTACTGACACCACGTGTAATGAAAACTTGAGTAGTAAAGGTTCCTTGCACACTGGCCCAAGCCTAGGGACTAACGTCAGGACAGGCAAGTTGCCAAGAATATTCCTGACCCCGTTCCGTGTGTCAGGAAAGCCAAGCCTTCTGCCTTGACAAAATCATGCCACAATTTTCGAGGCCCCCTAGCTTATGCAAGTTCCTCACTTCAGTCTTGAAAAAGCATAGGTTAAAAAGAGATGGGGTTGAAGTAAGCATATGTTATAGACACATTTATTGTCAGACGGGGTGGACTGGCAAAGCAGAATCATCCTCCGTCATTAAACCTGCTAGGAGTCCCTTTTCACCAGCCCACTGAACATCCGTGATGAGGCTGGCACTGTGGCATAGAAGGTTAAGCCTCCACCTCCGGCACCAGCATCCACATAGACATCTGTTCAATCCCGGCTGTCCCACTTCTGATCCAGCCCTCTGCTAATGGCCTGGGAAAGCAGTGGAAGATGGACAGAGTGCTAGGGCCCCTGCACTCACGTGGGGCACCAGGATGCAGCTCCAGGCTTCTCGATTCAGCCTGCATAGACCCTGCCGGTGTGGCCACTGGGGGATGAAGCAGCAGATGGAAGATCTCACTCTCTCCTTTTCTCTATTTCTGCCTTCCAAGTAAAATAAAAATAAAATAAAAATAAATCGGCTCACTAGGCTAATCCTCCTCCTGCGGCGCCGGCACACCGGGTTCTAGTCCCGGACAGGGCGCCGGATTCTGTCCCGGTTGCTCCTCTTCCAGGCCAGCTCTCTGCTGTGGCCCAGGAGTGCAGTGGAGGGTGGCCCAAGTGCTTGGGCCCTGCACCCGCATGGGAGACCAGGAGAAGCACCTGGCTCTTGGCTTTGGATCAGCGTGGTGCGCCGGCCACAACGGCCACTGGAGGGTGAACCAACGGTAAAGGAAGACCTTTCTCTCTGTCTCTCTCTCTCTCACTGTCCACTCTGCCTGTCAAAAAAAATTAACATAAAAGGTAAGCACTCGTAGTGATTATGTGGTTTGCATGGCTTTGTAATCGGTGGCATGAGCGACAGGCAAGAGTCCCCACCCACTGTGCTTCCTTCTCCAATCCTGGTGAGATATCAGTCAGTGCTCTGTGAGGTGATAAAGCTGCCTCCCTCCTGAAGGCCTGAATGTAAACAGCCCCAACTGCTGGCTTCATGATCCTGGGCTTTGTCTGCAAACAGACTCATCAAAGAAAGAAACTGTGTCCTGCATCTCAGCTGCAACTCTTCTGCAGTGTTCCCAGGCACTGAGTTTACTCCTGCTGGGTTATTTCCGACAAGCTGGGGCAACCTGGGAGCAGACTCTTGGGGGCAGGGCATCCTCCTGTTTACAAGGTTCAGGATGGGTTTAGCAGAGGCTGTCACCTGTACCGAAGGTTCTGGTGAGTGACAAAATCAGCCTCCATTCACTCTGAGCTCACCCATGGCAGACATTACTAATCAATCTCAAGGCTTTGTCACGCTAGGCTCTGATTAACCTCATCTTCTTGGTAAATTTTTTTGAAAGGCAGATTGGCAGAGAGAGAGAGAGGGAAAGAGAAAGTAGAGATAGATTCTTGTGGATATATATGTAGACAGAGGTCTTCCATTGACTGGATTACTCCCCAAACACCCTCAGTAGCCACGGCTGAGTCAGGCCAAAGCCAGGTGCCCAGAACTCCATCTGGGTCTCCCACAAAGGTGGGAGGAGCCCAAGGACTTGGGCCACCATCTATGATTGCCCAGAGAGCATTAGCAGAGAGCTGGCTTGGAAGCAAAGGAACAAGGATGCAAACTAGCACTTTGTTGTAGGATTCAGACATGCTAACCAGCAGCTCAACCCACTGCAGAACAGCACTGGCCCTTGACATTCTGAATCCTCAGGGCAGCCATTAACAATGAACTGAAGAACAACTGGGCAGTGAAAGGCACTTTGCGCTTCTCTCAGAGTCCAGCAGCCAACGAGAGACAACGATGGAGCGGTTGTGTTTCTACACTGGGAAGGCGTTCGGGAGATCTAAAGGAACAGGCAACACTAGGAGGGATGCCCTGGGCCCTCCCTCCCCTAGAGCTCCTGCCTGCCCTCATAGCAAAGCAGGTTACAGAGTTCAAGGCAGGGGATCTGACATTTGCTACCAGTATCTAGTGTTGAAGATGATCCAGGAAAGGTTGTAAACCGACTTGTTTTTGTTACTCTGAATCTCACAGGAACAGTGCACTTGGAACTGAACTGTGCATGGTCTGAAGCTTCACACTTTGTTCTGATTTCTCATCAAAAAGATGCATCTTAGCCTAGCTCAGGATTATAGGGTAGCGTCTGGGTGGCATGTTGCTGATGTCACGGCCAGTGAACGTGGACTCTCAGTCCCAACAACTTCTCCAAGGAGCTAGGGGCAAGCAAGAGCAGAAGGGGCAACACAGAAACCCAGTTACCCGCCACCTCAGGCAGGATCTGTTGGATGTGGGTCTAGTGAAAAAGCCAGGTGGAACCCCCAGCACATCCTTGAGAGAAACACACATCATGGGTATCACTGCCCCAGATCTATGCGCAAGGAAGTGCAGGCATTCCTGCAGGACCCACATGATGAGAGCTGCCCCGTCTCATGGGAGTCCCCTCCCACTGATCCACCCCCCCCACCACAGACAAGCAGAGAGTGGGCCCCACGTGGGCACTTGCAGTGTTCACACAATAACCACAAGTCCTGTATGTGAGCTCCACTCTGACCCAACGGATCATCAATTACTCTTTGCTTTGGGAAGCGATGCTAAAGTGTCTTCTCCCCTACTGTGAGCCCACTTTGAAAGCCCCTTTGGGAGCTACAGGTAGTAGGGTGTAGTTCCATGATTGACAGCTCCAGCCAAACCACTGTGGACAGCCCCTTGCGGACCAGTAAGGGCCTTGACTCCAGCTACAGCTACATGAGCCCAGTGGCAGCCGGGCCCATGTGACAGTCTGGCCTGGCCCACAGGACAGGCCCCCTTCTGTGCCCCAGCCAGGCTTCCTCCCCTTCCTAGGCACAAGCCAAGCCTCCCTTTCTCTTGGATGCTGCTGGTCCACCTGCCAGGCACCAGCAAGCCCTGGCCCCAGACCGAGCAGTGGAAACCATAAGTTCCACAGCATCATGGACCTCGAACCAGCACAAGTTGGGCAAATCCAACATGGCTGCAGGAGGAGCCCCTCTCTCCCCCACGCTATGACCTATAGGTGATTAAAATGCATTCCTAATAAAATTAACATGGAAGGCACACCCATGCCCACTGTGCACCTGATGCTACCACACTTGCAGTGTCTCCTACAATCATCATGCAAATGGTGGTGCTCAAGTCCCACCTCCAACCCTGGACCCCTCTGAATATTCAATCAGGCTCCACCCCAGCCATCACCCCTGTTGCCTATGGAGAGTGCAAAGGCCCTACCTCACTGATGGGACTTTTTTTTTTTTAGGATTTTTTTTTTCTTTTCAGAAAGCTTTTTCACTGCTGTATGTCTTCTCCTTTGAGAGCAGTTTTTGTTTAGGATCTGCTTCGCATTTTTGACTGTTTTGGTCATGCATGACCTGCTTCTTAAGCTTACGCTCTGATTTGCCTCCAGATAAATCCTGCTTTGCTGTGCAGCTTTATGCATCCACCTCTGAGTTCTCTCACGCACTGGGGGAAAAACCTGCAGTACGTCTAGCCAGGAGCCCTCCAGTCCACAAAACCCCCACCTGCTTCCCAGGGCAACCGCAGCCCAGCGTTCAGCAGCACCACACCACACAGCCTTGGGTTCACATGGACTCATCCGTCCCACCTGGAATGCAGAGTCTTCCAGCCAGAAATCACTTTGCTCATTTATACCCCACACACATTACCCATACCACCTATTTCATTTGGTAGACACATGCAACAAAGAGTACTAGCACATACTTAATTATACCAAAGAAATAATAAGACTAAATTTTCATCTAAGGGCTAGCGGTGTGGTGTAGTGGGTAAAGCTGCTGCCTGCAGTACCAGCCCCCATATGGGTTCCGGTTTGCAACCCAGATGCTCCACTTGTGATCCAGCTCCCTGTTAAGGCACCTGGGAAAGGGGCAGAAGATCCCATATGGGTGCCAGTTCGTGTCCCAGCTGTTCCTTGTCCGATCCAACTCCCCATTAATGACCTGGGAAAGCAGTGGAAGATGGCCCTAGTGCTTGGGCCCCTGCACCCACGTGGGAGACTTGTTAGAAGCTCCTGGCTCCTAGCTTCAGCCTGGCCCAGCCCCAACCTTTGCAACCATTTGGTGAGTGAACCAGTGTATGGAAGACATCTCTCTGTCTCTCTCTCCCTGTAACTCTGACTTTCAAGTCAGTCAATAGATCTCTCTAAAAAAAAATGCTAATTCAGGCAAAGAGCAGCCTACAGCCACAACTATTTGCAGATCTACCAAGACTAGGAATGTCAGGCTGTGACAAGTGTGACCTATTTGGAAGGAGAAATTTTGTTTCTCCCAGGATCACAATGAGCCGAGGTGACTGATGGCACCAAGTGAAATGCGATCATTTTTAATTTGTCTTGTGTCTGATTCTATCTGCCAGGCTAAAAACAAAGAGATGCTGACCCAAGTTTTCAGTGGGCCCACGCCTGCATGGACACTATGGCTCACAGTACTCAGACAGATGGGAAGTCGGGGGTCCTGATGCAAACTATCCCATCTGTACGCGCTGAGAACATCAGGGCTGCGGAGCCACTGGGAAAACGGGGTCTTCACGCTTGGCTGACCTCATGTTGGCTGCAGTTGGATTTGGAAGAAGCAATGGCCCTGCCCGGCAGCCTGGATGTGAGCAGGATCCCTGGCCGCATGCATGAGAATCCAGGGAAAGCAGTTGGAGAAACCGAGGACAAGTCCCTCACCCCCAGGGAAGCAGAGACATCACTAAGCAGAAGGAGTGCTCAGGCCTAAGGATTGCCTCGTACGCCTCGGGAGAGACTAAATGAGAATTCATCTCAGGATAGAACCGTAGAAAGCTGGACCATGTGGCATTTCAAAACTCTCTGTGCCTCCTAAGTGCCAAAGGAGTTGGAGAAGAGGTGAGTGGATGCTGGGGAGACCACAGGGGAGGCTTCTGCTTAGTCCAGGGAAGCCACGGATGGGGGCTGAAAGCACCAGGTGTCTCCCAGCCCTGGAGGGGAGCCTGGGGCGGGGAGGCCAGTGGGGTGCACCCTCTTCCAGCCTTGCAGACGGCACCTCCTTACTGGGTCTTCCCCTGAAGGGGGTGGGGTAGCTCTGGAATCCTGTTCTCTTCTTATTAGGACACTAATCCTATCATGGGGCTCTGACCCCCTGATGTCCTAATTCTTGTCCTTGATTGATAAATCATGCTACCTCCCAAAGGCCCACCTCCTAACACCGTAAGGTTAGCATTACACCTTCAGTATATGAATTCAGGGTTGGGGAAGGGTTCGGAAAAGCTAAGCACATAAACATTATGGTGTTCTGTGTTAGGTGGAGCCATGGAGAACAAAAAGAAGTGGCATTGGCAGGACTCTGTGAAGTGACTGAATTAGGAAGGGGAGGGAAGGGGGAGTGAGAAGAACAAGGCCTAAGTTTCCAGACGGGTGGATCATGATGTCATTGATTAAAAAAAAAACAGATTTGATCATCATGAAGCTTATTTATTCCCAAGAAAAGGAATTAATCTGACCACATGTAAGAAATGCTTTACATACATATATGTAGTTTGTATACATATATGTAAGCTAAGATGATGCTACTCAGTCTAACAGTCTCCTCTCGAGACAGTACCCATCTCAACAGGAATAATAATAAAATGAGGTTGGTCACTGACTCCCCAGAACCAGGCTGGGTTTCCACACCTTCGTTAATTCATTGCATACTTCCCAAGTATCTATAACAGGGACGTCATCCTGCTGATTGCACAGATGAGTTACCAGAGGGGCAGAACAATTAATCATCTATGGGTGACAAGAGGAGCATTCGCCAATGTCCAGTTCTCCTCTAATCAGGGACCAAGAGGATGAAAATGCGTAAGAAATAAAGCACTATGGTGTGCAGCCATTGAGACGTGGGAGTATTCCTGACCAGAGCAAAGCCTAGCTGATTCTGACTCATACAAACTCCCAGAACAGTAATGGCCGAGTTGGTCCTGATGTTTACCAAAGAAGAGATTATCTCAAAAATGGAAGAGATAATCAAAAAAGTTGGAGACAGGGTGAAGTGGATGCAGGGAAAGCCAAGTGTGAAGAGCTGTACATTGGATATCGCACCTTGGAAGTTGACTGTTTCACCCACAACCCTTTCCCACTAGTGCTAGGCTAGCCCTTGTCCACAGCAATCCCACCTCTGTGTGCAAATTCACTTGGGAGGAGGGAGTGTGAGGAAAATGCGAACACCCCTGTCACTCTATGACTGGCTGTCTGGGTCAGCAGAGAAAAACTTGTCAAGGGATCTCCAGGCTAAATGCACTCCCTGTAATTCTGCAAACATTAACAAAAGTCTAACTGTTTCAACAGAAGTGTTCAATGTTGGCTGTGACTCAGAAAAATGCATTTCATCATTTGGAACGAAAATGTCAGGGCTGATATGGAAATGTTCCTTTAATCTTGATTTATTATTATATATTTTATCTAATCGTGAATTATTTCATGCACTTTTGAATTTAAATTAAAACTTACATTGACTTTTGACAAATTGGCTTTCAGCAAACCCGTCTCGGCAAGCTATTGTCTGAAGAATTAATCTCCAGAAAGTCGTCCCCTTCCACTGTCCTGAAGGCAGCTCCAGCCTCAGAAATAAAGGCAACGCGTGACTGTGTCTGAAGCTGCGGCGATGCAGGGGCACAGGACACGGACAACGTGGACACCTCGTGCTCAGCCCCTCGCATCTCGGTCCCCTGTGCTGAGAAAAGACTCTCCTGTGGTCTGGGTGGGAACAGCTCCTCCCATCCCTGGCCATGGGGGTTCAGAAGGGACTTCCGGTCCATCAACTATGTCACAACGATTTCACATCTGATCACAGATTCTGTCATCACAATTCACTTGTCAATGACAAAATATCAACTCAAGCACAAAGGACACTTGGTGGCCCATAAACCTGGGAGGCCCAGGGGAGTGCTGGAGTCCAGCGGCGGCTGGAAGAGGGCGCTCCCGCCATTCATTTCTGCATCTGAAACCTGCACCTGGAGAACAGGTTCAGCCTCTCTGGGGCTCCGGGTGTCATCCTTCCCCAGAGGGAGGTGGGTGCTAAGATGACACCGGGGAAGGTCACCGAGGTTAGGGAAGGAAAGGCACCTGACCTGGATTCTGAACTCCGTGACCTTGTTTGCAAACTGGGAGGAAATCAAAGCAGAACAGGAGACGACAGACCTCTCACAGAACAAGGCCCAGGTGGAATGCAAGCCTTCCTTGTTCTAGGGCAAGGCAGCTCTCCCAGGAGTGAGTGCGCCAGACGCTCAGCTTCCACTACCTCTTCCTGAAGAACCAGGCACTGGAACCACAGAACCACACCTGGCACTGGGTCCAGTGGCCTCTCCACTTCTGATTCTGTGCTTTCCTTCCCAATATCTGGATTTCGTGCTTAGTCAAGCCCTTTGGGAAAAGGCACAGTTGCCCTTGTATAATTAGTATGCTGTCAATATGAACTGGGAGTATTCCCAAAAATATCAAGCCATGGGAAGCAAACTGAAAGTCAGGGTATCCGTGGAGTGCCTGGTGAGCACCAGGGAACGCGCCGGGCAGTAGACAAGATGCGGAAGCGGCAGAGCTCCGCACTTGGAGGGAGGTTCAGTGTCAAGACCGTAACAGCAATGAGAAAGGCTGGCAGTGCAAAGCAGGAACAGCAGAAGTTACAGGGGCTGGGGGGTGGGGAGGAGCAGACCTGCCAGTCAGCCAGCAGCCAGCCCTGCCTGCAGAGATGCCAAGTCAGAGAGAAGCTCCGCAGAGCACAGCTTCCCAGAGCAAGGAGCATTGCCTGGTTTAACTCTGAATTCCTTCAATGTTCACCCAGAAGAAGCTTCACCTCCAGAGAGACTAATGCAAGATGGCTGCAGAGAGGAGCTCTGATTCAAGATGGCTGCCTCCCCCTCTCTGGAGAAAACCCAAGCAGCTACACTGTGGGGTGCGTGCCCAAGAAAGAGTAACTCAGGGCATTAAGAGAACAGTGGAAACATAGAAGGACACGGCCACCAGGCATGACCCCAGCCAAGCCAAGGACAACGTCAATTCTCAGCCCCATGGCCTGAGGATTCCCTGCTGGGGAGGAGTAGGTGAGCAGGAAGCCTCAGCAGAATTAGTTGCCACAGACCAGTAGCTCAGGGAGGAGAGAGCCCCGGAAAACCTATTTCCTCTTTGCTTCAGAGAGAAAATTCCCATTCGCCTGCCCCAACCCACAAAGCATGGGCTGCAGCTCCATCTTGAGTGGAGTCACCGCTGCAAGCCACACCACAGCAGGAGACAACGGCTCTGCCCTAGCTCCTTCTCAGGGCCCTGAGGACGTCCCTGCATTCCAGCAAGGCCAACGGAACCCTGCAGGACTCACGGGACCCAGCAGAGCAGGGGCGGCCCAGCGCACACACTGCTCTGCACCTCCGTGGACACATAGTGCAGGGCTGTTGCAGGAGAGGCTCCCGGCGAGGCTCAATCCAGGTTCTCCTACCTGGGTTCCTATCTCCAGAATTCAAGGATGCCTCACAGAGAAGCATGAGGTGGAAAGCAAACTTTACTTGAAAATCATGGGAAAGTACACACTCAAAAGGAAGTGTGGGAAACCTCATGGGAGGGCGATATAATTAACAAAGCTTGGGGTTGTGCTTCTGTAGGACAGGGTGTGTGCCCAGAGCAGGGCTTAGATGAATATAAAGGGTCTGGAGTTTGGCGGGGACTTGAATACCATCCATTTCCATGCCTCCTACTTTTTGGAAATCTTGGAAGTATCACGGCACCAGGTACATGTTTGGAATGGGATTAAGGTGCGAGACAGCAGTGGGAATGCTAAGCCTGCAGCCATGTTGCATATTTCTATTTGGCACATCCCAGACACCAGTGTCTGCACGCAAGGCGGTTTTGGTGGTGCACACAGGGCTGTGTTGCAGATGCAGGAGGGCCTCAGTTCCTCCTCACTACCACCCTATCTGCATAAGGGTCGCTGGGATATCCAGGCCTTAGCACCTTGCAAGCATGGGACCCTCGTCCCACTGGAGACCAGCCTCCTCGCCACTGCCTCCTCTCCACCAGTCACTGGAAACATGAGTTGTGGCCGGAACCTGTGCGTATCAGGACTCAGTCCAGGCTCCCATGCTCCTGCCAAGTCTGCCTCCAGAGGCTCAGAGCTTCCGGCACACTGAAATGGTTCTTGCAGGGCAAGCTGAATGCAATGGAGAGTGTGCCCATGCCGTGGAGGTTGTGCACGTGTAGGAGGGTGAAGGCACCTGGGACCCGGTGCTCACTCTGCTCCCAGCGTGAGCACAGAGAAGGGCTGGTGTCTACGCTCAAAGCAGTTGGCTCCAGCTCCTCCCATGGGCAGTAGCCAGAGGTACTGCCCCACGCCCATCTCTGCTATCACTCTGTTCTCCTACGGCTCCCACTAGCAGCTGCCAGAGATTTCTGGCCCCACTCAGCATACTCCCTGTCCACTCTGGCTTGGCTTTAACAGGCCCAACCTTGCGGCTTGCTCACTGGGGCTGTGAACTGGGGTCTCTGTGCCACTCCTAACACAGCATATCACCCCAGCTTGCTAAGGTTTCTGGCAGAGTTCGCATGATCTACCTGCCCCCAGCAGGAGGCTTAGGGCTCCAGAACCTCACACAGAAGCTTCCAGGCTCTGGGTGCTACTGCTCACTTGTGGCTCAGGCCTCGGCTCCTGCACCAGACCCAGCCCAGCAGGCAACCCTCAGAGAGCAGCCTGTGACTGCCTGCTCTTCTGTCACAGCCTCAGAGTCTCTGCCCTGGATCCAGCCGCCCCCACACACAGCATCTGTGGGACCTGCCTCCCCTTCTAAGCGTTGACACCACACTTGGAGCTCTGGAGTCCAGCAGTGGACAGGAATCCTGGGGTCAGCACTGGGCTTGCAGTGCCAGCTCTGACTTCGATATTGCCTGGGAGTCTATGACAGGCACTTGCACGGCTCGAACAGGGCCTGCTCCCAACCCCGGAGAGTTCCTCCCTGCGGTCCCTCTCTCTGAAGATGGCTGGGATCTGTGTAACTGGGAGCCCAGTGACACCCCAGATACCTACAGCCACCACCATCCAGCATAGCAAATAAAGATACAGGAGAGCGATACTACAAAAATCCAGCTGGAGCCACAGCTAACGCAGTCTGCCAAGCCAATAGCCAGAAGCATTTCCCCAGGAAAGAGCCTTCAATCAGTTAAAACCATCTTCTAACAGTGATAGAAACAAGTGATCCCCCAGATGTGCAAAAATCAACAGAGACACATTATGAATCAGCTACACCACAGGGCTTTCCAAAAGGAGCAAAATAGCGCTTTGCAAATTGTTAAGCTCTTTACTTAGTATAGAGTTGGTCTTCTGTGTATAAAGTTAATTGAAAATGGATCTTAGTGGAGAATGGAACTGGGAATGGGAGAGGGATGAGGAGGAGGGGTGGCAGTGGGGGTGTGAGGATGGGTATGGTGGGAAGAATCACTATTTCCTAAAGTTGTACTTATGAAATGCATAAGGGCATTGTATTCCTTAAATAAAAGATTTCATTGGAAAAAAAAAAAATAAGGCTTTGCTATCAGACCATGAAGACAGGGAGATGAATGAAATGCCAACAAAAGAATTCAAAAGAGCGATTGTAAGGTTACTCAAAGAGATACAAAGGGAATCCAGATAAACAGTTAAATGAAATTAGGAAATCGATACAAGACAGGAAAGAGAAATTCAGCCAGACAGAGATACTGAGAAAGGACCAAATAGAAACATCAGAAATGAAGAACTCAATAAGTCAAATAAAAAGTGAGGTACAAAGGTTTCACAACAGACTTGACCAGACAGAAGGAAGAATTTCCAATCTGGAAGAGAAGTCCTTGAAACAGGGCAATAAAACAAAAAGAAAGAAAGAAAAACACAGAAGGAAACTCTCTGCTATGCCATCAAATCCGTCAATATTCAAGTCTCGGGGATTCTGGAAGAAATGGAAACTAAGAATTACTTACAAAACCAATTCAATAAGATAACAACAGAAAACTTTTCCAATTTGGACAGAGATATGGACATTCACACACAAGAAGCTCGTAGGACCCAGACAGACACGATCAGAATAAAACCTCATCATGACAAGATAAACTTTAGCAAGTAAAACACACAGCGAGCATCTTAAAGTTAGCAAGAAAAACAGGGCCAGGTCGCCCTAAAAGGAATTCGGATTAGATGACAGAGTGTTTCTGAACAGAAGATTGACAGGGGAGGAGAGAATGGAGAGAGAGAGTGGAAGCTGCGAAAGAAACAAACTTGCAGCTCAGAAACTTCACGCACAAAGCTCTCATTCATAAATGAAGGTCAAATAAAGATCTTCCAGGACAATCAGAAGTTGAAAGAATCCCTCACAGCTCAGTCACCTTAGAAATGAAATTTAGCATGTGCTCCGTAAGGAAGCAGACAGAGGCACAGAGCGTCATAACAGAGTGTGGAAGCAGGACACCAGCTGACAAAAGACAAAGGATGTTCAAAACAAACAACAGAAATTTTAGAGTATAAATGGCAGGAACAAGTCATTACGTATCAATACAAACCCCGAATGTAATATTCTGAATTCCCCAATTAAAAGACATGGACTGGTTGAATGAATACAACAAAACAAAATTATATGCTTCATACAAGAACCAGACTTCACCACTAAAGACACACAAAGACTGAAAGGACGGGAAAGGATAGTCCACGCAAGAGGAAATCAAAGGTGAGCAGTGACCATACTTACATCAGACAATATAGATTTCAAGACAGAAGCAAGATGATCATGCTGTCAAGATCAAAGGATAAATTCAACAACAAGATCAGACGACTGTAAATGCATCGGCACCTGAAGCCAGAGCACCCAGGTTCATAAAACAAACATTAGTAGATCAAAAAGGAGACATAAGCTCCAATACAATAACGCCAGGGGACTTGAACCCCACGTTCATCAATGGACAGATCAACCAGCCAAAAAAATCAAGAAAACTAAGAATTACTTACAAAACCAATTCAATAAGATAACAATAGAAAACTCTTCCAATTTGGAGA
The DNA here is from genome assembly GCA_015711505.1 of Sylvilagus bachmani. Classification (NCBI taxonomy): domain Eukaryota; kingdom Metazoa; phylum Chordata; class Mammalia; order Lagomorpha; family Leporidae; genus Sylvilagus; species Sylvilagus bachmani. The sequence continues at coordinate 5,429,856 of CM027389.1, forward strand.
AAGACATGGACATTCACACACAAGAAGCTTTTTTTTTTTAGCTATTAAAACCTTTTTACTCTTTCATATTGTTTTCATTTTTTCCAGAATATTCATAACAAAAATACATGGAATTTAGTATGAGTTTCAGGACACTGGGTGACAACAGAACTTAAACAAGACATGTCTATGAAATATCATCCTTCTTGCAGGGGCAAACTTTCCAATCCACTGAGCCAGGATCCCAACTCGATGAGGCCCCGCCACCGCATGCTGCCTCGGATTCTAATTGCAAAGACTGGCAGACTTGGAGGAACAAAAAAAATTTTTTTAAATAAAGTAAGGCCAAACACAGCCAAGAAAAACTAAGAGTTAATCTATACTGCACAGACCAAATGGACCAAATAGGTGTTTTCAGAACAATCCATCTGGGTGTAGAATACATATTATTGTCATCATCACATGGGACATGCACTAGGAAGGACAAATCTCAACAAATTCTTAAAAAATGAAATCATATCAGGCATCTTTTCTTGCCACAATGCAGTATAGCTGGCAATTACCAAGAAAAGAAATCTTAGGAATTATATAAATGTAAGGGAGACTGAACAACATGCTCCTGAATGAACAATGGGTCACTGAAGAAATCAGAAGGGAAATTTAAAAATTCCTTGAAACTAATGGAAGTGGAAAGGTGACATATGAAAACTATGGCATACAACAAGAGCTGTGTTAAGAGGAAAGTCTATAGCAATAAGAGCCTACATCAAAAAGGGGGGGGGCAAATAAATCACCTAAAAAGGCACCTCAAGGACTTAGAAGAACAGAAATAAACCAAACCAAAATTAGAAGGAGTGAGGGGTCAGTGCTGTGGCGTAGCAGGTAGGGCTGCCACCTGGGGTGCTGGCATCCCATATCGGTACCGGTTCGAGTCACGGCTATTCCACTTCTGATCGAGCTCTCTGCTATGGCCAAGGAAGGCAGTGGAGGCCGGCCCAGGTTCTTGGGCCCCCACACTCAGGTGGGAGACCCAGAGGAGGCGCCTGGCTTCGGATTGGCATAGTTCCAGCCACTGCAGCCAGCTGGGGAGTGAACCAGTGGATGGAGGACCTCTCTCTCTCTCTCTCTCTCTCTCTCTCTCTCTCTCTCTCGGCCTTTCATTCTCTCTCTCTCTGTAATTCTTACTTTCAAGTAAATAAAATAAATCTTTAAAAAAAAAGGAATGAATAATAAAATAAAGATAAGTGAAGAAACCAGAAATTTTTTAAAAAGTATCAAAGATAAATTAAGAGATGATTTTTAAAAGACAAGCAAAATTAATAAACCATTAGCTAGACTAACCCCTTACACCCTTGCAAAAAAAAAAGAGGAGGAATGGGTACGGCCTCATGGTATAGCAGGTAAAGCCACCACGTGCAAGTCCAACCTTCCATCCGGGTGCTGATTCATGTCCAGGGTGCACCATGTCTGAAGTTTCTGATTCCTGGCTTCTGCCTGGTCATGGCAGCATTTAGGGATTGAGCCACCAGACAGGAGATCTCCCCCCTTCTCTCTGTAACTCTGTTTCTTTTTAAAAAATGTTTATTTATTTATTTGAAAGAGTTACAGAGAGAGGGGAGGAGGCACACACACACACACATACACACAGAGATCTTCCATCTACTGATTTACTTTTCAAATGGATGTAATAAATGGTTCTGTGCCAAACCACAGCCAGGAGCCAGGAGCTTCTTCCAGGTCTCCATGTGGGTGCAGAGGCCCAACCTCTGCTGCTTTCCCAGAACCGACAGCAGGGAGCTGGAACTGGAAGTTCAGCCACTAGGACCTAAACAAGTGCCCCTATGGGATGCCAGCAATACAGGCAGCTTAACCCCCTATGCCACAGAACCAGCCTGTAGCTCTTCCAATCTTTATCAAAGGGGAGAGGGAGACGAAGACCGCCATCAATAAGTCAGAGATGAGAAGGGTTACACTGAACTGATACCAGAGAAATGAACAACTGCATACCACTAAACTGGAAAATCTAGAAGAAACTGATAGATTTCTGCACATATAATTTACCAAAATTGAGTCATGAAGACAGAGAAAACCAAATGATGGGACTGAATCCGTCATAAAAATCTCTGAACAGAGAGCACTCACTGCTGGGCAAGACAGCTTCACTTAGGCCAGCGCCGTGGCTCACCAGGCTAATCCTCCACCTGCGGTGCCGGCACACCGGGTTCTAGTCCCAGTCGGGGCGCCAGATTCTGTCCCGGTTGCTCCTCTTCCAGGCCAGCTCTCTGCTGTGGCCCGGGTGTGCAGTGGAGGATGGCCCAAGTGCTTGGGCCCTGCACCCCATGGGAGACCAGGAGAAGCACCTGGCTCCTGGCTTCAGATCAGCACGGTGTGCCAGCCACAGCACGCCGGCTGCGGCGGTCATTGGAGGGTGAACCAATGGCAAAAGAAGACCTTTCTCTCTGTCTCTCTCTCTCTCACTGTCCACTCTGCCTGTCAAAAAAATTTTTAAATTAAAAAAAATTTTAAAAAATTAAAAAAAAGAAAGCTTCACTTGGCCAGCGCCATGGCTCAGTAGGCTAATCCTCCACCTGCGGTGCTGGCACCCTGGGTTTTAGTCCCAGTTGGGGTGCCAGATTCTGCCCCGGTTGCTCCTTTTCCAGTCCAGCTCTCTGCTGTGGCCTGGGAAGGCAGTGGAGGATGGCCCAAGTGCTTGGGCCCTGCACCTGCATGCGAGACCAGGAAAAAGCACCTGGCTCCTGGCTTTGGATTGGTGTAGCACTCTCCGTGGTGACCATTTGGGGGGTGAACCAATGGAAGGAAGACTTTTCTCTCTGTCTCTCTCTCTCACTGTCTAACTCTGCCTGTCAAAAAACAAAACAATACAAAACAAAAGATAGCTTCACTGCTGAATTCTATCAAACTAAAAGGAAGAACGAACACCTATTCTTCTCAAACTATTCCAACTATTGACAGGGAGAGAATGCTTCCAAACTCGCTCTACAAGGCTGGTATTTTATTAATTTCAGAACCAGACAAGGATACAAGAAGATGAGAAATATGCACCAGTATCTGTAAAAATCTTCAACAAAGTACTAGCAAACTGAATCCAACAACACATCAAAAAGATAGCACATTCTACCCAAGTGAGATTTATCCCAGGGATGCTGGGATGACTCAACACATACAAATCAACAAATGTGATACATCACAGCGATAGAATGAAGGATAAAACATTCCAGGATCATTTCAAGAGACGCAGAGAAAGCGTCTGATAAAACACAGCGTCAGTCAGGCAAGGAGGGCTGCATTACGCATAGCAGGTTAAACTGCTGCCCATATGTGCACTGGTTCTAGTCTTGGCTGCTCCACTTCTGATACAGCTCCCTGTTAGCGTGCCCTGGAAGGGAGCGGAGGATGGCCCAAGTGTTTGGGCTGCTGTGCCAACCCCGAAGACCCAGATGAAGCTCCTGGCTCCTGGCTGCTGGCTCCCAGCTTCAACCTGACCCAGCTTGGTTATTGCAACCATTTGGGGTGTTAACCAGGGGTTGGAAGATTCTCTCTTTCTCTCTCTATCTCTAACTCTGCCTTCCAAATAAACAAATAGTGTATATCATCCATTCATGTTAAAATAAAAAAAAACTTTTAAAATGAGGTATAGAATTAAAGGGGGAAAGGGAAAGAACGGGAGAAGGGGGACTGAGGGAAGGAGAGATGGAGGGAACAAAGTATGGTTATCTTCTTAGAACTGTACCTATGCAATATATAAAATGTGTCCTCTTTATATTAAAAAATTGTTAAAAATAAAGTAAAATATTAGGTACAGTAGGAAATGCCTCAACAAAGGCCATACATTGCAAATCCCAACCAACAACACAACGAATGGGGAAAAGCTTGAAGCGTTTCCACTAAGATCTGGAACTAAACAAGGATTCCATTCCCACTACTTCTATTCGATGTAATACTGAAGTTTTAGCCAAAGCCATCAGGCAAGAGAAAGAAAGAGGGGGTATCAAATCAAAATGGGGAAGCCACATTATCCCTGTTGGCAAACGGCAGGGCTCGTCTTCTCCAGGAGACTGCTGTAACTATTTGCGAATTCAGTTGCAGGATACAAAACTATCACACAGCACTCAGCATCATTTTCGTTCATCAACAATGGTGTGGCTCAGGAGGAAAGAACAGATAAGACCAGTCCCATTGACAAAAGCTAAAAACAAACAAAAAATAGAATACCTTGAGATAAACTTAATAAAGCATGTGGAAGAACTGAACAAGAAAAATCACAAAACATTAATGAAATAAATATATGATGACACATGCACAAAAAGAATAAATCACTCATTTTCATGAACTGGAAGGATTGATATTAATGAAACATCCATAATTCCAAAAGCAATTTACAGACTTAATAAAATTTCCATCAAAATACCAATTCACAGAACTAGAAAAGGCAATACTAAAGTTCACATCTAAACATGGAAGACCTCAAATAAGCAAAACCATCTTTGTTTTAAAAACAAAGCCAGCAGCATGGGGCTGGAATTGTGGCATAGTGGGTAAAGCCACCGCCTGTAGTGCCGGCATCCCATATGGGTGCCGGTTCGTCTTGGTTGCTCCACTTCCACCCAGCTCTCTGCTATGGCCTGGGAAAGCAGTAGAGGATGGCCCAAGTGCTTGGGCCCCTGCACCCATGTGAGAGACCCAGCTCCTGAGACCCCTAGCCCCTGGCTTTGGATCAGCACAACTCCAGCCATAGTAGCTGTCTGAGGGAGTGAACCATTGGATGGGAGCCCCCCCCCTCCCTCTCCCTCTCTGTAACTCTGCCTTTCAAATAAATAAATGAGTTTTTTTTTTAAAAAAAAGTATGCTTAGAAAATCAGCAGCATCACAATAGCAGATTTCAAGACATTCAAGACATACGACGAAGCTGTTACGACCACACCACACTGTGCTGGCGTAAAAATGCACACACGGACCAATGAAACAGAATCCCAACCTAATCCCAATCTTAATCCACACACCCACAACAGACAGCTGTAACAAATGCATCTAAGATACTCCTGGGAGGAAGGAGCGTCTTTCCAACAAAAGGTATTGGGAAAACGATTTCTACATGCAGAAGTTTAAAACAGATACTTACCTTAAACCCTATGCAGAAAAATCAACTAAAAATAGATCAAGGATCTAAACTTGGGGACCAAAACTACCAAAATAGTAAAGGAAAACAAAGCAAAAAAACTTCAAGATATTAGGCAACGACTTTTCCGATAAGACCCCAACAGCAAGCAAAAATGGAGAGAGCATACCAAAATAAGAAGCTTTTACACAGCAAAGGAAATCACAAAGCAAAAAGACAATAAACAGGAGAAAATATTTCTATTTTTTTCTGAAAAAAATTGTTTCTATTTGCTTTAAGATTTATGTATTTATTTGAAAGTCAGAGTTACACAGAGAGAAGGAGAGGCTGAGAGAGCGGGGTCTTCCATCCGTTGATTCACTCTCTAATTGGCCACAATGTCCAGAGCTGCACCCATCTAAAGCCAGGAGCCAAGAGATTCTTCCAGGTCTCCTATGCAGGTGCAGGGGCCCAAGGCCTTGGGCCATCTTCTACTGCTTCCCCAGGCCATAGCAGAGAGCTGGATCAGAAGAAAAGCAGCTGGGACTAGAACCGGCGCCCAAATGGGATGCTGGCGCTGCAAGTGGAAGCTTTACCCTCTTGGCCACAGCGCTGGCTCCAATATTTACTTCTGAGTTTCATACCTGAAGTTTGAAAAGTAAGCCTCTATATGTTGTCATATTCACCCGCAAAAGTATTCAGTGTGCAGCTGCACAATCTATTGGTTTGTCTTTCATCTTGAACTAATCAATCAAGTCCACGAAGTCAGCTACCCATAGCTGACTCTGGCCAGACCAGACATAGAGAAAACAGAGATACACAGAGCAAAAGCCATCCCTAAAACTCCCACCCCAAACCTGCGGGGGGAGAAAACCTAAAAGACAAAACACAGCAAGGTCTAAGGAACCAGGGAACCCAGCTGATTCGGTCCAGCTGGCCTCTCCATGAGCAGAAGCACAGGGCACCCTAGGGCAGGGGTGCGGCACCCAACATTCCAGAAATGGAAACAAAGGCAGGGAGATCTCCACAGGAAAACCGGGCATGGAAAGAATGCCAGAGTAAAGAAGAACGAGTTAGAAATGAGAGCAAAAATCGGCCCGTCAGGTCAGGTCATCAGCAAAGCACTGAAGCCATGAACCGTTCGGCACCGGGAGGCACGGCACTGGGGAGGGGTCTGGGGGAGCCGGTGTCGGGAGCCCTCCCTGGCCCACACTGTCCACCCTCTACATGTCTATGGACCACCAGTGATATGCTGGGAAGAAATTCACGTAGAGAATTAGAGGCCGATGATTCAGTCCCTCCTGGTGGAAGATTGCGGGGGCTGAGGGGTGCCCACGGAGGCTGGATGGCGTCCCTTTAAATCACTCTGCAGAAGAGGGAGCAACCAGACAAAGAGCGCCTCATCCTCACCCTCCGGCTGTGGCCCTACAAGAGCAGCTAGGAAATGTGGTCCAAGCGCAAGGGAAGACTTGTGACACTGAATCTGCCAGTAATAAAGCAGTCAGACAACCCTGCATTGCCGCCACTGCAGCCTCAAGCTCCAGCATCAAGATAGTTCCATGAGACACCGGCGCCCAGTGCCTGTGCACTGCCTTCCTTCACTGAACACCAGAGAAACCCCCTACTCTGCCTGACCAACAGCTCCCCCACCTCCCACTTTGACTTTGCCCAGGGTGGCTCACTATGAGCACAGACAGCAGAGGGCAGCAGAGAGGCCCGGCACCCAGGGCAAACCCCAGGGCAATGGACTGAATCCTCTACCCTGACCTACAGGGCGCTGATACCAGGGGACAAGACCGGTTCTCAGTGCTCCTGGAGAGTGACTCCCAGGGGTCTGGCTGCTCCAAACTCTCGTTCCATTCACCAGAGAGGGGTAGTATAATGAAAACAAATGGATAGGTTTCCCTTCCTCCTACCAAAAGAGAAAAGCTCCAAACTTTGCTTCAAAGTCCCTTCCGCCAGGAGGAGGTCCCAAGCACATGGAACAGCTCAGGTTCCTACAGTGGCTGTGTCCCTCTGTGGTCCATCTGAGGCTGGTCACACAATAAGGCGGGCTGTCGGTGGCAAGCTGAATGCAGGCAATTTCTTCAAATCGTGTCTCACATACAATATGCAATACGTCCTAGCTGGTTTTAGTATCTTCAGGTATCCCCAGTTGTTCACAGGTACGACCCTCATTGAATAATCAGTAGAAGGTTTTCTGCGGATAAGAGAGCCCCGACTTCATTCAAGATGGCAAACAAGATACGCCCCACAAACAAGATCCCAACTGCGCCAAGACAAGTGAGGCAGCTCTGCTGAGGGGCAAGGGTTCCCACAGCCACAGTGCAACCCAGTCCGGCAGCTGGGCGTGGTGTGCAGTCTTCAGGAAGAGGATTCTGGGAAGCTTTGCCTTTCCCTTCAAAAGGGACAGAGGCAGCTGACCCTACCCGAACACCTGCTCTTATCCCACGTTACACACGGCCTGAGTCCCTGGGGGCAGAGCAGCCCGTGCTGTAATAAGTTGCAGGAGATCAGACAAAAGCTAAGAAGCTATTGATGGCTACAGGTCAGCTGCTGGAGGTGAAAAGACAGAAAAAAAAAATCAGGGTGCCTGAGACTGCTTGATTGTGAGGATCGCCTCGTGTGGGCACGATAAAGCCACGTGTATTTAAGGCACTGTCTTGGTTCCTTGGTGAGCTGAGACGCTATCCCGCAGCGGGAACAAATGATCCACACTGAAATCCAGGCAGACTTGGTGGTGCGGCAGGTCAGAGCCCCCTCCAACTCCCACGGAGCTCATCTAGAACCATGGCCCCAGGCTAACACCACCACTCTCAGAGTCCTTCTCTTTGCCCAGAGTCCATCTCTTTGCTTAGCTTCAGCAAAGAAGCTGTTCAAACTCTGAAGACCAGAGAGGCTCTTTGGTCCCAGTGCGGGGATTAGCATGGCTGGGAAGTAGCAATGAACCCGTCTGACACTCAGGCCTTTTAGATCACACATGAAAGGCACCAGGTTTCCCTGTCTTCCCTCCAGCACGACTGTCCTTTTGTTCTTTTCAAGAGCCCCTGAGCGCCACAGGCTTCAGCTTCCAGCTTCCCATAGAAGTTACATGGGAAAAAACAGAGACAGGGATGCACCTGCAACGCAGCTTTGCAGGCAGAGGGGCCAGGCACTCCCAATAGATGGGCGTGGCCAAATGACATCCAGAGGATGGGCCTGATAGTTCGTTCCAGTTTGAACCCTGTCCTCCCACCCATGCCCAAAGCCAAGTGCTGATTGGACAGCACGGGCAGGACTCCTTGGTGTCTTCTTTTGAATGAACACCAGCTTTTCGCAGGCTGCAGACCGTGACTCCATTTCTCCGGTGTTTAAAGTCAGAAGTGTGGCTGTTAGGAAGAAGGGGAGTACGCGTGTGATGAATGCCGAACTCTGGTTCTGCGTGATGTATTAGAGATGAGTGGGAGGGGGCATAAAACCAATTCCTTTAATTCCATTTCCATTTTAGCAGCTAAGTGGGCTTAACTGCCTTAAAACGTATCTTCCCAGCCTATCGGGAGAGAGACGTGCAAAGATGCAGAGCGCCTGGAGGTGTTTTTGGCAAAAGCAGCAGCGCCCTCCGTGGGAAGCTGGTTCTCCCATGTCCCCCAGCCCAGACTCCACTAACGAGCTAAGGTTCACGTAGGGCAGACATGTGGAGCCTCCGCTAACTCTGCAGATCCCCAGTCTAATCCCAGCGTCTATGCCTGCTCACTGATGGCACTCACATTATCACTGTACTCATTCACAGTTCAGCCCATCTGTTCCTGGAAAGTCCGATGTCCCAGTTAGGAATTTATACCGGAAAAGCTCTCTTTAATGCCTTGACTGTGTTTCCTAAACCTAGATTTGTAAACTGGACATTTAGGGGGAATCATTTCAAATTCTTATCGATTGCACCAATTCCCAAAGGTATCTTAGAGGCAGAAATTCCTTCCCACATCACAAGTCCCAGTTCTACAATAGCATGAGTGGTGTAGAAGCCTTTTGTCCTGAGCACACAGGTAACAGCATCAGCTCATGTCGATGGGTTCCGAGCAGGAGCCCAGAGAAGCCCCAAGTTTCTGCAAAGACCATCACCTCAGGGCATCTGTACAACACTCCAAGGCAGGGGTGATGCTAGGATGCCCACTGCACAGATGACGTAACACGCAGGGTTGTACAGTAACTGCCCCAGGTCATACACGGGGGACAACACAGAGCTGCCTCACATGAGTATTTTCAAGGAAATTAATGCCTTGAAAGGTAGTTGGCTGGCGCCGTGGCTCACTTGGTTGATCCCCCGCCTGTGGTGCTGGCATCCCATGTGGGCGCCGGTTCTAGTCCCAGCTGCTCCTCTTCCAGTCCAGCTCTCTGCTGAGGTCCTGGAGGGTAGTGGAGGATGGCCCAAGTGCTTGGGCCCCTGCACCCATGTGGGAGGCCAAGAGGAAGCATCTGGCTCCTGCCTTTGGATCGGCACAGCGCCAGCTGTAGCGGCCATCTGGGGAGTGAACCTATGGAAGAAAGACCTTTCTCTCTGTCTCTCTCTCTCACTGTCTATAACTCTACCTGTCAAAATAAATTTTAAAAAAAGGTAGCAATTATTTGCACCGTGTTTGGGGGGCTATTAAGAAGAACAGATAGAATGAACAGTACAGGAAATATTCTGCTGGTTACTCTAACATTATTTTTCCTTTCCTCCTGCCTTCCAAGGTGACAATTTCCTACAGCATTTCCCTGCACGCCTGTAACTAAGCCCATCTTCCCCTCCAGAAGAGCTCCCGGATGACACGGTGCCAACAGCTGGCCTTCCTCTCACTCCTGACCTGGAAGGCACTTCAAGTCTGAGCCAGACTTCCCCGGGAAATCTCCTGGTGACCATCAGAGGCCCACGAGTGGCTCAGGAGCCACATGCGGGTCAGCCATGAAAAAGCTGGGAGGGACACTCGTCCACTGGCTGGGGAGAGGACCAATCTCCCTCCATTAGAATATAGCAGCCTCTGCCCCCACTGCTCCTGCCACCCATCCTGGGACCACGAAGAGAGCGAAGCTGACATAAAGTTCATGCAGAGGTAGAAGAGTTGAGTGGATGAGACAGAAGCAGCCAAAGCCCTAATACATTTCACTCCTTACCCTGGGGTCAACTGCTAACAAAACCCACCCTCAGACATGGTACCGTCCCCCACTCAACACTTTCCTGGATCTTCCCCAACTCAGCACATCCATCTCTATCTTCTGAGGCTGTTTCTACTTGTTCTTTTACTGGCTCACAGCCCCAGTTACAATCCACAGTCTGTGGGTGTCATGTTCATAGCTCAGGTTCTTCTGTGTGTCAGGAATTGAAAATCCTAGCCCTACCTTCAACTCCCTGTGTAATTTCATACTGGATGTCTCTGAGTGAGTCTTCTCATCAACGTAATAAAAATGCAATGCCTGTCTTTTAGTGTTCCCATGAGGGTTAGATGAGACCAAAGAAAACATGTAGCAAAAGGTCTGACCAGTTACCCTCAGTAACTGTTACCTACAAGGATCGTTATCCAGAGCAGAAGTGTTAATCCTGGTGTCTTCCACAGTTCCCTGTACAGTATCCATTCAGCATGAAGTAAACACGACACTGGTGTCTGTTCATTCAATAATAGGGCTTTAGAAAGGAGTGGCACATTTTGTTTTTACAACCAGTGCTGACTTCATTTGACCATCACACCCCTACAGAACACACAACAGAATTACTACTGACCCTACTCATCTGTACACCTCCCAGATGCAAATATAGACCGTGAATGAGCTTCCATTAGCTCTGGGAGCAGCAGACAGTTTGCCATTCCACAGAGAAGCTCAAAGGCACAAAGACGTGCACCTGCTGTCCCTGGGCTCCATGGCTGTCAGGACCAGTTGAGAGGGGTACACAGAGGGGTGTTGGAGTCGGGAACAAAGCAGAGGCATTCTGTATCTCCCCCGCCATCGTCTGAATCCAGCCAGAGTGCATCCTAGAAACCACACACAGCCAGATCCCCCCTCTGCTGAAACGTCCCTGAGAGCTGTCTGCTCAGGGTCTGAAATGTGGTGTCCAGGGTGCTCAGAGCTCAGCTGCCCTGGCAGCTGCCCCATCCTCAGATGGTGAACTCCATCGAGGCACACTGCTTGCGAAGCCGCTCGAGACAGCATCCGACCCCAAGCCATCACCCATGCTGTTGCTCGGCACAAATACCCTGTCCCACCCCCAGTTTCAGCTGGGTAAATATTGGCTCAACCTCCACCAAGAAGCCTCCCCCATATTCCAACCTCAAGCCAAGCAAACTGACCAGTTCCTCCCCACAGTTCTCTCTCTGGACTAATGATGCCGAATGACACACGCCACAGGCATCACGATACCCAGGTGGCCCATCCCAAGAAATCACTGTTGGTCCCAGCCGAGCTGAGGGCTTAACATCAAAACCAAACCATGTCTCCACTCTTGGCCTGGCTTCTTTATTAGGGCACCCCGGGCTCTCTTTGCACAGGCACCCCTAAGCAACTTTTCGCTTATTGCCCTTCCTGGGCCCACACCTCTGCCCTCACTCAGTCCCTGGCCCCAGCAAACCGCCCTGTGTGCCCATGGTTGAGACAGCAAGACATCTGGCATCAGAGCAGACAAAGCCCATGTTTTACAAGATGAAGTCTCTGATCATTTATGGAGGACACTGCCTAATACTTCCTGTTATCATTTTCCTTAACTGTAAATAGGATAACTACCTCACAGGGTAATTTTAAGGATAAATGATGTAACATACATAAAGCACTTAAAAAGTCTTTGGCACATAAATATTAAAAAGTCAGTGATTATGTAGTAGTGTTAATCATATCAGAAGTAATAGACATATTGATCACTTCTTAAGTTGTAGCTCCCAGATAATTTTTTTTTTCTATTTTGAGAAGCAGAGTGGCAGAAACAGACAAGCTCCCTCTGGTTCGCTCCACAAATGTCTACAATGGCTGGGGCTGGGCCAAGAGAAAGCTGGACACCAGGGACATCATTTGGATATCCCGCGTGGACGGGAGAGACCCAGCCACTTGAGCTATTATCTGTTGCATCCCAGGGTGTCCATTAGCAGGAACCTGGAATCACAGGGGAAATGGGACTCAAACCCAGGCACCCTGATGTAGGTATCTTAACTGGTATCTTGACCACCAGGTCAAACGCCTGCCCTTATTATTATTACTTTTAATTTGGTAGACTGAGCAACAGGGAGAGACAGAGCCACCCAGGGAGGGCATTCCAGAAGTTCTATGCTAAAGGACACTCCGCGTGCACTGGGGGGACGGTTGGAGGACTGAAGGGGCAGACGTGGGGTGAGGTGGTCTCACACTCGCACACGTGTTGGCTCGCGTTGGTCCCCTCTTCCTCCTCGCCCCATGCACCCGACAGACCCGGAGAGTCTTCAGGGAGGAGCCCCTGCTGTGCTCCCAGCTGCATCTCTAGCTTTTAGTACCTCCAGTGCAGAGTAGGGGCTCAGCAAGCGCCTGTTCTGTTCGAGCAGGGTTTGGACAGCAGCCTGTTTCTACATTGCGCTGGCTTAATTGGTAGGAAAGGCCAGGACAGGCAAAGGCTGAGGCCCCGGTCACTGTTTTATGTCAGAATGCATCATGTCTGGCTGGTCTGCTATCCCTACACCCTTTTCCACAAGCACTCAGAGTCTATAACCAACCTGTTAGGATCTCAGCTATTAGTAGGAAATAGACTTGGAATTTGGTAACTGTTGAGTGAAACCTTAGCCTAACTCCTTGGCAGGTGTTCCAAACAGCTGTTTGTTATGAACCCACGGCAAGTACCATCCACTCTACAAAGGTTGCAAATTCAGGATTCAAGAGGACAGAGGAGCTGAGACTTCAAGATGCATTCAAGGTGACGGTGTCCAGCCCCCCCCCACACACACACACACTGAGAGGCACGCCTGGGAGGATCTAGGGGTCAGGGCCAGCACTCAGCAGGCAGGGTCCTCGTCCCCACCACTAGCCAGAAATACCCTAGTTCTTTCCAGAAATACGTGAATCCATCTCTGTGTGTTTACCTTTTCTTTAAAAATAAAAACTTTAAATATACATGTAGGATCATATAAGAACAAACAAAGACATCAAAATTTATCTTCTCTACAGTTGGAAAAATAATGAAATAACTGCCAAGCAGTCCCTGTATAAAACACCTTTCTGAGCAAATGCAAGCGAACATTTATTGCAGAATCAGGAATTTTAAGAGGAGATGCAGGAAAAGCTTTTAAATCAAGTCTGGCACACTGCCTTCCTGCTCCTCCCCTAAGGGAGCAATGAGATACGTTATGGATAAGGAGTCCTAGCAGTGCACAGGCTCATCGAGAACACACCCTTCGGAAGCTCTGCTCTGCGATCATTCCCGGGACGGAGTGCCAACAAAGAAAAAGAGGAGATGAGGTACATGAGACAGCAGGGGCCTGCCTCTCCTCTCCCAGCTTCCTCACCTGAGCCAGCTCCCAGCTCCACCCAAGGTCACGCCCTGCTCCTCGATTCTGTCCTCACCTCTCTGTTCTGACGCAAGGTGCCTAAGAGCTCTGGTATCTAACAGATGTGCCTTCAAATTCCAGCTGTGCCACCTGTGTTTGTGTGACTGTCATGCACACTGGGGATGCTTCCCAGGGAGGATGCGTTGATTCAGAAGATGAAACGGCATCGTACGCACGTGAGCTCAGAGTGGAGCTCCTGCACAATTCGTCCCACCCTTCATTTTCAGTGAGGTCCTATTGCAGCCTTCCCTCCTGGAGTCCCGTGCATGTGGGAGACAGAAGGGGAAGGCAAGCAGCATCTGCTGCCTGCACGCCCTGTGATTCTGGAAATTTCCAGAAATAACAAAAGCAACATTTCGAGAGGAATCTCACTCTCACACCTGCGTTCCAGGAGAAGAATATCAAGGCTCTGAATGAGCAGATTTAGCTTGGACTCCACTTTACGCCATGTGGTTGCCAACCTCTTGACCCCTTCTGTTTCTGAAATAACACCACCACCAGCTTTTAAACCTGTTGCACTGGATTTTTTAAAAAGACTTTATTTAGTTGAGAGGTAGAGTTACAGACAGTGAGAGGTAGAGACAGATGGTGGTTCACTCTCCAAATGGCTGCAATGACTGGAGCTGAGCTAATCCAAAGCCAGGAGCCGGGAGCTTCTTCTGGGTCTCCCACGTGGGTGCAGGGGCCGAAGCACCTGGGCCATCTCCTACTGCTTTCCCAGGCCATGGCAGAGAGCTGGATGGGAATAGGGGCAGCTGGGATTAAAACTGCTACCCATATGGGATGCCAGTGCCACAGGCAGAGGATTAACCTACTGCACCACAACGCTGGCCCCTGAATGTTTCCTATCACAGGATCCTGTTTAATCTTCACCGCCACCTTGTGAGCAAAGGACTGCCGTCTCCACCATCGTCCCACAGAGAAGGGAATCACAGCCGGCTCAGGATCCTGGCATCAGTGAGGGGTCTCCACATCATAAGAGATAATCAGGAGGACACAAAAGCGTCAGAGGGAGCAGCTTCAGGCAGGGGTGTGGCTCAGCAGGTTGAACCATGACAGTCCCTTTCCCCTGCCTGGCAGTGTCTCCCCTGCCTGGCAGTCCTGAGTCTTAGAATTGAGGGATTCAGAAAGCAGAGAGCAACACAGAAATCCTAAGGGGCAGCCGGGGCGGTGGTTGGGAAAGCCTCCAAGACGAAGCGGCATGCAGGATGTGCAGAGCAGGCTCAGGGAAGGACCTCAGGCAGTCCCGCACCTCACCACGAAAGCGGAGGGCCAGGCCGCAGTTCCAAGGAAGACTTGCAGCAGCTCCGAGAATGGGGGCAGTGATTCTCGGCCATAAGCAATTCACTCGAGCTCCAAACTGAACTGCTAGAGAAGTGTAAGGGGATCCACCAGTCTTCTTTTTTCTCATGGAGATTCGGATAATCTCGAAAAATAGAGCAAGCATGAAATTCCTTTGAGGATTTCTTATTCACATTGCTTGGCCTCCTGTATCCATGAGTAGTTTAGCAAAGGGACTTGGGGTTGGCTAAGAAACAGAGTAACAATGAGAAGTGTGAAGATTCTGGGACCTCAGGGTGGTGACAAAGGTGATGACTCTGAAGTCATGGTGAGCCAGCAAGGTTTGTAGCACAGGGGACAAAGACAAGACTGTGCCTTGGGAATCCTCATGGAGCAGCCGCACACACAAATGACGCAGAGAGTTACTCAAAGACAGAGCGGCGGGGCGTGCTGGCTGATTCTGGTTCAAAGAGTTATGGGTTTGCCCGCTTGAATGAAAGACAGCAATGACAGCACAGATTTTCTTGATAAAACTCATATCTCAGGGTTTATTGCAGGTCAGTTTTGTTATTTGAGAAGCTATTGGCTCAACCGTGAAGTCAACTTCAAAGGTGGAGAATTAAACCCAATTTCTTCCAGGGAAAAGCTGAGAGTTGGGAAATGAGAAAGTCACACAGCGTAGATGCTGTGAGAGTTTTTCAAAGGCAGAATAAAATAATTGGGAATATTGCTCAATGTTGAGTTCAAGGAAATAATATATATATGTATACACATATATATATATGTGACCATACACATTTGCTAACTTTTTACTGCCTGCTTTAGCATCAAATGTGTTTGCCTTTCTGAATACTAACCAGATTTAACCCAAGATTGGAGAACTGTAGTAAGTGCCCATAAATTAAAATTTGTGTACAACCCACAAAGCTTCACAGAGAGTCTGAGGCCCAGTGATCATTCCTTTTAATAATAAAAGACCTCCTTTCAACTCAGCTGTCACTGGCCCATCCCGTTGCCACCATCCCGACGTTTCTCCTCCTCTCACCGTTGGAACACGGCACTGACAAGGCTCCTTCCCAGCCACATCTGAGTGTGCCCACCCCCACTCAACAGCCACAGGTTCACCATGCGACGCCATCTCTTGGTCACAGCTGATTGGATCACAGGGAGTCACATGACCCGAGTGAACCAGTAAGAAGCTGTCTCCTGATCCCGGGCACCCAGGTCTGGACAGACTAGAAGACTTGCTGTGGAAGGAGACCTGTGCCAAAATGCAGATGTGATGCCCAACAATGCCATGTGGAGGGTGCTCGTGACAGCCAATCAGAGAAGCCTCTCCTCTCCTGACAGCAAATGAAGGAAGTAGAGAGGCAGAGGATCTGTGGCCTCAGGGAAGATGGGGAAGGATGGGGCTCCGGTCCTGGCAATGTACCCGCACTGCGGGAGCCAGAGGACCCACACTTGCTGTGGGTAGCCCGTGCATCACAGCCCAGTTCTAGAGTCTAGAACCTGAAGAGAGCAAAGAGCAACCAATGCCCTGCGGGCACGTGCAGAGCTCTCCTGATTTTCTGGGTGTGTTTGGGGGGTTCAAGCCTTGAGAAGCAGCCCTCCTCGCCTGTAGCCCCTCCTCCAGTCTCTCCAAAGCCTACTCCTCCCTTGCACCATGCTCTGCGGCCAACACTGGCCATGTGTGCCACAGACTCATGCCCATTTGTCCCAAGAGTTTACTGTGTATTCATTAGTTCCATCTTCCTGATCATTAAAAAGATCTATTAAGTAAGGAGCCTCTAGAATGATGCTTTCTTAGAACAGCCAACAAATGGTGTGAGGTCACTGCTCACCCAGTGCTCACTCCCATTTATGGCTAAGACGTCCCCCAGTGGGTGTCACTAACCTGTCGTAAAAGAGACAGTGTCCACAGCTGTCTTCCATTTATACACAGACACGTGCCCTTCGTCACGATATGACTTTGTAGAATCACAAAGTCAGTTAATGGTACTGGCAGACTCTTCCCAAAAGACAAGCAATGTGGTCTTGTGTGCTGAGTGACGAGGCTGCGAGGGATGGGGCTGGGGTGATTTTGTCATTATGGGGAGACCACTGTGCACACCTGGACAAGCCAACACCTGTCACATCACAGGATCATCTTCGTACATGTGAACACTCACTGCCCAACATGTCACCCTGTGATACATGCTGCTATTTCCAAGCTTATTAACGCAGGTGACGAAGGCAATCTTCATGGCATGCAAGTGTGTGTCTGTACTTGTGACTCTGTATGTTTCATTCCCATGTGAAGCTCTCCAACAAATATCATTTTTTTCCTTGACATAAAAATTAAGGGGAAAGCCCTTGATGAAATGGACCCTTTATTTCCAGGCTCCTGGCTCTGATAGCCTGGAGGTTGTATGATCATGCTAGTATCATGAGAAGCATAACAGGTGCAGTTCTCCCTTGGCACAAGAAGCATAAGGGACAGAAAAGTAGGCACTCAAAGGGCAGTTCCTGAGAGCACCATGCTCAGAGATGCCTGTGGGGTCCAATATCAGCACTGTCTGAACTGTCATGGAACACCTAGCATTGAAAATTGAGGGGGTCTGACAAAGAATCTTGATGCCTGAAGAAATGGCTTGTCTCAGACATTGGGGTGCAGCAGATCGGGGCGATGGAGCCGAGTCTGCACTAGGGAGCTGTGGCAGGAAGGCCACAGCCCTGCCGAGTGACCTGCCCTCCGCTCTCATCCTCAGTCTTCCATCTGTGACAAACACATATCATGTGGACCCGTGCCCTGTGCCAGGTTAAACACAGTGCACCCTTTCCCTGTGCTGAACCTCTGTGTCAGGCAGGGCTCAAAGACTCAGGCTGAGTGTGATAGGCATCCTGGCTCCCTGGGGATGAGCAGACTCACTGTGAAAACCAAAGACTGGAAAGGGAAGGAGAGAGAAGGTGGTGAAGCAAGATGGGGACTGAACGAGCAGAAGCAAGCAGCTGTGGAGGGCGGCAGGAGAGATAGCAGGGAAAGGAGAGAGCAGAGTGGGCAGGGGAAATGCAACCTAGGCAATGGGCACGGGGGAAGGAGGGGACTGAAATAGGGGAGAAAGGAGAGGAGTGGCCTGGATAGAGGAGGGGGGACAGTCACTGGGGGTGGGGGAAGCTATGAAGGAGGGAGGGAGGAAAGAGAAAAAGGAGAGGTGAATAGAGGAGGGAGAGGAAGAAGCCAAGGCTCAGTGTGCATTGGGGTTCTCTTGCAGGTGGTCCTGGAAGCCACCAAGATGACCACATAAGGCAGCAGTCATCCGACTTCTCCCTGACCTGCACCTGCTGGTTCTCATCCCCTGGTGATCCTCAACAAGGGAGACAATGACTATTTCACGGCAGTTTCACTGACAAGGGGAAAAGTGTCCCTGATTCTTACACCCACGCTCCCAGGGAGGGGTGTTCACCACGCAGATGCTCCCTCGGGGGTGGGGCAGGCTGTGGACAACAACAACAAAGCATTCATCACCTTCATCATCCCTGAAACCTAGGCTGCACCTGCACCAGCTCCTATTCCTGAGATGTCTAAGGAATCGGGTTCATAGATGTTCACAGAGAACAGAAGTGGGGGGCTGGGCCAGGGGCACCACTCCTGCCCCAGGGCTGATCGACCTGCTGCAGCACTCACCTCCACTCTGCCTTCCGATGCAGAGCCCACACCTCTCGGCTCACTTCCCCCCATGTCAAAACCACCAACTTACATCCGATTGGTGTATTTAATGCTGCTCAAAGACATGCACAATCATTATTGGATGAATTCGTAGCTTGCTTAGGAAAAAACGGTTACTCATACACAGGAATTAAATTAGTCTCGCAGCCAGACTTGATGATCATTGCAGGGTCATTATTTTTGCTAGTTTAGCACAGGATTTAGTTCACAAACCAAGCAGCTGCTGTGTGTTTTCTTTTCCTCACTATGCGAGTAAAGGGGTTGATGCTGAGACCCCTTCATTGGGCTGGCAACCCCTCCGCCAGCTGTCATACTGGATCTGAGCTTGCCCTCCTGAGAAGTGTCCTTGGCGAAAGATGAGCCACTGCATTTCCTACACTCAGCAGTCACTTGTGGTCCCCTGATGCAGGGGTGTGAGGACTGGAGCATGACCTGAAGGCGGGTCAATGAGGGTGTGTGTGACTGACAGTCCACAGCTCCCTGTGGGGTCAACTCAGGCCAGACTTACCCTGAAACACAATTTGTCTTAGTTTTTCTTTCATTTCTCTCCTCTCTAGCTTAGTCCCTTAATAAGTCACTTGCAGGAGATTCCCTGTTCTCAGGTTCTGCTTGTGAGAACATGAATTAAGACACACAGGGAACATGCATTAGCCAAGCAATGAAGATGCTGATCAGCATAGGCCACATCACACATCGGAGGACCTGGGCTTAATTCCAGGCTGGCTGGTGACTCCAGCTTCCCCTAATGCAAACCCTGGGAAGCAACAGTGATGAAGGAGGTCACTGGATTCCTACCACCCATGTGGGAGAGCTGGATTAACTTCCCAGCTCCAGTCTCGGACCTGGCCAAGCCCTGGCCTCTGGAGGTATTTTGGGGAGTGAACCAGAGGACAGCATGCAATGCCATTCTCTCTCTCCCCATCCCCGCAAATAAATAAATATTTTTAAAAGACAAATAATAAGTTGCTCCAAGTAAGAGTGCACAGCTAGGGGTAAGGAATTCCGGACATACTCAAAATCACCATGCATGTGTCCACCTGCCAGCCCTTTCACATGACTGGGAAATGATATTTTATGAGCAGCTCTTCTCTGACATTCTTTGACCTCAAACACTTGAGTGGAAGCCTCTGTGTAGAAATCTAGAGGCTCTTTTATACACTGTTAGACCAAAGCCATTCTCAAAGGACAAAGCCTTCCAGAAAGCCCACTTTCACTCACTTCCATATTGACCGAGTTGAGAAAACATTGCATTCACTTTGCAATAAAACCAATGTGTGACCTTTGGGCTGAGCAGGCCAGCAAAGAACCCCTCAATTACTTAATACAATCCTTGCGGTGATAACTAAATACTTCCCTCAGCATTCTTCTCTCTTGTGACAGCATTTTATTTCTGCTTCAATGAGAATCTGTCAAGAACTTGGAGAATTTCACAAATTCACTTTACTCTGCTGACTACACTTTGCCATAAATTAATTACCACAAGTGCATAATATTTATTTCTGCCCAAGGCAGTCTGTACTGGTAAGTCTTATTAGCATTCACTGAAGGATATAAAAATAAAGAATACAGTTAGCAGGAAAAATTGTTTATGCCTTCACATCTCCAATGATGAAGCTTAAAAATAATTTCCTACTTTACTTCTTTGTTGAACTGTGTCACATGTAGCCACTTTACATCTTACGGTTGGCTGTACCAGACAAATGCGACTCGGGGAATTCAAGCTCTGACATCCATTAGCACCAGCAAAGGGAAACACGGCAGCTGCTGGGTGCATCTGAAACCAGCTCTCCAGCTTTTTCTGCGGGCAGACACCCCAGACTGAAAGCCACAGAAGGCGGGAGCCATTTTTATCTGATCCATGTGTGTGTGCGTGTCCCCAGGGAAACTGTCCACAGTGACTTTCAAGGAACAAGGTCTCCATGGATATTTGTTAAAAGGATGAATGAGCTTGAATCCAAAATCCAGGGGGAGAAGGTCCCTGGGAATCCTGTCACCAGCTTTGGCCACTGGCCCTGTGCTGGGCTTAGGCAGGTTCCTGTCTCATCCACCCCCTGTGAAGGAGCTGGGCACCTGCGCCCTCCCTAACAGACCTGCAGAGCAGATACTGAACATCTGAACACACTGAGAAGACACTGGAGGAATTCAGTGGCATGGCACCTTGTCTTCCAGTGAAGCGATTCTATTTCAAACTCTTCAGTAAACCATTTTCTCAAACACTGACTTGAACAAGCCAAAAGAAACTGGGTTTTCTGGTACAAAACACGCTAAAGTCCACTGGGGCACGTGGCTCCTCAAAGCGTGGTTCATGAGTCCCATCAACAGCCTCCAGGGGGCACTGGTGAGACCTGCAGACTCCAAACACAGCTTCAGATCTGGCACTTCTGAGCCCCACACAGCCCAGGCAAGCTTGCCACAGCCTGGGGGTCAGCAAGAGGGCCGTCAGCCAGGGTTCCCTTTGTGGCTCTTCCCTCCCGCGTGGGCATCTGAGTGTCTTTGTTGCAGGCATGCCCTCTGGCTGCCAGAACTCACTCTACCTTCATCCCAGATAAAGGGCGGGCTTACAGGCAGATGTTCCCCAAGGGGCAAGGGGCAGCCCTTCACGAGTGACTGACAGGTGACAGACACTCCTGAGCTCTGTTTTCCGAGCTTCCTCGTGCCACTGAGCCACAGGACAGCTCCACGCGGCCCAGCCCAACCTCACATCCCCGCCTGCTCCTCTCCCCTGCCTCACCCCGCGTCCTCTCTCCACGTGAGTATCTTCTCCCTGGAACTTGTTCTCACCACGTTCCAGGAGGCCTCTCTCTGGGGCTCTCATGTGTCCTCAGCATCCTGGGGAGTCCCTAACGGCTGCTGACTTCCGTGGTGTGGAGACCCCCACCGCTGCAGGCTTCACGCTGCACCCAGCTACGAGGGCACAGACTCGGGGAGAGGCCCCGTCAGTGAGAGCCGCTTCCAGCACCACTGAGGGTATCTATGCCACATCTCGCTTAGAACCTGGAAGAGCAGCAGTGGTAGAACTACTACACATCGTTCTGTTGTTCCAGAATGCAAAACTCCCTAAAGAATTCTACCTGTTGTAAGCAGGGGAGGGGAGGGCCTGGCCCGCAGGCTGCAGAGAGCCCGTGAGGTCATCTGGCCTGGCCCTGCCACAGCAGCTGTGGGGAGGACTCGAAACATCAGTGAATCTCTAGCAGCAGGTTGATGTCCGACGTTAGAGATAGCCAGACGGCCCTTGGCAGAATAAAGCAGCCCCCATGCCTACAGAGTCGTGTAGCACAAAAGATGCCCAAATTCAGTCTGAACACTCAGTGAGCCAGTGCTCTGAGCCCATCCCCACATCAGGGGCGGAGACAAAACCATGACTAAGACGATTGTGAGCCCAGCTGCTGTGGACTTACCGCTCTTAAGAGCGTAAGAAAGAAACCCTGCATTTCAAAATGTGGCGAACGCCGCGCCTGAAATAAAGGGGGCATCAAGGTTGAGTCCTGTGTGGGTGTGCGGAAACTCACCTTGGAGAGAACCCCCAAGAGAAGGAGGGGCTGCCTGGGATCTCAGGGGAGAAAGGCACCCCACGGAGAGTCGAGAATACCAGCTAATGCCTGGAGACCAGAAGGAGCCCGGGACGCCGGAGTGACAGCCGCAGCCCAGGACAAACAAGTGTCGCTGGCGGTGCAGACTGCACAGCTGTAGGGCAGTGGACGATGGGAGGGGTGGGCAGGCAGGAGGTACGGCCAAGGTCTGCAGGCCACGTTTGTTCTAAATGCAAACAACAGGCACTGGAGACGTGTGAGTAGAGGCTGGAGGTGATTCTGAAAGTGTGGAGAGTAAACTTGAGAACGGAGGTTGGGAGGCCGGGCGTGGCCCAGGGAGATAGGACAACGGCTTTGACCTGAGCGCTGCAGGGTGCACTTGGGGAGTGAATTTTAGGAGCATCCATCCTGCAGATGAAGAAGCGAGCATCTGCTCACACACTGGATGTGGCTATGGAAGGAAACGAAATTCTATCAACAGCGACTGCAGTGACCTGGTATAAGCAAGTTCTACCCTCGTTTTATTTTCTTTTCCCAAGAGAATTAGTTCATTCGACTCTCGTGGCCATACCTCCGAGCTATGTCCCAACATGTATCTTTCAGAATAATTTTTTCAACTAAAGATGACAGCAGGTTTTAAAAAACATTCTTATAGTACATTAGATCCTCAAGATTTCACCTAATTTTCTCTGTCCATAGAACTGATTAATTCAATTAAGTCCCATGAGCAAGTTTGGGAATATCAGATGAAGAATCCTAAGT
>CM027389.1:5452839-5528617 GCA_015711505.1 Sylvilagus bachmani
AGGGGAGAAGGGAGAGGGGAGAGGGGAGAGAGCTCTATTTTACCTCTCAGGTCTCAGCACACCTTAGCAACACATAGAATGTTCGCTGAAACACAGGCCCTACCTCCTGAGTTTCTGATTCACAGCATCCAGGCCACAGCTCAGGAATTTGTATTTCTAGGGACAGGCATTTGGCACGAGGGTTAAGATGCCTCTGTGCACCCAAATTCCATTTCAGAGTGCTGGGGTTCAAGTTGTCCCCACTCCATTTCCAGTTCCAGGTTTCTGGTAATGTGCACCCTAGGAGTCAGCAGGTGATGGCTAAAGTAATTGGGTCCCTGCCACCCACATGACAGACCCAGATGAAGATCCTGGCTCCCAACTTGGGCTGCCGAAGGCATTAATTTTCCATACAAGGATTTGCATTTCCTGTGAGTGATGCTGTGGTGATGCTGACGATCTGAGAACTCCACTTTGATGACCGCTGATGCACGCTGCCAATGCTGTACTGAAGAATGCCCAAAGTAGGCAGAGAGAGAGGGAGAGAGAGTTTACCTCCCAATGTGTAAGGCACTCCAATGTGTTTTACAATAGCTGAACTCCCAATGTCATTTCCTTCCCCCGTCTTCAGGCAGCTAGGTCCTCAGCTGAGGATCAAAGGGTCCACCTGCCACGTGTATAAAATGAGTATTGCAGCCTTCAGAGAGCAGGGACACCCTGGGCACTGCAGTGGCTTCTCACCACGAGAGATGAAAACAGATGAGTTAAACAGGGAGGCTCCCAGCCCCCCAGGGCTCACCAGACAAGCAGTTAATCTGCCAGAAAGATGGCACCGGCCCCAGCTGCCACAATCTCCTCGCACCAGAGGGGACCTTCCGTAAAAAGAGGACGCCCATGGTTTATCATTAAAGACATGTAAGGGATTCACTCAAGTATTTATATTGTAATGCTACGCTGGTTGAGCCTGCTGGCTTTTCTCATCTAGACAGAGAAAAGCCACCATAAAATCATCATAGGATTGTGCATTTGTTTTTATTTTATGTCTCATCTTTTCAAAATCAAGTAACCTGATAAGACAGAAATTATGCTCCCATATCTCAGATAAAGTGAGGTTCAAGGAGGTGCCACACTTTTGTACCTTTGTAGAGTATGGTGGCAGCTTAGCTGACACTTAATCCAGGTCTTTAAAACCCCCGTGTGGCCTGATCCAACTCCTTGTGACGTTGGCGTCTTCAGGAACCTGTGACTCTGTGGATTGATGGAGTTGGCATTTAACTCACGATTCCAGCAGATGATGGAGAAAAGCCCCTCTCCAGAGCTTCAGTGCCCTCGTTCGATTGAGTCTATGGTGATGGTGCATCATCACACTACAGTTCAGCATGGACACGGGGACAGCGCCACTGGAGGAACTCTTGGGTTGAAACCACAACCTGCAAAGCTATGACCTGTATACGCTGCCTCACACAGCTGGGAGGCGTCCTGCACCCATCACGCTTTCCTTCCCATTCCCACCTCAGTCCAAAACAACCCTGATGCTCTCTCAGTTGGCTTGCAATGGCTGGCCAGACACAAGACTGAGTCAGGAACCCAGGAAGGAACCTGGAGGGACCAGGCCAATGGGTCCTGATGCGTTCTCCATCCCTCTAAATTCTCTTCTGCCTTAGAGTCTCCATTGGCCGGGGACTGAACACTCCTTAAATGTCCACTGAGCTCATCCATCTCTGATCCAGGTGAGAGCACTGACTGCCCTTAAGAGAATTAGCTCTTCCTCATAACTACCTCACATAGTTTGGACGGGACTGACTACATCTGGCTACAGAGAAGAATCCATGGTTTGAGCAAGGCTGGTTATACCCCTTGGTCTCAAAACTGGTCATAAAAAAATACCTAATGGTTCCTTAACACTAAATGCTGGAACTCTTACTAGACTTGCTGAGACACAGAGGCAATCAGTCCATTGGGATTGTTGGTCAACCTGCAATCCTGGGTGCCTGAGACCTAGCAAGACTGAAGGGTGAAGATAGGAGACGCTTTCTGAAGATGGAACATGGCTCTGAGAATCTCTCCATACCTAAAGTAAGCCATCCCTAATCCTTCCAGCTATGTGGCAAGATTCTACTCTCACCCTGGACTGTCTGATTTGGATTTCCATGATCTGTCATGGGGAGAGTCCCGATTACAGCACCACATACTCTGTCCTATGGGATGCAGCAAGCGTGCTGAGCAGACCCAACAAGCAAGACCTGTGCCCAGGACTGGAACCACAGAGAGCAACCATGAACCATCACTGACAGAGGGCCAGACAGTAACACTTTCAGCTCTAGGACCATTGTACTCGGCTGCAACTACTCAGCTCCATCCTTGGAAGAGGGGCAGGTGCATCCTGCGATCTGAAGTAGCTGAACTCATACCCAACCCCCACTCCACAGTTGCTTCCAGTAGTTCACAGGATTTGTGGCCTATAGGAGTGATCTTGGCAGTGAACTAGAGACGGAGGCAGTATCCTGACCCTGGTGTGTTAAAGAAGGAGTCCTTGGCCTGAATGGCTGCAGCAACAATGGACTCACCCAGTATAAGAGGACACGAGTCAAGAGCCATGATGGCAGGGACCAAGTAGTCATTTACGCGTTCTCTGGGGACATGCAGATATCCACAGGAATAAAATTTAAATACAGAGCCCTCTCTCATCACACACGATGGGCTCTGGGCATGCCCGTGATTCTAATATTTTAAAAAGCAACTCCACTTTATTCTGTGTTAGAGACTAATGGTGTCTGGGTCACTTTGGTCAGACCTGCTTTTGTCTTGATCAAACTTTGAAAGGCAATAAAACAAGCAAATGTGCACGTGTGGGACCTCATCATCTAATCCCTTCCTCTCTTGTGGCCCTGACCACAAGTTTCCAAATGGCACAGCAGACAAGGGGGAAGCAGAGAACCAGAAGGTGGCCATGGACATGCACACTGCCCAGACAGGAAACAGAAGCCAACAGTGCTTTCTTCCCAATCTTTCCCCAGATTAAGGAGTGAGTGACATCAGATTCCTTTGCTAAATACCCTAATTACTTGGGGTGCTGGTTATTAGTTAATGAGCTGGAAACAAAGGATAAGATAATATGAACTCATGAGAAATCTGAATGATTCAATTAACATAATTAGACAAGATGTTGCTTAAAAGCCTTGTTACGATAAACAAAAATAAAAGCTCTTTGGTAAAAATCTGAAGGAAAAATAAACACTTCCTGCCCATCCATATTGCAGATAAGTAATTCAAAATGTCGACTTCTAATGCAGGCTTTCTTTTCCTGAGTGGATTCCGTGGACTGAGAGAATTCAAGGATGAAGACAGGAAACAGGAGATAGCTCTGTGTCTGATTAACCACAAGTCTGCTCACTCCAGCAGACATGGATGGAGTCCAGTGCAAAGTGCAGATAAAGAGAAATGTACTCTTATTGCCCTTGGTGAGGAAGTTGAATTCCCCAGTGGAAGTGGTGGTGACCTGGCTTATGCACCTGTTGGAATGCAGGGGTGATGGACTCCCTCCCCTGGGGAAACTCACCTCCTGCTAGGGAGAATGATTCATTTACACCAAGTAAGACAATCTCTGCAATAAGGTAGGACCATCAACAGCCAGGAGATGGCCTTTGGGAGAGAGAAACTGGGCAGGATGGGAAGCCAAGCAGGACCTGGGTGCTGAGCAGGAATGCCTCCACGCACAAGGTCAGAATGTCCACTGCACGGAACGGACCCAAAGTTCTCCTACTCTGGTTCCCTTCTCCCTCTGTGGAGATCTTGTGAATATGGTCTGTTCTCAACAACGATGCATCCCATACGTACAGTTCAACCACATGTAGGCTTGCAGAGGGTTCTAGTAGAGGAGAATGAACAAACAGAGGCACAGACAGAAGCATGAGGTACAGATGAAAGCAAATTCAAATTTTTATGCTGCTAGGAAGCAGAGTACAAGATGCAGGGGCAGGCGGGGGGCTGGCATGGAGAGAATAACATCAGTGAAAAGTTTGGATCAGACAACTATGTTCCCCGTAACAGGAGAATGCTGTCAACCGCTTGTCCTTCCATGGAGTATCAGGGAATGTGTCTCAGGATGCAGCCCCAGGATCAAATCCATCCAGGCCACTACCAATCTCCTGTCTTGACCTCTGATGATATTCACAACTCCTCCCAGCCGCCCCACACAGGGCGACCCCTGCAGCAGGTGCATTCTTGTTGGCAGGTATGTGAGGGACAGCAGATGGCTGTGAAGAGACTTGCAAATTCAGGGCCCATGGAGAGGGCCCAGGGAACACAGAGGTGGCTTTTCATTGCCAAGGGTCAAGCTTTCCAAGCTGGGGTTGGAAATGTCACAAGTAAGAGATGGGAGGTATTCTCGTCTGTGCTCTCTGGTCGGCAACCCTGCTTCTCTGGCAGGTTTTCCAGTTCCATTCAAACATAATGAACAGAGGCAAACAGAGTTTTAGACCCAAGAAAGCCTGCCAGCACCTTTGTGTCAGAATTCTGCTTCTGAACCTTAGGAAGCGTCAGAAATTAATTGTAGGATGCTTTCCTTTGGTCTTCAATGTCCTTTCGATCTGCCCAGGTTGCCACCAGCAAGTTAGGAGCATTGGCACAGGGAAGGATGCAAAGCCGCTGGCTCGCTTTAGAGCAAGCCTGCAGAATGGTTTCTTAGCACCAGCTTTCCCGGGCTGAAATCCCAGCGCTTTGTCATGGAGGGCGGCAGCCTCCGAGCTTGATGGTGGGTTTTGCAGAGGCTAAAAGCCAACTCTGCCAGGCAAGGTGGAAGTCAGCGGGAAGGACAGGAATCATGACAGAATGGGGGTCCTGAAGTCAGAGTTTGAGAGTCAAAGCCACACAGAGCCCCTTCGGCCTGGGACGCTGTCCCAGACCCCTGCCCCTGGGAGATTCCCATTTATCCCTCCATCTCAGGTTCGAGATCCATCTCCCTGCTCAGACTCTCAGCTGTGAGTTCAGTCAACTCTTCTGTTGCACTGACAGAATCCTGGACATTTCTATCATGGTGGCCATCACTACCTACGGAGATCACGGGGGTGTGGTCTGGGTCTTCCAAGGACTCCTCCTATCCGTGCATCTCAACCTCCAGACTGGCACAGCAGAAGCTCCATTCATAATTTTTCAAACTGAACTGACATCAGAAAATGTGGGTGGGAATTTGGCTTAGCACTTAGTCATTGAGACATCCACATTCCATATCAGATGGCCTGGGTCCCAGCTCTGTTCCCAACTCCAACTTCCTGCTAGTTATACCTCACCTAGGAGGCAGCAGGGGATGATCCAAGTACTTGAGTCTCTGCCATCCACAGGCAGCACCCAGATCACAGGTTTCATCTGGCCCAAGTCCAACTATTGTAGGTATTTGTGGAGTGAACCAGTAACCATCTCTGTCTGTCTCTCGGTCTTTCAAATAAGTGATGGAGAGAGAGAAAGATAGAGAGAGAGAAGCAGGATTTGGCAACACAGCCAGGTTAGTTGAGTTGAAGGCTCAAGTGTCATCAAGGCACAAACTGCAGGAGCCAGACTTTGAAATTCACCTGCTGCTAAAAATATTTCTGACTTCTCTGCTGCATCAGGGTCTATTTCTTTCCCCAGGACCCAACCAGTCCAATGTGTTGATTTAAAACCCCCATTCAACATCTCCGGCAGCTCTCACAACCTGCTGAGTGACTCTAACCTGTGAACTACAGACTATTAGAATCCAGTTTGTTACTGTAAGAACCTTAAAGCACCATGCAGTCAGCTGCAACCTGGGTCTGAAAGAAACCATGTAGTTTAGAAGGAAAAAGGAAACATTGTTAAAGTCAGAGAGATCCTGGCTTTTGTGCTGCTACTGTTGGGGGTGTGCCAGGCTGGGTTATTTATATAGAATGGAGGTTTATTTGGGACCATATGTCTGAAGGTCCAATAGTGTGGCACTGGCACCTGCCTGGATCCTGGTGAGGGCTGCAGTGTAGATCAACTGACGCTGGAGAAATGCAAATGGGGATCAGGTGAGTGCAGAAGAGCAGCTGTGCAGGAGAGGCCACGAGGAGGCGCCACGCTCACTGTGGGATGACGCACGCTAATGCTGGTGGATCCGGTTCCACAAGACCAAAACCTGAGTCCCTCCAGACAAGCTCTCACCTCTTCGAACAGCCCCACACCCCCAACACTGCTGTGCTGCAGACCAACCCCCAACTTGAGTTTGCGGAAGACAAACCATATTCAAACCAGAGCAAGGGCTCTGTGTTTCAAATTCATGTAAGCACAGTCAACTTCCTTAGCTCCTTCTGCTTATACCGGTTCCCACACTTGTCAATACTTTAAAGGCTTGTAGAGGGGATGTGGCATTTGCTGAGGACCCGCAATGAGCATGAAAAGAAATACAATAACTGGTTCTCTTTTTGGAGTTGTTTACAAAGCTCGCAAGTCATGGTCAGAAGTCCTTCCAGTCTGTACCAAAGCATGTGGAGCTGCTCTGTTATGATCTCCATAGGATACATGAGAAAATTAAATCTCAAAGAAATCCCCTGGTCTTCATAAAAATATCTGGGCAGGGGCAGGCAGAGAGAGCCAGGATTCCCATGTAGATGGGTTTAATGCCACAGTCCATGTGTTCCACTGTGCCCACAAGTACAGTTCTGACTTGGTCAGCTCAGATAGATGGTGTAGTTAACTCTACAAACTTGGACAGGCATTTGGACAAACTTCAGATAAAACAGGAATTTCCTGTCTCCCCTGTAGACAGAAGGCAAAAATGTCAGAAGTGTGGGGAGTCCACTGAGTGGGATATCCTACCTTTGCCCTTACCCCTTCCTTTTTTCTGCTGCTGGAACATAAGTGTGATGGCTGGAGCTATAATGGCCACCTCAAGACCATGAGGCCACCTTGAAATTAAAGTAACAGCAAGATAAGCCTGGGTCCTGGGTCCTTGGTCAATTTGGACCATCCTAACTCTGCACTCCCAACCACTGGGCATCTAATAAGCACAAGAAAAAAACACCTGTCTTACTTAACCCAGTGCTATTGGAGCCCATATGTACAGCTGAACTGAGTCTTAGTGAACACAGGCTTTGTCTATATTGTCCAGCTTTACAGTCTTCAGACTCAGGGATAAAGTCGTATGCAGATTCCAATCATATTTCAAAACTTACAAAGCATGATTGCATCAGGGAAGGTGCCCAAAGAGTAGCTAGGGAATCCCGAAGTGACAGTAAAATCCAGAGCTGCTGCTGGCTCAGAAAAACCGCAGGAAGTGGGGAATAAAGGACCAGGAACTATTTTTATTCTGCGTTGGAATATTCCAAATATTCTCCTCTCAAGGGGAAGTCTCCCAGAGAATGGAATTTTCCGTGCTCCAGCCTCATCCTCACCTCCTCAGCCCTCCCACAGCTGACATAACCTTTCTGATAGCCAAGAAGCAAAGGAAGCCTACAGATACTCATGCTCTCGCAAGGCGATGAGCCGTCACGTTCCAAAAGCGCCCAAGACAAAGGAGGACAGCAATGCCAGCAGCAGCTACCACAGCCCTAGGGGCTGCCTACGGAGCCCAGGCCCTGTGCCACACCATCCATTTAACTCCACAGATTCCACAACGGCTCTATGATGCTCACGCCTTTTACAGAGCAGAAGATGGGCACAGAAAGGGCCCAGATGGGTAGCACGGGGAAGAATGGTTTCAAAACAGTAATGAGGAGTAAATACTTTAAAACCCACCTACTATCCTGCATGCAGAATATTACGAGTGCCCTGCTTGAGAGAAAATGAAGCGAAAATGCAAATCCAGAAAGATGAATCTCTCCTGAAAAGAGGAATTGATTCCAGTGAAAGGAAACCATGGAGTAAGTCTCTCGAATGGGAAAATGCCTGTGTTCTGTGTATTCTGGTTTTAAATTCCTCAGCTGTGCCGATGGAGAAGACACAGGCTCAGTATCTGCAACATGGCAGGCACGGAGAACCACAGCTAGGTGAGGAGCCAGCCAGGGCAGAACCACGGCAGAGCTTCAGTTATGAGCGGGAGAGTTCCTCAGTGGAATTCTCTGTCCTTTAATGCACAGAAGTGAAGAAACTGACCTCAAGTGGTTTTTTTTTTTTTTTTTAACTAAAGAATTTGTTTAAATGCACCTGACCCATAAACCTCCACGCTGAGGAGACACTGAAGTCTGTGAAGTGCCTCTTGGGACCCTGCAGCAAACTGAAAAGGGGTTGGTTTAATCAAAAAAGGAATTGTACAAGTTGTAGCTGCTACTGACTCCAGGTGTAACTACATTTATAATCAACTTACACAGAAAAGCCATATTGTTAACATGTACAACTGAACTCCTTTTTTTAACGACATCAAAGCCCCAGGATAGTTTGGGAAGTGGCAACTATGGCTGCTGCAGACCCCAGCAAGCCTGGATAAAACGCGACAGCAACACCAATCTGGGTGGCTCAGTCTATTTCTTCCACAGAAACGTGGAACACGATGCTGTGTGCCCAGGGGGCTCCTTGCGAGGGGAGGGTGGCTATCTGAGGACTCGTCATCCGCAGACTGAAAGAATCCCCCTCTGAATTCTGAGATAAGTGGACTTCAGACTTTCGGAAACATGTCCCAGATGTCCTTTCCTTTTAACAAAACGCTGCAGGTATGCTGTGTCTGGCTTTCATGACTACCCTATAAGGAGACGTTTTAGGATGGAGCTACAGCCCCACTTCAGATGGCAAGAGCAGGTCAGTCAGAACAAGACAGGTCTGGGCCGTGATAGCGGGGAACATTATTGCTCTCCAAGAAAAGATTCTGACATTTTGTTCCAACGATGCCAAAATCCGCTTTGCTTTAGAGAAGGAAGAGGAGTTTTTCAAAGGACACTCGAGCTGGGTCATTCGGCTCCCCTCCACGGAGATCTGTGGGCGCCGAGGGGCAGATGTGTCTCCAGACTCCCACCCGCTGGCCAAGCCACACATCTGTACAGCTCCAAAGGTGGTCCCCATGCTGCACTGATCCCAAATCTCCACAAATGTGCTCAGAAAGCTGCCCTGCATGGAGGCCTGAGACATGTGCCTCCATGACTCTGCCTCATGATGCAATCCGAAGTTGATTCTAGGTTTACTCGCTGATGCTCTGGTTCCCGTAGGAGGTCAGGAGCCACCAGGGGAAGCCAGTCTCATAAAGGTTCAGGGACAGCAAGAAAGTCCCCAGGCTGAGTCGCTTAGGGGAAAGACCCTATCAGATGATTAGAGGAAGGGCAACATGGGATGGGGATAGTGGGCCCTGCCACAGGACGGGTGGCCACCAAAATGACCAGACATGCAAACTCTGCCTCCCTCGCTGGAGCTTGGCCTCCATAGGGCAAGTGGCACTTTGCATGAGCAATCACGGAGCACCAGGCACAGTGTTTTACTGGACAGGTGATCAAGTGTAATCTCCATCGTAACTTTAAGAAGCCAGTATGATTTTCTTTGTGCTCACAGAGGTTCCAAAAGTGAAGTGACTTGCACAGTACTGAACAAGAAGTAATGACGTCTTCCAAAAACAAGTCTGGTCCCAAACAACCTTAATCTCACATCCACTAAACCCTTCCTTTATGGGTTAATGATGGTGAGTACACGACTCCAGCTTTATTCCTCTATAGGTGGTTGTTATTAAAGATGGAGAAACCAGGGCTGGAAAGCTTAAAGCTGGGCCTCATCAGCAGTCTCTAGTGCACATACAAAGAAACACAGCCTGAGCCTTCTGCTCCCGATGCCCTTGGGGTTTCCGCCCACTTGTCTCCCCAAGAGCAAGGCGATGATCAAAGTACAAAATACACACAGGCAAATAAGATACGGCCCCTTGCCTTGATTTCACAACTCAGGAGAGCAACAGGTAAATGTTTAAGAGCTTACCTAGTTTATAACAAGACAGGTATGCAACAGAAAAAGATACGGAATTTTCCAAGAGAAGCTGGAAAGAACTCAATGAGAAAGAGCTCAGGTAAGGAAATCTTTGTGGGAGACAAGCTCTTAAGGTGTCTGCCCAACTCAGCACGGGTCTTCTCTTTGCTAGGAACTCCCAGCCCCTCCACCATCACCTTGTTCCAAAGGACAAGGTGACTACTTTGTATCTCTGTTGACTGTATTGAGGGTGAGCACCAAACACAAGTTGAGCCAATGAGGTTCTCTCCCAGGAGAACTAGAACTGAAACAGAGACCCTGGGTGAGGGGAGCTGCTCAGATCCAAGCTGGTGTTCTAGTGAACAGCTCCCAGCTTATGGTCTGAAACTCCAGACCTCCTGAGAACCTGCCCTTCCAGTGCAGTACTCTTTCCCACACGGCTTCATGCGGATTTCTCACTTGTAACAAGTACATGTCCACGTCGGTATGCATTGAGAGTCGCAGAAGAGCCACCACACAAAGCACAGTTGGGGCCACAACTTGAAGAGTTTCAAATACCATACTCAAGTAAGACTTTATCTTGGAGACAATAGCAAGACCAAGGAAGTGTGAGTTTTTATAGAAGGCTAGCATCCTTGCATTGGCTAATGTCAATGAGGAACGAGATTTTCAAAATCTGCAGAAGTTGTTGAAGATATGTAAGAAAATGTCAGAGTGTCCCTCAATGTTATTTTTCAGTTTTGGAGGGTTTTTTGGGTTTATTTATTTATTTGAAAGTCAGAGTAACAGAGAGAGAGGGGGAGGGAGGGAGAGACAGAGACAGATATATATATATATATATATATATATAGAGAGAGAGAGAGAGAGAGAGAGAGAGAGAGAGAGATCTCGATCGAGAGAGAGAGATCTCCCAGCTGCTGGTTCACTCCCCAGATGGACACAACAGCCAGTACTTGGCTACTGGCCAGGTCAAAGCCAGGAACAAGGAGTTTCATGCTGGTTTCCCACATAAGTGGCACTTGGGGGAAGACCCTAACAGATGATAAAAGGAAGGGCAACATGGGACCTGGGCAGTGGATCCTGCAAGAGGACAGGTGGCCACCAAAATGACCAGACACCCAGACTCCGCCTCCCTCTTCGGAGCTTCACCTCCATAGGGAAAGTGGCACTTTGCATGGCCATCTTCCACTGCTTTCCCAGGCCGTTAGCAGGGAGCTGGATGGGAAGTGGAGCAGCTGGGACATGGACAGTTGCCTGTATGGGAAGTCAGCAACACAGGCAGTGGCTGTACACACTACACCACGAGGCTGGCCCCCCTCAACATCATTTTGAAGTGAAGCTGTGAGAGTATTTCTAAGAGTTCATGGACAATCCCCATCATGAAACAAAGTACGCATGGATTTCAAATATTTTTGCACCAAAGCAAACGTACTCTCTGATTCCACATTCCATTAACTTTCGGAAATCCTCTTTTAAATGAGGCGTGGCCTCCACTCGCATTATACCTGCACCCCTCCCAGAAGCCGTGTGCAGCATCTCCCATGCGTCCCTGCAGACCCCTCTCTGCACTGCCGGCTTTGTGCTCCAAGAGGCTGGCAGGAGGAAGCTGCTCCCAGGGGAACCGGCCAGTGGCACACATCAGCAGGAGACCAGAGGACGGAGAGCTATTCAGGGCACTGAGCCCCCAGATGCCTCTCTGTAGGGACTCCACGGCTGGACTGTAGGGACTCCACTGCCTAGCCAACCCCCACCCCTCACCCCCCACTGCAACTCTGCTGCTCCGTCGATTTCCCTTTTCTCTGGGATTCTGTAGCCATCCGCTCTCCTTCTCTTTCACACCTACGCTGCTGCCAGCCCTAGGTAGTGCCCATCCCTCCTGGTTCCCCTCTGCCTTGGCCCTTCTTAAAGCTGCCCTCAAATGGCACAATTTGTGTGCCTTCTGCTCCCTGCCAGGACTCTCATCAAAGCACAGTCCCTCAGATGCTCTGGCTGTGAGGAGCTGTGTCTGAGAGATGAACTTCCTCATCAGCTCGCTCCCCCAGGAAACCGCCCTGGGTGTAACGTCCTCTTTATGGAGTTCAAGGGTTATTACAGCCATAAATAAACACGTTAACAGCCACAGGGAATCACGACGTCCCCCAAGAAAACTTTCCTGTGCTAACCCAAGATGAAGAATATTTCACGCCAGGATGAAAGTGCGGAAGAAGCACTTGAGTAATCATAAACCTAGCAATAAGCCACAGGCAACATCCGATCAGTAGGGAGAAGCCTGCCTAGCGATGAGGGATCAGGGCCAGCTGGATGGTAATGTGGACTCACTTCAAGAATCAGCCACAAGTACTCAGGCAGCCGTAGGGCAGAGAACAGAAAATAAGGGCAAAGCAGCTTAGTTCACACACACTCGTCAGAACTGGACCGGAGAGAAACTCATCCCAAAGAGCCTCCCAGCAGCACCTGCTGCAGGTTCCCTGTTGCACTGACGCATGCCACGCAGTCCCCGTGCAGCCTCCACCCCAGTAATGAGCCCGGAGAAGTCTGCTTGGTGTTTACCATTTGCTCGTGCAGCCATTTGCTTTTGCGCCTGTCACCCACCCTTCCATCCACCCACCCAACAACGTCAGTACAAAGCATGGGATTGCACACGGGATTTGCAAAGAGGGAAAAGAGACAGTTTCTAAGTGCATTCAGGCTGGAGAGGGAGCAGGCAGAGATACGTGACCACTGCTGTGATGACTACAACGGTAATATACACAGGGTTAGGGGTCACAGAGGAAGCATTTCAGTGGCCCCAGAATCTGGGCTCCTCGGGAGAGTCAGGAAACGCTTCATGGAGGAAAAGACAATAAGATAATTTAATGCAGAATTCGATTTAGATGGGGAAAGGCTGCCCAAGCATGCGGTCCAGATCATGACATCTTTAAAGAGAGACTTGCAAAAGAGCATAGAGTTTTCCTCACATCCTTCAGGGCACTCAGCACCTTAAGTGGTACCCAGGGGCTGAAGTACCCTCATCCTCTTTCCAGCACAGAGCCTGGTTGCTAGGCAACCATCACTGAGCTAAATCCTGCCTCATTCTCAATTAATTTGGGAGGATATTCTCTGTTTTAAATCCATACCCTTGAAGCTTCATTTTACAAAGGCAAGGAAACTATTTGGGGTTTTAGGGTTTCTCTCTGGTTTAATTATGAATTTCATGCCCTCTCTTCAGCCACAAACCCTTTCCAATCTACATCCAAAGCAGTCACATCTGTCACTGTGCACAAGTCCTGGTACCAGCGTTTTGAAACAAACCTTTCTCAGATCTGCTTGTTAGAAACTGCTACAGCTTTTAAATTCTCTTGGGAAACAGAAAGGCAACTAGGATGTGTTTTGAGTCTCTTTTTCAAACAAGGAGCTCTTACAACAGTAGAAAAAACATCTTTGTATTTTTATAAATATAAATTTTATAGATAATATGTATGTGTGTGTGTCCATTTAATGTTAGCTGTCTTCAGCAAAGAAACCAACAGGATAGGCGTGATGGGATGAGCTAGCACCATGTTTCAGATGCTGCGACTTTTCGTGGTCAGACAAGTGTCCTAGTGCCCCACAACAAAGAAATGTTTTCCTCTCACTTCTCTGAAATGTTCTGGAATTACTGTATGGAAAAAGTTAGATACGTATGTTACAAGTTAGAAGTATCTCCAAGAATAAGACAAGTCCTTGAATAATACACACAATATATGCTTACTAATGGGGCAGGGTTGGGGAAATGTGTCGTTTATTCATAAAAGTATGCAATGAGGCAACAAGGTCTGCATTAAACACCATGTATGGTGGCACCACCAGTGGACCTGGACATGAGAAGCGGAGTCGAAGCAGGCATGCGCAGAACAAGTACCGAGCATCTCACACACACCCAGGCACGCAGCCATGAACTCAGAATGCACCTTACAGAGATTTCTTTCTCATTAATGTGATGCCTGCCACCCCACGTTCCTTAGAGGAACAAACACTATCAAGAACTTCAGGAGTCCGGTGCTGCTGCTCACTAGGCTAATCCTCCGTCTTGTAGCGCCAGCACACCAGGTTCTAGTCCCGGTCGGGGCACCCGATTCTGTCCCAGTTGCCCCTCTTCCAGGCCAGCTCTCTGCTATGGCCCGGGAGGGCAGTGGAGGATGGCCCAAGTCCTTGGGCCCTGCACCCCATGGGAGACCAGGAGAAGCACCTGGCTCCTGGCTTCGGATCAGCGCGGTGCGCCAGCCGCGACGGCAATTGGAGGGTGAACCAACAGGCAAAGGAAGACCTTTCTCTCTGTCTCTCTCTCTCACTGTCCACTCTGTCAAAAAAAAAAAAAAAAAATGAACTTCAGGAAACCTCTCACCTAAAAAGCTTCTCTAAAACTCAGGAACACTAAATAACATGGGCGAGTGACTGCTTGTCTGACTTCCTCCAAGTTTTTACTTCTACTTATAACATATTTATAACATATAACAAATACAGAAAATGGGATGCACAGGCCAATGATAACCCGTGTTTGCTGTCCATTAGATTTTCTTCAAAACTCTTTCCAATCGAAAATTAAAGCAAAGTGAATCCCAACCTGCCCCCATCTTCTTTTAATTTTCATTTTCATTTATTTTTACTTTCATTTGAAGGGCAGAAATAGAAACACCAAACAGAGCTTGCATCCACCAGCTCACTCCCCAAATACTCAAAAATATCATGGCTGCGCCAGGCTGGAATGAGGAGCTCAGAACTCGATCCAGGTCTCCCCATGGGTGATAGAGACCCAAGGGTCTGAACCATCAGGTGTTGCCTCTCAAGAGTGCATTGGTAGGAAGCTGGACCAGAAGCACAGGATCGGGGATGCAGGCATGTCTTAACCAGTGCTCCCAACGCCCACCCCTAACTCACCATTCCTGCTCTCCCAGTCATACAATTACAGGAGATACTGCCCTACAGCTAGTGATATTCATTCTTGTGCATTTTTATAAATGTACTTATAGTCATATAAGATAGAGCGTTGATTATTGCTTCTATATAACATATAAGTTATACCATAGCATGCATTCTTTTCCACCTTTTTGTTCCACACAGTGACTTAAATTACAGCATTAAACCAGTGTTACCTGGGGTCATATTCACGGACTCTGACAGAGATCTCACCATCGGAAATGCAAAGACTGAGACCAGAAACACAACTGTCACCTCCCAAGGCAGCGGTCAGCAAAATGTGTATTTCTGCAGAGAGCCAAAGAGTAAAACTTCTCATTTGAAGGCTGTATGGTCTCCATGGCCAATAATCAGGTCTGCTGTTGCGATCAAAAACAGCCATGGGTAACACATAAGTGGATGCACACAGTTGTGTTCCTATAAAACTCTGCTTATAAAAACAGAACACTGGCAGTTTCAGCCTACAGGCTACTGCCTGCCAAACTGCCC
The DNA here is from genome assembly GCA_015711505.1 of Sylvilagus bachmani. Lineage (NCBI taxonomy): Eukaryota > Metazoa > Chordata > Mammalia > Lagomorpha > Leporidae > Sylvilagus > Sylvilagus bachmani. The sequence goes on from CM027389.1 coordinate 5,468,110, forward strand.
ATGGAAGTATGAGAGCAGGAAGACCCAACTCCCCCATCTCTTTCTACAAACACAGCAGCTGGTTGGCCTGACGTTGGGCGTCTTCCTTCCTGATGCTACAATGCCTCCTTCCCAAGGCTGTGTGCTTCTCAAAGGAGTAGAAATTCCACCAGTGAGGATTACTCCTCGGTCAGCTTACAAGGGGAACTAGGTAACCGGCTGGAGCCTAGCACCGTGTCACCACGGGGAGAGCCCTTAGCTGCAGCCAGGGGATGGTGGTTTCACTCTCAACTCTACCACTGTCATCCCTATTCTGCATATGGTCTGTCAAGGCACTTCCTCTCCATGGGCCTCAGTTTTCCTCCTACAAAATCAATCTATGACTATATTACCTCTGAAGTTCTCTGAAATGTCAAGATCCTGTGTTATCTGGCATAGCAGAAATAAATACAATTTAGTGAGACTTCAAGTTTTATTTTCTGCCATGATATAGCAGTGTTGTCCTTGAATCTTCTAGAAGCATTAGCTAGAAGGTACGGCACAGCTCTCTTTCCCTGCCTACTAGTTAGCAAACAAATGGTTAAAAGGACATTGAGGGAATTTCAATCTAAGCCCAAGGAGCAAGCGCTGAAGGAACTGCTCTCCGAAGGTGAAGATCCTCACTGCATGAGATCTGGCTGCCAACAGAAAAGCAGGTGGAAATCACAGGTTACGGCAAATTTGTTCCACATTGGTCCAGAAGGGAGAAATGAATGTTGTGAGGATACAGGGTCAGTAGAAGCAGAGGAGATTCTTCTTTGGAAACTGCAGACTTGTGAAAACGCAGTAGGGGTGAGTGTTGCACAGAGAGGGGGTTAAGCCACCACCTGGAATGGTGACATTCCATATCAGACTGTCTGAGACTGAGACTCACTTTGACTTCTGCTTCCAATCCACATTTCTGCTAACACACCTAGGAGGCAGCACATGATGGCTCATGCAGTTGGGTCCCTGATACCCACATAGGAGTCATGGATGTGACGTCTGGCTTCTGGCTTGCGCACTGCTCAGTTTCTGATAGTTCAGGCATTTTGAGAGTGAGTCAGAGGATGGAAGATAGCTCTCTCTCTCACAAAATAAATAAAAACAATTAAACCAACTGTTCAAAATAAGGTTTTAAAAATAAGTAAAATAAATAAACTTTTAATAAAGAGGAACCTAGTATCAGGCATCTTACTCATAGCAGTGGGATAAGAAGACCACTTAAGACAGGACTGAAGGAGGAGAATTGGATGAGATTCCCGAGGCCGATCTTCCTCTGAACCCAGGGTTCTGCACCTTTGTCAACATACAGGACATTGAGTGCTTCCTCCTGGTCTGGCTGACTGCTCCTGGAAAAGCTCATAATGTCTGCAGAAACATCCAGTTCTCATAAATAATCCCAGACACAGAGATAATATCTGTAATATCACTACCATTCTCCAATAACCAGTACAATGTCAAGCACAGAGCAGGTGCTCATTAAATATTTGTTGCAGGAAGGAGGATTGAAAGCTATTTTGAAAACACAAAAGATATAAAAAACAGATGGTTTATGTGCTCCTAGTGTCACGGGGAGCAGGAGCTTTCTTGCTCTTCTCTTCCTGAACATAACTATGGGGCCACTCTGTTGGATGCCTCAAACTGAGTGGTTGTGCTGGCTTGCAGGTAATTATGTTCACTCCAACACCTGGAGTGGGGTCAGGGAGAAAGACCATGGGGGCGGGGGCTGGGTAACCATAGCCATGTACAACCTGTTGTTAACTTGACAGTATCCCCACCTGTTGCAAGATGAGTTGGGCGCTAACCACCAACATTATTATCATTTCTGCAGCAACAGCAGAACTCAACAGCAGCCACAGTGTTTGAGAGGAGAGTGCAGTCTGAGACTCAGGTCTTGGAGGCCAGAGAAGATACATAAGGGCCTCTCATTTGCCTCTAGCCTCAGCAAACACTGATCAAAGAAAGAACCCATGTGGCAGGTGCTATGGTATAGTAGGTTAAGCCTCTACCTTCTAACATCTCATATGAGCACCGGTTTGAGTCCTGGCTGCTCTGCTTCTGATCTGGATTCTTTCTACGGCCTGGGAAAGCAGCGGAGGATGATCCAAGTGCACCCACAAAGGAAACCCAGAAGATAGTCCTGACTCCTGGCTTTGGACCAACCCAGATCCAGCAGTTGTGGCCATTTGAGGAGTGAATCAGTAGATAGAAGACTCTCTCTCTCTCTCTCTCTCTCTCTATCTATCTATCTGTGTGTGTGTGCGCGCGCGCATGCGCATGAACCTTGAGAATTTTGCCTCTCAAATAAATAAATAAATATATTTTTTTAAAAAGGAAAGAAACAGAACCCACAACAGAGAAGGAACAAGAAGGTACAACTCCCATTCTTTGTACCACCCAGAGTAAATTGGGGCAGGCTCAATTGGGTCAGCAAATGTAAAAGAGCCAGGACATGACATTTTGATGGGCATTCCATCCAATGGCTCTGCTGACCCCACCTTGGAGCTGAGCCAAAGCTTTAGACTCCTAGTTTCCAACCCCAAGCCAGTATCAGCAATGAATGTGCAGAGTGAATTTTTTTTCCATTTTGTCTCGGGATTCTGCAGCCAGAATACACCCCTTCCCAGGAGCACAGGGACCCAAGAAGCCACCCCATAGGTTTGTAGTGCTTGAAGCTGAAAACCAGGAGTATTATTATTATTATAATTGTCTTTTCAGATAAGGAAACAGAGGAGCACAGGGGAATCTAAATCCAGCCAAGTGCAGAGCCATTATCTCCACAGAGGCCTCGCTTCTGCCTCGTTGCACTAAGTGGTGAGATCACACCCTGGGAAGAAGCCCCTGAGGAATGACTAATACCAGGGACTTTGTTCTGTTGGTCTTTTCTGGTTTGTCACGCTGGTCCTTGAATGAATGCTGCCCAGAAGGGTTTTCTTGCCCCCTCTCATGGTGGAGAAAACCATAAAAGCTTTGTTTAGTATATCATCAATGTCGGCAGACAACATATAAGCTAGGCCCCACTTGTTGGTCAAGTCCTCTCCAAGCACAGGGTTTATACCAGGTACACACTAGATGACTAGATCTGTGGTTTATAATGACACCCTGGGGGTCAACACTGTGGCACAGTGGGTAAAACTGCCACCTGAGATGCCAGCATCCCATATGGGTGCTGGTTTGTGTCCAGCTGCCCCACTTCTGATCCAGCTCCTGATAACACCCTGAGAAAGCAGCAGAGGATGGCAAAATGCTTGGGCCCTTGCAGACATACAGAAAACCCAGATGGAGCTCCTGGCTCCTGCCTTCTGTCTGTCCCAGCACTGGCCATTTCAGCCATCTGAGAAGTGAACCAGAGCTAGGAAGATCTCTATCTAATCTCTCCCTTTCTCTCACCGAAACACTTTCAAATAAATAAACAAATAATTAAAACAAAACAAACAAGAAAACCCAAAGCACTCTAGACAACACCCATACAACCAGTGCCCTGGACAGAAACAGCACACACGGCCAGAACCCAGGATAGCGACATCACATAGGTAGAACGCTGGACAGCGACACCCCATAGCTACGACTCTGGACGGCGATATCCTATACACGAAGAGGGCCCATTCACAGCCAGGATCCTGGACACCAGCACTATCCCACACAGCCTGTATTACAACAGCTATACAGCCAGTACCCCTGGATAGCAATACCCACATGGCTAGAACCCTACACAACCGGGACCCTGGCTGACAACATTCACTCAGCCAACACCCTGGACGGCAACACCCACATGGCCAGGGCCCCGGACAAGTTCTGCATGACCCTCAATCTCTGGGGTGACTGAAGAAACATAAACTTAACGTCCTGAAATTTCTGCAGTCGTCACTGAGTCAGGGGCTGGGTTTGGCCTGAGAGGGAAGACCTCTGTATGGAAAGTGATGGCCATGTTTGTTTTCCTTGAGGATGACGAGTAGTTCTAGAAAGTGAGAGAAACTGGTTGTCCCAAACACACACCAAGAAGGTACAGGTTGGGTCAGCCCTCACGTGGACAGAGGGAGAGTCTCAGGGCCTCTCGAGTAGTGTCCTAAGGAAGACATGGGCCACATCAAAAGGTAACAGAGCCATGCCCCTGCTGGTCACCTCCCCTGTCACGCTCCATCACCAGCGTCCTGGCTTCTGCCATCCAGCCAGGGTCTCAGCCAGCCTAGGCTCTTCCTGACTTTCACGCAGGCTCCTGCCTCAGAGCAGTCGTCTTTGCCGTTTTCTGGCTCACCTCCCCTTCCTCAGAGGTCGCAACCCCTGGGGAGAGAATTTCCAGATTGTCTTGCTGCAACAGCAACACCCCAGCCATCGTGTCTACTCGCCTACATGCTCTCGCCCACTCAGCACAGACAGATCACTTCCTAATGCAACACATGTCTTGGTCTTCCATTCTCTGTCTCCACCTCTACCCCATCTCCATCCCTGCTGGAGGTAAGCTCCTGTGAGTGGTCAGATTTGTCTGTTTGGGTCACAGATGCGTCACTACACCCAGAACAGTCCAGGGAATGAAAACGAATGAATGCAAGAGAAGAAATAAAGGCCAGCTCAGGGACAGGACATAAGAAAGGAAAATACCAAGAGGAGGGACAAGTCTGGGGACTAAGATACCAAGAGGACATCCAGAGGTGGGAGCACAAGGGAGGGAGCACGATGGGACTGTAAGAGGGGAGAATGAAGCAGAGTGAGACAATGGTCCCCATCTAGCCCGCCCTCTTCCCAATAGAACGTGGCCCACACCTTGCAGTTCTGCTGTGCCGCTGTGTTAGGGTCTCAGCACAGAGGAGAGGTACAGAGCAGTCCAGGGGCATTAAGATTATGGAGCCACAGCCAGGGCTGATTGACATCCAGCGAGTCCAGACAACACCTGGGCAGGGGCTCTAGGTCCACCTTGTGCCCTACAGAGCTGCCATACATCTGCAGGAATGATGGAGGAAGCACACAGTCAGAGCCCATACCTCCTCCTCATTAGAAACATCACATTCACCCGAAATTGCCATTCAGTGAAAGAGCAGGGAAGGAACAAAGCTGATGCGTGCATGCACGCGTTTCTGCCATGCTCAAGAATTGTTCTATCTTGAGACAAATATGGGTTTCTTAAAAAGGCATGAACCAACAGGGACAAGGAGTGGGGAAGAAGGGCTAACAGTAAAGGAGAGATGCTAATTGATTTTGGCAAGAGTGAGAGGCAAGGGAGGATTGAGCTCATTTCATCAGTTCTAAAATGCACAGCAGTTTCTTCACATTTTCCCATTTCTGAAGCTAGGACGATGCCTACAACCGGCGGTGTCTGGTGATTGCAACTGGCAGCGTCTCTCTTTCCTTCTTTAATGATTCATTAGATAATGACTGGCAGACCCTACCATCAACCACAAATTAGATGAAAGAAAATACAGTAGAGGACAGAGAAACATGGATGTCTCCAGTCTGCAGAGGGCCGCATGAGGGAGCGGAAACTGAGCTGTCTATCAGAACTTCAGGGTGTTGGGGGGCACCGCAGATCATGAGGGTGGAGGGAACAAGTTGATGGACAGAAGCACGCACTCCCTCAGACCCCTGCCACCTCCCACAAGAATGGAACCTTCTTCCTCTCCTCCTCCTCCTCCTCTCGCTTCCAGACACACACTATGGATAGGGTTGCCAGGTAACTTGCTAGCGGTCCAGGGAAATCTGAATTTCAGAGAGCGAGTAATTGCGTGGGACATACTAAAAACGATTCTTTGTTCATCTGAAATTCAAATGCAACTGGGCAACTTCTATTTTATTTTTCCTCAGCTATGGGGAAGTTAAGTCAGAAATGCTCTACACGGTAAGACGCAAGCTCCGAGAAGGCTGGGAAGAGATCTGGAAGGGAACGCAAAATGTTCCAGTGAAAGCTTAGTAACAACCTCAGCCACTCGTGCAGCTCCCAGATCCCTGAGAGATCAGCTCCTGCCGCAACGTGGACACCCAAGGTGAGAAGGCCAGGGCTCCTCTCTGAGCAAGACCAGCCATCTCCAGGAGGCCCGGGAATGGAGCAACTGTCTGATCAATCCAGGGAGAAGCCCACCCTTCAGCAAGCTCCCTCTGCCTGCTCCCTGCAGACATGCAGGTCTTAGGACCACACATGGTCCTGCCTCATCCTAGTGTGAGCAGATGACAAAAGACCAATAGACATCCAACCATGCAAAGGCAGAATGATAAAGCAGTAAAAGAACCCACGAAAGGGGAAGGCAATCTAGACAGGAGGAAGAACTAAACAGATCACGAGCCTCCTGCCAGAGGGACAGACAGGTGCACACTCATGAGAGAGCATCACTCTGGCTTCAAAGAGAAACAACTCTGGAAAATGAAAAAAATATCGCAAAGATTCAGGGAAGAATCATCAGAAGGGTTGAAAGATAAAGATGATAAGGCCTCTTGGAAAATAAATCAACAACTAGATGGAAAATTGGAATGGAATTTAAGAATATTGGGAAGATCCACACAAGAAGCATTTGACCAACAGGAAGACAAGAAAGAGAAAATACAGGGAGGAAACAAAATTATCAGGAAATGTGAGAATATTATCTGAAAGCAAAAACCATGAGCTCCTGGAGCGGCCAGCCTCGACTGGAGGAGGCGGGTATGATAAAGTTACAGTCCGTGCACCGCATCCTCAGTGCTGGAGGTCAGCAGCAGCAGAAGATTTGGGAAGAGGCATCCCAGTTTCAACTGCTGCTGTCAGTTAACTACACCAGTGTGTTTATTGAGAGATATCCCAAGGGCACCCCTCACGACCCAGTTCCAGCCCCCAGGAGGTCAGGTTCGGTCACTGCTGTCCCCTCTCAGTGGGTAGTGTCGCTCCACCTGCTGCAGGCTGGCTTCTCAGTTTATGCCCTTGAGAATCGCTTCACCCCTCCAGTGCCTGAGGCATCATCCCCAGCACCAGGTGGACAGAGGTGGTGCCAGGGACCTGGTGGCACGGGTTCCATCCTTGGTCCACTGAGGCTAAACTTGATGTAGACTTGGGGGAGGGGGTATCAGGTAAGATGGACGCGAGGCGTCTTGAAGCAGAGACTCCAAGAACCGACAGGTGGGTAACAGCGAGCGCTGGGTGAGGGGCTGTTTGGCAGTGGAGTCGGGTAGGAGAGAGGACGCTAGCAGGAGGAAGGGCACAGGTGAGTGCATGAGGCAGACCGACCTCAGGCTGCTGGAGGCACAAAGACAAGGCTCCAGCAGGGAGCATAACTCAGGGAACGCGAGCAGATGAGCAAGAGGAGAAGCGATCCCAGACTGAACACCCATGAGGGCCAGCGGCTCATGAAGCAAACAAAGGTGCACAGTGGTCAAGTACCATGGCCGAAGAAGCCAGAGGGAAGGGACTGAGATTAGACTGGAATCCAGAAACAGCCAACGGGAGGGCCCGTCTGCCCGCATGGCTCTTTCTCCTCAATAAGTACACATAGGAAAGGCAACTGATCTCTCCCTCCCTCCCTCCTTCCCTCTCTCCCTCTCTCTCTCTCTCTTACACACACACACACACACACCCCCTATGTCAGGTCGGGAGCAGATCCCCACCACCCGCGGTGTTGCCCAGCACAAGGAGGTCACACCACAGCCAGCAAGTCCAGGCTGGTGAGGAGCACGTCCCCATTCTGCTGCCCGGCTGCTGGTGAGGCAGAGAGGGACCCACGGAGCCGTTACAGCTCGTTCCCAGCCTGTAAATCATCGGAGAGGCCTCATCACTTCTGCTGAGTTATTTTAATTGCTCTCATTTGCAGGAGCAAATTAGGTGTATCATTGTTCTCAAGACGCTGCTCCGATTGGTGCCAGGGAAGAACAAAAGGAACAAAAGAAAAAATACACACACCCACATAAATGAGTTTCCAAACAAAGAGCAACGTCTGTGCAGGAAATTGATTTGTAAACCCTGTCAAGGTGCTTTCCAAGGTGGATCCGTGCAGGGCATCCCGGGGCTTGAAACCATGGTTGGGAGGAACTGTTCAATTAATCCATGAGGCTGATGCCAGGAGAAGACACTCCTGCAACCGCAGGCTCACAGCCAGGGACCTGACTGCCACACAGCCTCCCTGGGGACATGCAGGAGAGTGGGCTCCCTGTAGCAACCACACTGCACGTGACTTCAGCTAAGATTCCCCCAACACCAGAGCGGTGGCTGGGGGAGTGATTTGGGGAACGCCAGCAGCCCGCATACCTCTCTCTCTCTGGGTAATTTATTTCGGTTTTCTTTTTCCCCAATTTGGCTTGTTCAGATTAATTTACTGCTTAACGACATAACCACGGGAAGGCGAACAGGGAGAGGAAAGTGGGATTGAATTCAGCACATTTTTAATGGATGCTTGTTTATGCCAACTGCAGACCAAGGTGCTAGGGATGTGGGAAACATCACTGATGAATGAGAGAGAGAGAGTTGCCTTCCAAGAGCTGGACACGTGCCCAGGCCCCCAGGGCCATGCTCCAGTGCCCACGAGGCTTCTGAGCCAGCTCGGGGCAGCACACGTGACTGGACTCCTAAAGCTGCTCCAATCTCAGTTACTTGGCGCTGTCCTCCAGGAACCGTCAAAAGTATTCCCCAATCCCAACACTGCAAAAATGCAACCTAGAAGCACAGAGAACCGTCACAAGTGTTTGTGTTCAGAATGTTCCCAAACACCCGTTTTACAGGCTACTTTTGGTCATTCCATGTGCACTTTGTAAATGACGTGTAAGCCGTCCCTCTGAGCAGTCCTCCACGTTTTCAATCAGACTTTCATACTTTGCTCCGTGGGCCTGCCCTACATCAGGATCATTGGGAAGGCTCACTGGAATGCATGTTCCCAGGCCTGCCCCAGACCACTGCAGCCAAAAACTCAAGGAAGAGACCCAGGAATCTGCATTTTACTCCTCGGATGACTGGGACACGCCCACAAGCTGGACGACCACTTCTTAGAGTTCAAACACTTCACAAATGTGAGCTGAACACTGCCTGCTGTTCCCTACATCATCACAGAACTTGAGATTAAATTAAAAAAAGAGGCTTAGCAAGCTACAACTGTAATTATGAAAGGTGGGCTTGGAGGTGAAGTTCAGTCCATTGGGAAGAGAGGACACTTATCTTGCTAAAGCAGCTGGAAGAGCCCCACAGCTCTCCACACGGTCCTGGAGGCTACGTGAGCCACTCTTGGCAAATGAGCTTAGCAGGAAAACGCGCAGGCGTCCTGACACAGTGTGCGAGGGGGGCAGAGCTGGGTTTCTCAGCTGCTTGCGCCCCACACAGGCCATCTCCACTCCCTTCTCCCCCAAGGCTAAAGCTGGGGACTTGCAGCCGGGAGGAGCCATTGGATTCCCTGGACCAGGGCATGCAACAGAGAAGTGTGCCCTGATGGAAACACAGCAGGCCCTCGCCGTTCCCAGGTTCTGAACTGGCAAATCTGCCAACCCAGTAAGAACTTAATTGTATCTCCAAGTCCCATGCACCAGCAGTGCTGTGGCCACATGTGAAGGGAGCGGGGACTTTGTGGCACTACCTGTACACATTTCCTAGCCCTGCCTGCTTGTTGAAGCTCTCATCCTGTAAACAAATATCCTTGTCAGGCTCTCTTTACGGCTATGTTTCTCGCACCTTTGAACATTTTCATGGTGGTTTTTCTGTTTAAAACGGTCCCCAGGGGCCAGTGTTGTGACGAAATGGTTAAAGCCACCCCTTGTGATGCCAATATATCATGCTGGCACCAGTTCAAGTCCCAGCTGCTCCAGTTCTGATCCGGATCCCTGTTAATGGCCTGGGAAAGCAGCAGAGGGTGGCCCAAGTACTTGGGCTCTTGCCACTCATGTGGAAAACTCAGCTGAAGCTCCTAGCTCCTGGCTTTGGCCTGGTTCAGTGCTGGCCACTGAGGCCATCTGGGGAGTGATAGAAGAGCTCTCTGTCTCTCCCTCTGTTTCTGCAACTGTGCATTTTAAAATACACAAATAAATCTTTAAAAAAAGAGTCTCCAAGGGGTGGGCATTTGGCCCATCAGTTAAGATGTCTGTGTCCCTCATTTGAGTGCCTGGGGGTAGCTCCAGGATCCACCCTTGATTGCAGCTTCCTGCTAGCACACTCCTTGGGAGGCAGGACTGGTAACTCAAGTAGTCAGGTCTCAGCCATCTGTCTGCTCTCAAGAGTACTGCTGACATTCATGAAGTGAGCCAGTAGGTGGAAGCGTGCCCTCTCTCTCTAAATAAAATAAACTCCAGTGGTCCCCAAGGGTCGTGTTCACGTGCTGACTACTGTGCCTAGTGCCAGGAACAGTGGTGTGTATTACAGAAGATTCACTGAGGTGTCAGGTACAGTGGCGTTGGCCATGAAATCAATGTTAAGGAATCAACAATATGGGTTACATAAGTTTTCTTTAAACAGAAATAAACTCGAAATAAAATTATGTATCCATGTGAGATGAAAGTGTTACAGATCAGGAGCTCACAGGGACCCAGCCCTGGGTCTGCCCTGGAATTAGTGGTTCAGGGTTCACTAATTCAGGTTCAAGGTGACCTCACCAAGACAAAGGCCATGAACCTGAGTCGACTGGGTTCCATCCAGTGGACACTAGCCACCTGTGACTACTGACCACACAAAACACAGAACAAATAAGGATAACATTATTTGTGTACTTAAATTCTAATAAAAATTAAGTAATTCTTTTAAGATTTTTTTTAAAAATTATTTTAAAGGCACAGTTGCAGAGGGAGGGAGAGAGAGAGAGAGATATCTTACATCTGTTGGTTTACTCAACAGATGGCCACAACTGTCGGGGCAGGGCCAGGCTGAAGCCAGGAGATTCATTCAAGTTTCCCACATCAGTGCAGGCATCCAAGTACTTCAGCCACACTCCACTGCTTTCCCAGGCACATCAGCAGAGAGGTGGATCAAAAATGGAGCAGCTGGGACTTGAACCTGCACCTATACGGGATGCTGATGCTGCAGGGGTAGCCTAGAAAATTTCAGTAAAAGACAACTCTAAATTACAGTGTGGTGCCACTTAACACCAGGGACACATTTGAGACACGTGTCACCAGGAGATAACATCAGAGTATGAAGATCACAGAGGACGCCTGCCCAGACTGAGATGGCTATGATGTCACTGGGCAGTACAGTTTCACAGGTCTACCACTGTGCGTGCCACACACCATTGACTGAACACTGCTCTGTGGGGCTTGGCTGGACAACTAGCCACCTGTGACTAGTGACTTGTCGCTGGACAAAACAGCCCAGGTGTCCTGCTCCCAAACAGGTAGGTACATGGAAAGCAATCACTGCACAACAAACCACGTCTCACACAGAGGCTCAAGTCAGGAATCAGGGCTGGGTCCTCTCTTCTGTGTCACCGGCCAGGATGCAGGCACCAGCCAGGATTCAGGCACCAGCCAGGATTCAGGCACCAGCCAGGCCTGTGGCCTCATCTCTGGTCTCAGCTTTCAAGCTCATGCGCATGTTAGCTGCATTCAGTTCCTTGTGGGTGAAGGAATGAAGGCTTGATTTTCCTCCCGGCTGCTAGCTGGACACTGCCCTCCCTATGTTTCCTGCTGATCAACCTTCCAGTCCTGCTACATCCTAGCCAGGAGGTGCCCAGCATCCCAGCTGCACAGCTAGCATCAACGAGGCCATCACCCTTGCTGCATTCCACTTCTTAGAGCAAAGTGCAGCGCTGCCCCAATTCAAGAAGAAATCCCATTGAGCATGCACACCAGGAGGTGGGGGCACGGGGCTGCCCGAGGGTCTGGCCCCATAGACAATTCTATTTTTCTACATCACTGTGCTGCAGGATGCTATATGATAGGATTATCCTAAGAATTAAATGACCTGAATCAGGGATTAAATGGCAACATCTGGCTTGTAACATGATGTGAACCATTGCTCTGCTACGGTCATTGCTATGTGAAGTGACAGGGACATTTGCTCCAACCTACTGGTTGCAAACGGACCATCATGCTCTTGCCTGGAGGGTGTGAGCCACAGGTTCACCTTCCCATGGAGACACCTCAGCCCCCAGCAGGCTTACACAGCTCTGCTCCCACAGCTCCTGGGCTCTGGAGCTGACTCTCAGCTTCCTGGGTGCGGGCAGCCCTCAAAGATGCAGAATTCACAGCCAGTGGGGCAGGCAGTGCACCACTCATGTGTTTCAACCCTGTGGTCTTTCCCAGAAGTTGAGTTTTAAGATCATCCCAAACTCGGTACTTTTATTTGACTCACTCCCTATCTTTTTCACCTATCCTATGATTTTATTAGTCAAATACAATTCATAAACCAGAAAATACACACAGTTAAGGCATGCAGCTCAATCATTTTTGTTATAGTCACACAATTGTGCAGCTATAACCATTCTATAGTTCCAGAAACGTTTCACTGACCCTCCAAAAACACTCCCACACCGACAGCAATCCCTCACTGTTTCCGGTCTCTGCAGTCTCTGGAAAACACTATGTCCTGTCTCCATCAAGTTGTAAATTCTGGACATTTTATATAAATGGAATCATATATAATGAGGGCTCCAGTGTTCGGCCTATTTTATTTGAAATTAGGTTTCTGGCTTCAGCCATGTTGCAGCAATATCAGAAGAACATCCATCTCTTTTATGACTCAATCAGCTCTCTACGGACAGAGCAAATTTGGTTGTCCACTCATCAGCTGATGGACGCTCACTGTTACCATTTTTTTTCTATTAAAATAATGATGCTATGCACATCTGTGTACAAGGTTTTTCAGTGGACCTATGTTGTCAGCTCTCTTGGATACATATTCAGGGGAACTGTGGGTTACATGGCAGCTGTTTAACTTCTGAACTGTCTCTGTTCTCCAAGTGGCTACATCTTTTGCATTGCCACCAGCAACGCCAAGCGTTCCAGTTTCTACACATCCTCACCAACTCTTCTTGTTGTCTATATGTTTAACAATATGGCCACCCTAGAGGGCCTGCAGAGGTAACTCATTAGGTTTTGGTCTGCATTTATACAATGAACGATGGTGTTGAGCATGTTTTCCTGGGCTTATTTGAAAATGTTTTATTTGGAGACATGTCTATCCAAGTCCTCTGCTCATTTTTAAGATGAGTTATTAGGTTTTTCAGCTTGATTTATTATAAGAATACTTAATATTTTCTCAATACTAGCCCCCTTCTTAGAGATATTATTTGCAAGGATAATCTCTTATTCTGTTTGTACTATTTTCATTCCCTCAAGAGTGTCTTCTGAAAACTTTTTATTTTGATCAAGAACAATTTATCATTTTTTCTTTTTAATTAACACTTTGGATATCATATCTGACACTATTCTGTGATCCAATTTCACACAGTTCTACATAAAGATTGTCTTAAAACAGATTTATCATTTTAGCTCTTACGTTTGTGTCTGGTTTATTCTGTGTTAACATTCACGTGTGGTATGAAGGGAGACTTATCATTGTCCTTTTCTGTGTGGTTATCTAGTTACCTTAAAGCTTTTTTAAAAGACTGTTCTTGAGTCTTTTTATGCTTATAGAAATCAGTTGACAAAAAATTTATCAATCAATTTCTGGACCCCCAACTGTATTCCAGTGACTTATATGTCTATCTTTGAACCTAAGGAATGTCTCTTTCAGATAATATATAGTAGTATTTTCTATATATTTTGCAAATCTCTGATTTTTTTACCTAGAAAAACCACATCAAACCAAACCCAAAATTCATAGGAGGAAAGAAATAAGACAAACTAGAGAATAAACAAAATTGAAACAAAAAACCAAAGTATCTGTGAAGTGAGGAACTGTTTTTTTTTTGAAAAAAAAAATCAGCAAAACTGATACACCATTCACTCAACTGAACAGAAAATAAAAGGAAGACCCAGATTAATAAAATCAGAGAAGAAAAAAAGATATATAACAATGGATACCACAGAAATAAAAAGAATCATCAGGAATTACTACAAACAGCTATATGCTAGCAAACTGAAAAATCTAGAAGAAATGGATAGATAGTGACATACACAATCAACCAGAATTTAGTCATCAAGACATAGAAAACCTAAACAGACCAATAACCAAAAAGGAAATTCTATGACTAATTAACACCCTCCCAACAACAAAAAGCCCAGGACTGGATGGTGACACTGCTGAATTCTACCAGACTTTTAAAGAAGTACTAATTCCAATTCTTCTCAAGCTATTAAAAACAACTGAAAGGGAGAGGATCCTACCGAACTTCTTCTCTGAGGTCAGCATCACCTTGATTCCAAAACCAAAAAATGATACAACAAAGAAAACTACAAACCAGTATCTCTGATGAACATTGATTCAAAAATCCTCAACAAAATACTAGCTAAACAAATCCAACAACACAACAGAAAGATCCTGGTCCACGTGGTATTTGTCCACTTTATCGTTCAACATTTGCAAAGCAATAGATGTGATACATCACATTAACAGACTGAAGAATAAAAACCTATGATTATCTCAATAGATGCAGAGAAGGCATTTGATGAAATACAACATCTTTTCAAGATTAAAAAAAAACCTTAACAAATTGGGTATAGAGGAAACATTCCTCAACACAATCAAGGTAATTTTTTTTTTTTTGGCAATTTATGACAAACCCACAGTCAGCATCTTACTGAATGGGGGAAAGTTGGAATCATTTCACTAAGATCAAGAACCAGAAAAGGATGCCCACTTTCACCATTACTTTTCAATGTAGTCCTGGAAGTTTTAACCGGAGCCATTAGGCAAGAAAAAGAAAATCAAAGAGATATATATTGGAAGGGAGGGAGTCAAAGTATTTCTATTTGCAGATGAGATGATGCTATGCATAGGGGAATCAAAAGACTAAACCAAGAGACTATTGGAATGCATTAAAGAGTTTGGCAAAGTGGCAGGACATAAAATTAACAAACGAAAATCAACAGCCTTTGTATATACAGACAATGTCATGCTGTAAAGAATTTCTAAGATTAATCCCACTTACAATAGCTACAAAAAATTAAATACCTTGGAATACATGTAACCAACTAGGTGAAAGAGCTCTTCACTGAAAATTATAAAACATTAAAGAAAGAAATTAAAGAAACAAGAAATGGAAAAGTCTTTAATGTTCATGGATTAAAAGAAATAACACTATCAAAATGTCCATAGTACTGAAAGCAATTTACAGATTGAGTGCAATCACAATCAAAATACAAGTGAAATTCTTCTCAGATCTAGAAAACGTGATGCTAAAATTTGTATGGAAACACAAAGACCCCAAAAAGCTAAAGCAACCTTGTACAACAAAAACAAAGCTGGAGGCATCATAATACCAGATATCAAGATATACTACAAGGCAGTTATAATCAAAATATCCAGGTACTGGCAGAAAAATAGACATGTAGACAAATGGAACAGAATAGAAACTCAAAAAATCAATCCACACATCTGTAACCAGCTAATCTTTGACAAAGGAGGTAAAATCAATCTCTGGAGAAAGGACAGTCTCTTCAACACATGGTGCTGGGAAAATCGGATCTCCCACATACAGAAGTATGAAACAAGAGCCCTCCCTTACACCTTCTAAAAATTTAACTCAAAATCAATCAAGGATCTAAATCTACAATATGATGCCATCAAATTAATAGAGGAGAACATTGGGGAAACTCTTTAAGACACTGGCATAGGCAAAGACTTATTGGAAAAGACCTCAGAAGCACAGGCAATCAAAGCCAAAATAGACAAGTGGGATGACATCAACCTGAGAAGCTTCTGCACTGCAAAGCAAACACTCAGCAAAGTGAAGAACCGACAGAATGGGCGACAATAACGCAAACTATGAAACTGATAAAGGATCAATATACCGAATCTATAAGCAGTGCAAGAAACTCAACAACAAAGCAAACAATCCAATTAAGAAATGGGCAAATGACTTCAACGGGCATTTTTCCCCTTTTCTTTATTTTCTTACATTCTATTTAAGGAATAGAAGTTTCATGTATTTTCTATATACAGATCAGGAACCTAGAGATACTTCCCACCCTTCCTTCTCTCCCACCTGTGCTCACACCCTTCTTCCTCCTCCCTCTCCTATTCCCATTCTAATTTTTACAAAGATCTATTTTCAGTTAACTTTATACTCACAAGATTAACCCCACACTAAGTAAAGAATTCAAAAAAATAGTATGAAGATAAAAAAAATCTTCCTAAACAGTGGAGACAAGGGCTGTAAATAATCATCAAATAAACTGTCAATTTCACTTCTATAGATTATCTTTTAGGTACTCTATTACTTCCCACAAGTCAGGAAAAACATATGGTATTTGTCTTTTTGGAACTGGTCTTATTTCACTAAGTAAAAAAATGAAATTCAAACAGCCATCGGACACATGAAAAAATGCTCAGGATCACTAGCTATGAGGTAAATGCAGATCAAAACCACAATGAGGTTTCACCTCACCCCAGATAGAACTGCTCTCGTACAGAAATCAATAAACAATAAATGCTGCCGAGGATGTGGGGGAAAAGGTACTCAAATCCATTGTTGGTGGGTAAACTAGGATAGCCACTGTAGAAGATAGTATGGAGATTCCTTAAAAAGCTGAAAATAGATATACCAGATGACCCAACAATTCCATTTCTGGTAATTTACCCAAATGAAAAGGAATCAGCATATGAAAGGATTATCTGTACCCCTATGTTTACTGTAGCCCAATTCGTAATAGCTAAGATATGGAATCAACCCATATGTCCATTAATCAATGGCTGGATAAAGAAACTATGGTGTGTGTGTTATATATATGTATGTGTATTATATATATACATATATAATCATATACATAGAGAGAATAGAATACTACTCAGCCATAAAAACAATGAAATCCTATCTTTTCCAACAAAATAGATGCAACTACATCCACTATCTTTAGTGAAATAAACAAGTCCCAAAAGACAAATTCCACATTTTCCATGATCTGTGATAACTAACAGAAGTGTAATGTATAGGACTGAAACTCACATTTGATTCTATGAGTGTTTACACCCCTTTTCTCTACTGTTGAGGAAGTATTTTTTTTTTTACTTCTATTTGTTGAACTCTTTACTTAGTGTAGGGATAATCTTATGAGTATAAAGTAAACTGAAAGTAGATTCTTGTAAAAATTAAGAGAGGAAATAAGAGAGGAAGGAGGATGAAGGGTGGGAGAGGGGTCAGGAGGGAAGGTAGTGTGGGAAATATTACTACTTCATCTGTATATATGAATTATGTGAAATCGATTGACCTTAAATTAAAATAAATTTTAAATAAAAATCTCTGGGTTTTGATTGGAATGCTTAATCCATTCATAGTTAATATAATTACTTTTAAGTTCACATTTATATATGACATGTTACTATCCTATGTTCTATATAAGGGGATCTTCAATAATCTCATAGAAAAATATGTATATATGATGTAAACAAACATGCACAGTTTGCAAAATTATCTCCATGAAGGTAAGTCATTGCAAGTTGCTGTAATCCGCCTGGACAGGATGGAGCCCGAGGCAGCAGGAAGTAGATGGCCTCAGGCTGGAGAGGGCCCCTTCCCAGAACAACAGGCCATCTGCTGAGAGTGGATCAAGAGCAAACACCAAATGGGTGGAGACGCTTCAGTGGCGGAACGGTGAAGTCGCTGCCGCTCCACAAAGTGGATGACACGAGCCATCTATAAATGATAACTCACTTCCAGGAAGAATGAGATGGCAAAGATCCCGGCACAGACCAACCTCACCCATTTGTGAAGAAAAAACTGTGCTCCCATGGAGCAAAAATAATTAACAGCAGAAACGATAGCCAATACCGTAGACATCTCAACTGTTCCAGCTTACGCCACTCTGCCCAAAAAGCTAGTGCAGAGCTAACGTTCTACTCAACAGGTGCCAAAGCTGCTCCACCCAGGTCAGCTGCAAACAGCAAAGCATTCAGCTGGAATTCTGAGGAACTGGGATCCAGATCCTGAGGCATTCCTTGGAAGAAGTGGCCCAGGAGGTGAAAGATGGCTTTACGGGCGCAACTCCAAAGACACAGCACAACGTAAAGCCTCCCAAGAGGAAGAGGGGGCCCCATGAAGAGGTTAACCAGCCAGGAGCAAAGGCTCTGGAATGAGCTGCTGGAGGGGGTTTGGAGGGGCCAGTGCTGTGGCATAGTGGGTAAAGCCACCACCTGCAGTGCCAGCATCCCACATGGTTGCTGGATGGAGTTCCGGTTGCTCCAGTTCTGATTCAGCTTCCTGCTAATGTGCCTGGGAAAGCAGCAGAAGATGGCCCAAGTGCTTCAGTCTCTGCACCCACATGGCAGACACGGATGAAGTTCTTGGATCCTGGCTTCAGCCTGGCCCAGTCCCAGCCGTGGTGACCATTTGGGGGGTGAAACCAGCAGATGGAAGACCTGTCACCCCTTCTCCCTCTCTCTGTAACTCTGCTTTTAAGGTAAATAATAGGCTGGCGCCATGGCTTACTAGGCTAATCCTCCGCCTGTGGCACTAGCACCCTGGGTTCTAATCCCGGTCGGGGCGCTGGTTCTGTCCTGGCTGCCCCTCTTCCAGTCCAACTCTCTGCTGTGGCCCAGAAGTGCAGTGGAGGATGGCCCAAGTGCTTGGGCCCTGTGCCCCATGGGAGACCAGGAGGAAGCACCTGGCTCCTGGCTCAGATCAGCACAGCAGCCATTTGGGGAGTGAACCAACAGAAGGAAGACCCTTCTCTCTGTCTCTGTCTCTCTCTCTCTCTCACTGTCTAACTCTGCCTGTCAAAAATGAAGATAAATAAAGTAAATATTTAAACAAGAGAGAGTCAGGGTTTTGACAAAAGCTGCCCAGGCTTTAGCCTCACCAGGGTTCCCTTCTCCATCACAGCAATGCTCTTGTTCAGTACACACAAAAAAACAAGCACCACTTTGCAAGAATCTTGAGACAAAATCCCTAGGTGTGCACCTTAGAGTCCTGATCTGGCTCCTTCTGACTTGATTCTGATTCCTGATCTTAAAATCTCCAAATTGCAGGGGTCAGCACTGTGGCACAGCAGGTTAACGCCTTGGCCTGAAGCACCAGCATCCCATATGGGCGCTGGTTCGAGACCCAGCTGCTCCACTTCCAATCCAGCTCTCTGTGGTGGCCTAGGAAAGCAGTAGAAGATGGCCCAGGTCCTTGGGCCCCTGCACCCATGTGGGAGACCCAGAAGAAGCTCCTGGCTCCTGGCTTCAGATTGGCCTAGCTCTAGCTGTCGCAGCTATTTGTGGAGTGAACCGTGGGATGGAAGAACTCTCTAACTCTCTCTCTCTCTCTCACTCTCTCTCTCTCTCTCTGCCTCTCCTCTCTCTGTGTAACTCTTTCAAATAAATAAGTCTTTAAAAAATTCTTTAAATTGCACCCACTTTTTTCAGTTGATGATGTAATAAAGACTTCATTGAGATGTTAAGTTCTCGGGACCCTCAGCTCTCTGTGAATGGGCTAAACGACGGGCACTGCCACTAACATGTGCCTTGAACTCCATGGAGGTTATGTTGAGTTTGTGTTCGCATTTTTATTACCTTTGAAGTCCATTTCTGTGCAAACATGCTGAAGTTGCCTAGGATGTCTCCTGATACTTTTATTCCTCTGTTGCTCTATGATGGGCTTTTGTCTACCACAGATGTTAACTCTTGCTGCCTCCCAGGGTGCAAAATAGCAGGAAGATGGAACAGAGGTGGGGCTGGGACTGATGTCAAGCACTGTGCTATGGATATAGGCATCCCAGTTACGGCTTAAACCACCTTGCCACACCACACATCCCAAAAAGGTGTTTTTAAGTCCTGTCTGTCTGAAATCTCCTTTCAAACTTCTGAATACCTCAAGGAAAAATACCTCTTTTTGTTCTCTTTCACACAAAGAAACATTAGGCTTCAGACTCAGAGACCTGGCAGGCAATGGAATCCAGCTGTAATTCAATAATAATAATTAATTGCATTTATTTTTTCTAGTTGCAGCACATTTATAAAAATGCATAGTTTTTTCCACATATAATTATAAAAATTCCCCCTTATAAAAGCAAATTTATAAGAAAGAGCTAATTGAAGCATGCCCAGTGAACCTCTTTAATTTAAGGCCTGGGATGAGGAAGGACACGGTTTCCCAGGACAGAAAGGCAGCCCGAGGCAGGATCTCAGGAGGCACGATTTCTCTGGAATTCTCTCATACCAGGGCATGAGCAGCAGTGGAGAGCTGGGGGGCTGCAGACACAAAGCAAGGCTGCTGACGTCACAGTTTCCTCTGTAGTCGGACCACATCCGGGTCACCTTTGCCATGTTCGAGGCTGCACATTCTGAGGTCTGTTAGCCCCCACTGCACTGGCGCTGTGTGGAACCCTGATGAGCTCGTGTGATTTTGTTAGCTGGGTGACTGACATGGCTCCCACAGTACCTCCTGAGCAGCTAAGACCAAAACTCAGAAGCACATTATGCTCACACAAGAGTGTCAAGTCTCCTGAATGCTATACAAATGGGTATACGTCTCTATCTCTTCGTCATGCATCTATGAACAAATACAGGAAAAAAAAAACTATTAGCAGCAGTTCTAAGTGGGGAGATTGAATGTGGGAGAGACCGAGGCAAGTGTCTAGGAGAAGAAACTATTTAACAATGCTCTCACTCACTCCCTGTCACCATTTCTCTAAGTCCTTTACATTAAACCAGAAACAAACACTGCAAACAGAAAAGCTGGAGATGCAAAGATGCGCCACTAGAGGGCGTCACAGGACGCTGTCCTTTCTCTGGGATGTTTGAAAGCTAAGGCCAGCCAGCTGCCCAGCATGCAAACTCGCCCCCCCGCCCCCCAGAGAGGAAGGATGCAGGGAAGGCACAGAGGACTCTCTGAGTTCCCGGGATCCATGAGCATCTGACCATAGGTGTCCACGTGCAAGAGAGCAGAGGAGGCAGCAGGGCCCGGAGAGCAGCCTCTGCTGAGAGCTCGTGCTCCGTGCTAGGGCCCTGCCCACCAGGAGCTCCTGCCCAGGCTGCAGACCTGAGGCCCGGGAGGCTCCCGCTGGGAAGCCCGAGGCTGCCTGTCAAGTCTGCCCCTCGCTGTGCCCCGCGCCTGCAAAGCAGCCAGCAACATCTGCCATCGACTGAGCACGTCTCTCCCTCTCCGGTATCTGGACACGCCCAGTGGGAATAGGGGCAGCCGCCAGGGTTCCTGAGGCCAGAGCAATCCTAGGTCTTCAACAGCTGCATGCTACCGGTCAGGTGTGGTAGGTGAGACAGGGCTCCAGCAGCGTGCACGGAGGCTACAGAACATCCCAGCTCAGCCAGCCCCAGCACGAGACCTGCATTCCCACTGGTTTCAGCCTAATCTGGACTAGAGTATGAAATATAGGTGCCACGCACCTACATTAAGAGCCTCTGACAGCACGAACTCGGGCTCGTCTTCACCGGGGCATTGCCTACCATGGCAGTGGGACAGGAGCACCTCCCCAGGTTCCTCTAGCTGCCAGCCACTGTTAAGCCCCATCCTTCAACCTCAGCTCACCTACCCAGCATCTCCTCCCTCCATAATCGGATCCACCATCAGGAGACACGGGATGAAGATTTCAGACAGCTTCCTGCCTCCCAGCCTCCCCCTTCCATCCCCACCAGGCAGTCCCGCAGTGCTGTCACACGCAGCGCGTTCCTGTTCCAGACCCTGCCCTCCCCCCCACTCCTGTGTTCCCTCCATGTCCTCCATCTTCAGCCCTGCTTCTCCAGGTGTCAGCTCTGCGCTGGACTGTCCCAAAGCCTTCACTTCAAAGTCAAGGGGTGCTCCTATAAACCGTGAAAAAGCAACCCCCCGTCTTAAAAACCTGCAAGGGCCACGAGGCACCGGAAGACAAGACAGCATTCCTCAGCATGGTGCTATTCCCTTGCTTATCCAAATTTCAGTCCCTACTCTGTCAACTCACACACTGTCATTTTTCAAGCAGACGCATCGGCTTGCTCATGTCCCAGCAGCCTTTGCGGTGGCTCTCTGCTCCTGAACTGCCCGTCTATCTTCCCCATCCGGTGAGTGATGAGGGTTTCACCATCAAGATCAGCATCTCAATCCTCTTCCCAGAGGACCCCTCCCGTCCCTCCCCAGACACACTCTCAGGTTTGTGTCCCGATAGTCTCCATGAGCTTCTAACATGTATCCCAAGGTACTTCCTAACTATTATGCTGCCATCTATCAGTCACCTCCCTTAAAAACAGCCACTCTGCATCTCGGTCTTATTGATGGCAAGTGTCTGGATATATGAGGAGCTCTGCACACTGTTTCCGATGGGCAAGTAGATAGACAAACAAATGCTGTGGATCCCATAAATGCAATGGGTCCCCAGGAAGATGGTATTAAAGATGGTATTAAGCACTTAGGAAGCTATGCACAGTATGAATGAATGTCGCTCTCCAATCTAAAAATACGGCATTTCCCATCCTCTTTCTCTCCAACGTTCACTCCATCCATATACCCAAGAGCAAAAGTTCAGATTAATATTCTACCCGGTGCCAGTACTACAGGCATCGGACAGGATGCACTGACTGGTGACAGGGTGTTCTGAACCCAAGGAATCAATTGCAGCCCATGCCCAAGCCATCTGGGCTTCCGACAGCTCCCGCCTCCTTTACAAAGCCTGTTTGTGGATCAAGGTCCTGGTGCTTTCAAGTTCAAGTGTTCATGTCCAGCACACCTTCCCCAAGCTTGGGAACGACCCCAGCAGAGCCATCTCTCTGTTACCCTCTGACATCCGTGAATTATCCCACAGCCCACAACTGCCATCTACTCCGTGGCTGGCATTTGAATCTGTAATCTGTGTAATGATTATCAATTATCAACAATCAGCAATTGACTGCTCCCGCCTGGGTACGCACCGTGAGTGAAGGGAAGTGGATCCCTCTGTGTTTCACGTACACACGGCGCCCAGAAGCCCGGTCTGAACTGGGTAAATGAGGTGGCCAGAAACCAAATGAATAGCTCCAATGGAAATTATATTAACTTTTAATGAGCCAAGATTAAAACAGCTCCAGGGACTGGGAGTTCTTGGGAGGAATTAAAACCCAGGCTGACGAAATGCCAGCGAGACTCGCTCTGCAGAGGCTGAGTCGCTGTGTTCTCAGAATTCCGTGTGTGCCCGGTGCTGTGGAAAGCCCTATCAGATATCAGAGTGCATATTTCACGATCATTGTTCGTGTCGCCGCACTTCCTCAGTGGGCCCACAGAGAGACAGGATGGGAATCAAAGCGGAGAAGATGCCGCAGCAAACAGCTTAAATAATTAAATTCAGTACTGAGACTGGCCCCACGCCACCACAGCGAGGTGCCCATTTGAGGAAGCCGGGGAACTAAAATTGCAGGATTTTAGAGACTGGCCTATTTCCACGTCCAGATGCAATTCTGGGGCAACGTCAACCTGCGTCTCCAATCTGGTATTCTAAGTACATGGCAGTAAAGCATGCTGGCTGATGGTAGAAACTGAAGTCGCAACAGTCAAAGATGGAACCCCGGGTGAGCCACTTCGAAGTCACTGGGAAAATGAAGTCCTCTCTGACTGCCTACTGCTTCATGTAATGGCGACACCAGCAGCCTCCCTGGGACGTGCTGATGGAACTGCTTGACAGTTGGAGACATGCCAACACCTTGCCTGGTACCCGGTGTGCGGAAAGGTTATGGTTATGTCACTCTCACCGCTGCCCCGCTCACTCAACACCCGGCTACTCAATGCTCCCATGGGACCAGATTCCAGGGTGAGGAGAAGAATGGTGAGTGGGAAAAATGGGACAGGATCCTTCCATCCTGTCTCAGACAGAGTGATTCCGAGCCACAGGAGGCGTGGCGAGGATGGGAATCCAACAGGGCTTTCAGTGGGATGGAAATAATAGCAGCAGATGCATTATAGATGAGGAGCCAGGGAAGGCGTCTCTAGAGATGGCATCTGAGCTGGAAATTAAGGAGGAGAAATGGAAACCATGATGGGAGGAGGAGTGACAGTGCAGGCAGAAGGAAAAAGAAGTTTAAGGATCCCGAGGCAAGGGCAGCCCTCGGCCGAAGCAGCTGGGCGCCCGCATGCCACATCACAGTGCCTGAGTTCGACTTGTGGCTTCGTTCCAGAATCCAGCCTCCTGCCAGCAGACACCCTGGAGGTGGTGTGGGATGGCTCATGTCTCTGCCAGCTACAGGAGAGACCAGGATTGAGCTCCTGGATCCTGGCTTTGCCCTGGCCCAGTCCCAGCTGCTGTTAGCATCTGGGGGGGGGGGGTGAACCAGAGGACAGAAAGCCTCTTTCTTTTTCTTCTGTTTTTCAAATAAATAAAGTGAAGATTTCAACAACAGGGTCCCGAGATAGACCACATGTGGCACTTGAGCCACTGAAGGAAGACTGGTGTGGATGGGATGCTTTGTACAAGGAGGCTGCACAGAACAAATGGACAGGAGGGTCCACAGCCTCTGGCCAAGCATTACACTTTAGACTTTACACTAAGATCAGTGTGCAATGAGTGAGGGCTTCTCAGGGCAGAAGAATTTACTCAGATGCTCAGAATTCAGTATTGTCCCTGTAATGCTGATTTTAGGATTATGGATTGGCTGCAGTGAGGACCCCCCCCCCGATATCAGAAACACGTTATTCTGTGTATGTCTGAGGGTCTTCCCAGAAGTCAGCCTTGGAGTCTGAGTGGACCAGGGGGGAAGACCCAGCCCCACACGTGCAGGCTGCTTCCCATCGGCGGGGGCCAAGGAGGGAACAAGCAGCCCTCGAGGACGGGGAGCACCTGCTCGTCTCCTGCCGGGGATGGCAGGACTCCTGGACACACACTGGCAGCCTCTCTGCCTGGACTCAGGCCTTCAGCCCCAGCCTTCGAGCTCCTCTTGCACTCAGACTGATCCACGCGGTCCCTGCCCAGAGACCACCTGTTGCCACACTTCCACCTGCCACTGCCATGCAAGTCAACCCCTGCCAAACCGCTCCTCACAAATGCACACAGGTACCCTGTGTGCTCTGTCTCTGGACAACCTTTCCTGCAACACTGTCTCTCATCCTGGGCGAAAGCAGCGCCCCATAAGGAGTGTGGACTCCCTCGGCCTCTGTCCTGGACACCTGCTGCCCTGTGCATAACAGTACATTCCTCCTCTACACATCAAAACATCACCAACACGTGTACCAGGAGGCCAGTCCCTCCAGTGCTGCAGGGCTGGGTTAATCACCAAAGGCATTCAGGTCATTCGTGGCCTCAGACAGCAAACACAATTTCCCCAAACAATTGCTCCGACAGCAATTATGATTTTAGAAGCTGTAGAAGCAGAGCCTTGTGGCAAAGGCCATCGCCCTCATAGCTGCACAGACTCATTCTAACTGAATAGAGAATATGGAAGAGAAAAACGGTGCCCGTGTGGGTCCAAACCTCAGGAAGCCTTCGTCCCTCCTGGGTACTCTGTGATGGCACTTCTGCCCCCTCTCTCCCCAGAAAGGGCAGGTTGGATGGCACCATCGTGTTCTGTTACTAAGGCCTCTCTCTTCTCCATTCTTCCTGCGAAACAGTTGTAGTTCTCTAACAAAAAGCAGGCAGTCCTCAGATGCCTGAAGGTATCTGATGAGCACATTCACCCCAACGTGTGATGGGACAACTCCACCCTACCCCGGCATCTTTGCGTTGAAGAGCCAGAGGTTGGTCTCAGGTCTGGACTCACCACAGGAGCAGCTTCTGGGATGGCTGGTAAGATACACAAAGGCCAGGTAGTCTGCCTGGTCCCTCTCACGGTGTTCCGGTGGCTCCCTGTGTGACCCTGCGTCAGAGACCCTGCCGGCACGTTCTGCCTGCAAAACTCTGTGGCCATTCCTGCAATGCTGAGAAGAAACAAAATGGAAAAAATTAAGATATGATGCCCTCTGCAGCTACTAAAAACCAAACGCTAAGATGACTGAGTGCAGGGCTTGTTCTTCCCCACAGAGACTCCATGACCGCTCTGGGCGTTCCAGCAGGCACCACACGGCCTGTGCAGTGAGTCAGTCTCGGGCCTCCACCAGCAGAGTGTCCCGAGTTCTAACTGTGCAGCACTGGGTTTCTCTGATCACCTCCTCATGTTCCATGTTAATGGGAGAGAGAGATACAGGTTGTTTGGGGGAGAGAAAAATAGGAGCGATGACATGTGCACATCTCTCAACCATTCCTGAATGGCCTGGCGTAAAATCCCCTCAACTTTTCCTAACCCCCCCAAAAGTGTGAGTCATAGGATGATAACCACGTAGGGATCCCCAGGCCATCGCCCTGTCACGGTCTCTCCTGTGTATGCCACCTGCCAGTCACGAGGGCTGAGTCCATGCTGTGTGCCTCTTTTTTCTGCAACTGTACCGCAGAGGCAGGAGCGAACCCCTCCCACAGGACCCCCTTTGCTGCCTTCCATTTCCTGCTCTCAGTAAGGTTCTGAGCGAGTCCTCTCCTCAACCGTGCTTCCCATTCTTCATCCCTGGCCACAGGGGCTGCTCCTCAGTTTCCCAGTGTGCTCAAGCCACCAGGCTAAACTCCACTCAAGCCGCTCCAACCCCACCACCGGAGAACCACGAGTTGCCTGACTGTTGGCCTCTTTGTAGGTCTCAGCCTATGGACATCGGCGTGGTAGCTGGTGCTGCTAATCCACCCCAGCTTCCCAGAGACACCTCTTGCCTTGTCTTTGTGAAGCCAATCTGTCCTCCTGTTCCTCAGCTCTCCACCGACTGCTCCCCAAGTATCCCTTGCATTAGGGTTGCTACCCATTTCATTTCTCTGTTCACCCGACATGGTGGATTCTGCTCCCCTCACCCTGACTCTCCACAGAGTCCTCACCAAATTCATTTTTTTAAAAAAAGATTCATTTATTTATTTGAAAGGCAGAGTTACAGAGAGGTAGAAGCAGAGCGAGTGAGAGAGGTCTTCCATCTGTTGGTTCACTTGCTAGGTGGCCACCATGGCTGGAGCTGAGCCAATACGAAGCCAGGAGCCAGGAGCTCCTTCTGGGTCTCCCCTGCAGGTGCACCTTGGGCCATCTTCTACTGCTTTCCCAGTCCATAGCAAAAAGCTGGTCCGAACTGGAGCAGCTGGGATTCAATCCAGCACCCTTATGGGATGCCAGCACTGCAGTCATCAGCTTTACCTACTATGCCACAGTGCTGGCCCCCACAAATTCCTCTTAAGTGTGTATACCCTAAACTCCCCCCCACCAAGCAATCCACTGAACCATGCCAACATACTTCCTGACACACATTCACGACCACTGCCTTCAAAATGCCAGTGGGTAGCCTTGGCCCTCAGGCTGGGCTGCTCCCTCTATGAGGCCCACCCTGTACAACCTTTTCCTGGTCTTTTTCCAACTCCATTCCTTCCCACTTGAACACTGGAATAGCTTGGCCTATTAATTATTACCCAGATGTGCCGTGTTCCTGCACACCCTCACATCTTTGCATCTTTGTCACTGTGACCTCAACATCTTTCCTGATCCTGATTCCTACCCACGACTGCTCCCACTGCTCTTACTCCAAATGCAAATGCTACCCCCAAGGACAACTGCTGATAACAGCTGGTATTTATCAAGTGCTCACTGTGAGTCCAGAACGTGGCTTGTGTTACAGCTGCGTCACCTCCTGCAACCCTGGTAACTGCCTGATAGACAGGCACACCTGTTTCAATCCCATTTACACCCCGGAAAACTGAAGGCAGGAAGGATCCAGTAATTTCTTTCAGATTACATGGCTAGGGAGCAAACTAAGTCTGAATCCAGAATCTTCTCTCCCGAACTTATGTAGCAAAGCTCTGTGTTTCTGCTACATATTTTTATTGGCAGCCATGGTATATCGCTCCTGGATCATTCATCCACAGCCCTGTGCTCTGGTGCCATGCTGAGAGCAACTGGAGGAAAGAAACTGGGTTTTCTTTTTTTTTTTGACAGGCAGAGTGGACAGTGAGAGAGAGAGACAGAGAGAAAGGTCTTCCTTTGCCCTTGGTTCACCCTCCAATGGCTGCCGCGGACGGCGCGCTGTGGCCGGCTCACCGTGCTCATCCGATGGCAGGAGCCAGGAGCCAGGTGCTTTTCCTGGTCTCCCATGGGGGGCAGGGCCCAAGCACCTGGGCCATCCTCCACTGCACTCCCGGGCCACAGCAGAGGGCTGGCCTGGAAGAGGGGCAACTGGGACAGCATCCGGCGCCCCGACCGGGACTAGAACCCGGTGTGCCGGCGCCGCAAGGCGGAGGATTAGCCTGTTGAGCCACGGCGCCGGCCAGAAACTGGGTTTTCTTCACCTCGTGCCTCTCTCCCTGCCATGCTAACATGCTGCTAAATACTATGGTTCAACCAAAGTGCTCTGCTTTTGAATGTGAAATTAATGCATTATGCATATGGACTAAGGGTAGAAAAAAACTTCAAGGCGAAAGATCTAATGAGCTAAGTGTGTGGGCAACTGCCAGCACCCCACCATGGCCCCCTTTCCCTCAGTACTGCAACAGGGCACACTCCTCACAGCTCATCTCCAACTCCAAATCCCCATGCCTCTGGAAACTGGCTCTCTACACATGCTACCACATTACGGCGTCTGTTTGAAAGAACTCTGTTTTCAGAAACTAGCTTTTTCAACCTCCGCCTCGCGACAGAGCAGCCCTGTGATAGGAGGGGCTCCTGTGGTAAATACTCCAGAGGCAGAAACACAGCTCTGGCATCCTGCAGGCGCAGAGACAGTGTCCTGGAATCTGTGCAGTGCTAGGCAGCACCCTGGGTGTCCCTTGGGGTGGCGATCTTGTGTGCTTTGGAGCAATCGGTGGAAGAGGAGACAGAGTGGTTAGCTAAGCACAAAGGCATACAACAGAGATGTCAGCTACGCCCACTGCATCCATGTCTCTTTCTCAGATGCACAAACTGTAAGTCTCTCTACACCTATCTAATGCAGTGTAGCAAGATGCTTTGTCCTTAGCTATTTTCTAAAGCTAAGTGCTAGCTTTCCAAAATTCAACGATGCTCAGTTTTTCAAATCTGTGCAGTGCAGCTGCACATGACATGGGAAGCAACAGCTGGATTCCTTCAGACACTTTGGAAGGTATTGGGAGATGTTTCTGAGAAAGACCCTCAGGAAGCCAACGTGCTACATTCTGAGCCCTTCCCCTGGCCTTCTTGGGGTCTGGGTCTCCATCCTCATCACCTCAGTGTAGTGGGAGAACAAAGTAACAGGAAACACTGTGTATAGACTCTCAGAGGTCAGGGGCAATGGCGGAAACTTGGAAATCCCAAATCCAGAGGATGGAGAGAGCAGAAACTGGGAAGCTGATGGCCCCTGGTCTCCGGCCAAACCCATGCTTCTCTTCACATCTCTGCAGTCAGCAACATCAGATCGGGAGCCTGAAGTGGGCTGTGGACGGATCCATACCTCTGGAACCAGCCAATCAAGGGAGTTTTCCTCAGAGAGCTGGTTTACCAACACACCACTGTTACTGTTACATATTGGTAAATACGAAAGGCAACTATCTTTCCATCCTCCCATGATTCCTCTCTTCTTTCTTTCCCTGGCCTGTTTCAAACAACTTCTCTAACAGAGTGGTTGTGGAGTACCCGTGGTATCTAAGGCACAGTACAGACCTCTAGGGGCGGATACCAAACGACAAAACAAAGTCTTGCTTTCACAAACCCAGCACAAGGCCAGTGGAGCAGGGGGCGGAAGGACTCACCCAGGAAACTCGTACATCAAAAGCCCTGTGTGTGCAAGGGGGCGTCACCACTGAAGTGAGGTTTCCTAAATCATCTCTGTGATCCCAGCCTGCTGCATCTGCACTTCAGTCTCAGCGCCAGCTGTTCTTGGGCGACCCTGAACACTGCACCAAGGCCGCCGTTTCCAGTACAATGGGGACCCTATCAGCAGCTATGCAGCAGGGTGGGTGCTGGGATTTCAGACGCGTGACCAGTGCAGCTCAGAGCCCAGCACATCACCACCGCTCTGTGCAGAACCAAAACCCATCAGCAGCTCCTCTTCCCACTGCAAGTCTCGCCGCCGCCAGGACATCAGCTCCGCCTCCACGTGTAATTTTGCAGAGAGCGCAGGGAACTCACAGAGGCCATCTGGCCGTGGTGGACACTGGCCAAGGCATCACTAATTGCCCGAGCGCTTGGTAATGGCTTTGGCGGGTCTAATTAGTACAGACCGCACGGCAGCTTTGAATCGCTGCAGTGGGGAACCTGAATGCCAGCCAGCAGCTCCAGGTTCCTTGTGAGGTTGGACAGGAGCCTTCGGAAAATTGCACCGCACACAAAGAATTGGCAGATGTGGGTCCGGCCCACTCCCACGTGCTCCGTGTGGGGACTCACTGTGACTAAAAGCAGCTCAGGGGCTGTGATTAGAGGGACAGATGGGAAGTGGGGACATTCACTTAAGCAGCTTTGAGCGACCTCGGAGGATCAATCTTTAAGCAATGCCAAGTGCTTGGCTTGGGTTTTGATTTGCAAAACGAAGGCCAAGGACCCCAGCCTAGGGCAGGCAGCATATGCTGGCGACAGGATTTACCTACCACGTGGCCTCACGGTTGCTGCTGTCTGTGTGCGCCAAACATGGACTTGGCGAGGCAGTGACAGCAAACTCCAGGGCGTGTCCTTACCAGCAGGAACACCCCCCCCCCCCAACACACAGGGCCGAGTTAACGCGTGGAGAGAAGTTCTGTATCATCTTCCTTCTCCAGAGTCGGCTTCCTCACCGTGCCTCCTCCGTGCACCTTCCCCGGCTTGGGCTGATACCCAGATGAAACTGAAGCCATCACCCTTAGGCCATCCGAGGAAGCCAGGAAGGCGAGGCTGTGCCTTGAGTTAGGCTCAGCACAGCAGCTTGGGACGCTGGCGTTGGCCTCTCCGTGCTCTCCCGGGAGACAGGCTGCTGTGACTCCAGTTTGAGGAGTTCAAGCAAGCAGGGCTGTGACGTCCTCTCTCTGAGCCAGGAGAAGTTGACTCATTTCCTTATCTGGAAAAAGGGACGAGTGGAAATACTTGCCCTAAAGCAACAAGGACAATCAAGAGTCCACGATAAAGTGGGGCAGCCCGGGATGGTGGCAGAGAACAAGGAGCAGGCGGACAATGGGGGTTCCTGGACCGCGAACTTCCTATGCCACTTTACGGTGGGCACAACACACTATCCACGTGCCAGAACTCAGGGAACGCACAGGGCAAAAGATGGAATACTGAAGATGAGATGACGGAAGAAGAGGAGCAGAATTCTTCCTCTGAGAAGGAGACAGAAAATCCCTTCTGCATTTCCATGGTGCGGAGTTGCCCAGGAGAAAGGGTGGTCCTGTGCACCTGCGCCTGCACCAGTCCAGGCACCCAGGGCACAGCCAACTAATGCACACACTTCCCAAGGGACTGCCTGTCATCGTCAGCGCTGATTCCTGGGGACTGATTCTTCCCTGCGCCCACCACTGCAAAAGGCAATGGAGGGCCTTGCGGCGCCGGCACACCAGGTTCTAGTTCCGGTCGGGGCGCCGGATTCTGTTCCAGTTGCCCCTCTTCCAGGCCAGCTCTCTGCTGTGGCCCAGGAGTACAGTGGAGGATGGCCCAAGTGCTTGGGCCCTGCACCCCATGGGAGACCAGGAGACGCACCTGGCTCCTGCCTTCGGATTGGCACGGTGTGCCAGCAGTGGGGGCCATTGGAGGGTGAACCAACAGCAAAAGGAAGACCTTTCTCTCCGTCTCTCTCTCTCACTGTCCACTCTGCCTGTCAAAAAAATAAAAAATAAATAAAAAGAAAAGAAAAAGGCAATGGAGGTTACAAGAGCCAGCGATCTCCTCTCCCTGGAGCGGGTGGGAGGCAGGCTGACCTACGTCTGAGCTCCTTTGGCCTTTGTTGGGATTCTCCTTGGCCTCGTCTTGTGGAAAGGAGAAACACCAGGCGAGGCCAGGACGTTCTAATGCCCTGGCAGCCCAAGTCCCAAAGACTGGGTTTTTTAAGCCCCGTATTTTTGTTAGCACAAAGGGGGCCTCAGCTGCCACACAGTAGGTGTTTAACACAGTGCTCTGTAACAACAGGCACTAGGCAAGTGTCTCAGCTCCAAGATGGGTGATGCAGATGCTGCTGGCAGAAGGGGATTCTTTCTGAACGGACTACTTTGCTCCCAGGCTGTCCAGCACAAAGATGCTCGTGGTATGAAACCATCAATAAGGGGCCAGCACTGCGGCAAAATGGGCCCAAACCCAGGAGCTCAGTCCAGGTCTCCAACATGGGTGGCAGGGATGCATTTGCTTGGGCCATCACCATTGCCTCCCAGGACACATATTAGCAAGAAGCCAAAACCAGGAGCCATGTGCACCCAGGCACCCTGATACGGGCACTACACCAGACACCCACCGCTGACCTATTAAAAAGAGAACTCAGCAGAAGAGCTAAAAGGTGTTAATCGGACCTGTGGCTTTCTCCTTAACGAGCTCATTAACCAACTTGCTCTCAAGCGGGCAGCACGCCAGGATGGTGTTAGATGCCTGCAGAGCACAGTAAACAAAACCGGCGAGGAGGCCCCTGCAGATGTCCAGATCCCATATCAGAGAGCCTGGGTTCAAGCCGCAACTCTGCATCCCACCCAGATTCCTGCTAAAACACCCATGGGAGGCAGCAGCGATGGCTCAAGGATGTGGGTCTCTGCCGCCCATGTAGGAGACTGGACTGAGCTGTAGTTGATGGCTTCAGCCTGGCCCAGTGCCAGCTGCTTCAGGCATTTGACAACTGAACCAGCAGATGAAAGATGGCTGGTTTGCTCGCTCGCTCTCTCTCGCTCTCTCTCTCTTTCTGCCTCCCAAATACATAAAAATAATTAATACAGACAGACAGACAGGATTCTGGCTCTCACGGCAGGTGAAGGACAAGGTACAACCCAAGTAGACAAGGAGCACGTTCATTAGACGGTAAGTCAGAGGCCAACAGGGAGCATGGGAGGCAGGGCAACCCAGGCACGAGCAACAGCAAAGCAGGATGGGAAATTCCTGCACACGAGGCAGCAGGGGAGCCAGGGCTGCGGAGAGACAGGTGGGGATTTGTCCATCGGCAGATCAGACAGAGCAATGGCTCTCCAAGGCTACCCAACGTTAGCACCATTTGTTGGGCTTGGGAAAGCACACATCACCGGATCCCACCCCAGAATTCAGTCTTCAGGGGCTCTGGGGTGGGGCCTGAAAAATGGCATTTCTAGCCATCCTGAGTGATGCTGGTGTTGCATGTCCAGGCCCAAACGGTGAGAACCACTGGGGAAGGTGGAGGGCAATGGGGGCAGGGGGTCTCCACGCAGACAGTGGAGGCAGCCTCACCCTGGCCGATTCGTGGAGCACAGACCGCGGGGATGGGTGTGAAGTTGAACGCAGGGAAGACAACAGAGATGCTGTGCAGGGATCCAGACAGGAAAGGATGGCGGCTCATGCCAGGGCCACACGGGGGACAGGGGGAGTGGTCAGAGTCGGGTAGGTTTTAGAAGGACCAGGCCAGCATCCCAACAGGACTAACTGAGGAGTCCGGTAAAGACACAAGGCCAGGATGGCTTCCTACTGGTCAATGCTCTTTATTAAAAAGATTTCATTTTATTTCAAAGGGATAGTCAGAGAGGGGGAGGGGGAGGGGGAGGGGGAGGGGGAGAGGGAGAGGGAGAGGGAGAGGGAGAGGGAGAGGGAGAGGGAGAGGGAGAGGGAGAGGGAGAGGGAGGAGGGAGGAGGGAGAAATCTCTTCCATCTGCTGGTTCACTCCCCAAACGCAATGGCCAGGGCTAGGCAAGGTTGAAGCCAGGAGCCAGGGACTCCATCAGGGCCTCCCACATGGGTGCAGGGACCCAAGCACTTGGGCTTCTTCTGCTTCTTGACAGGTGCACCAGCAGGGAGCTGGATAGGAAGCCCAACAGCTGAGATTCAAACCAGCACTCATGCACAGTGGCATCGCAGGTGGCAGCTTTACCCACTGGGCCACAACACCAGCCCCTGGTCAACATCTGGAATATTCCATCCACTGCAGAAGGAAAAGTGCACTGAACCCATGTTTGATTGTGTCGCACACTCTCAGTACAGGACATGGGAACAGGGGAGCGGACCCCGACAGCTGAACAAGCCTTCAGTGATGAAATAGGATTTTGATGCACTGCAGGCCATTCCCGGTCGTAATACTGGCAAAGGACTCGGAGAAGGGTCACCTCTCAAGGGTGCAAAGACTGTGTAAAATGCTTTAAGAATTGAAAGGCCAGGGATCCACAGTTGGGAAAATGTCTGTTTGTAGCTCGGTGAGACGGAAGCAACATCAGAGCATCCTGGTCATGGCTACTGCGTTAGGTGCACCTGCCCCACACCACAGATCCCCCCTGCCCACCCCGGCCAGGATTCACCGACTCTGCTCTGACAGCAAGTACCAGGAGAGCCAGGGGACTCCCACCAAGCATGCATTCCAGTGGGGCATGGGCGGTTCAGACTGGCTTCCACACACTCTCCTGTTGAGTCAGTCTGATGGAGAATGGTGGGGAATCTTCCGATTTTCTTGAATGAGCTGTGACCGTGATGGCGCTTGCCACCAGGGAAAGGAAGTGAAAACAGGCCTGGCGCGTTCCCACAGTGCCGTGTCTGGGTGGGCACAGCGAACCCGCATTCCGGCCTCTGTAACCCCACAGCAGTCTCAACACTTCCTGTGCTTGCTTTACTTGATCCAAAGCAGTGGCAGATGTCCCCCCATGGGAAACGTGGCACTGGCGGAATCACCATGTCCATGTCCACAGCTCTTTCTGCTCACTCGCTGTCCATTTGCATGAAATGACCCAGTGACTGGATCGTCCAGTGCCCTTCCAGACAAGCTATCACACGCGTGCCTCGCTCCCGCCCCTAGGTGGCGCTGTGACTCATCACAGACCCCAGGGGCATCAGCTGTGCACCTGCCTCCTGACTTCAACCTCAGCATTTTCTTGTTGAGCGCCAGAGAGAAAGATGTCAGAATTTGCCCAATTTTTAAACATTCATTAATTTTTTTTATTCGAAATGCGAAAAGATAGAGAGTTCTTCCATCCCTTACTCAATCCCTAAGCGCCCACACCACTCAAAGGTGGGATAGCCCAAAGCAGAGAGCCAGAAACCCAACCTGTGTCTCCCACATAGATGGTAGCGATCCAGGTACTGACTCCTCCGGTGGTGTGCATGACCAAGAAGCTGGAATTGGAAGGGGAAATGAGACCAAAAACCAGCTCCACAATATGGATGCAGGCCTCCTAGTGGTAGCTCCACTCCTGTGCTAGCCGCACAGTGCAGTGCGGGCCAAATCTCATACAACACAGCACTTTATGCGGGGGCTCTTCTAAGTTCATGGGATGATGGAACCACAAGAAGTTTACTTGGGGCAAGCGCCATGGCCATCTAGGCTAATCCTCCACCTGCGGCGCCGGCACACCGGGTTCTAGTCCCAGACAGGGCGCCGGATTCTGTCCCGGTTGCCCCTCTTCCAGTCCAGCTCTCTGCTGTGGCCAAGAGTGCAGTGGAGGATGGCCCAAGTGCTTGGGCCCTGCACCCCATGGGAGACCAGGAGAATCACCTGGCTCCTGGCTTCAGATCAGCGCAGCGCGCCGGCCATGGCGGCCATTTGGGGGTGAACCAACAGAAGCAAGACCTTTCTCTTTCTCTCTCTCTCTCTAACTCTGCCTGTCAAAAAATAAAAAGTTTACTTGGGTACCAAAAAAAAAAATCCTAAAACCCACGGGTAGTCTTTGCCTAAAATCCATTTAGGTGAAGTTTTCGAGGCACTCTTGCAGCATACAAACTGCTTCCCAGAGTGTTCTCTGTGGATGCACCTCCAGGCCCTGTGAGGGCAGTGAGTGTTGTCAGCTCTGGTATCCACTAGCGGTAAAGGCACCAGCGTCTCTGGCCCAAGGCAGAGCTCCCACATAAGGGACCAGATCGCTCCATTCCACAGGCTCTGCTCGCTGAAACTCTCCATGTGACACTTTGCTTCTCCAGGGTGAATTCTGAGGTCATGAATATTGACATAGATCTTGCTCTCGAAGTGACCTGACACAGAGCAGCCACAGGAGCGTGATCCACCGAGCCCTTCAAAGAACTTTTAGACCGAGAAATATTTCCCAAGAAGAGTAGAAATCACACAGTAAAAGAAGGAATACAAATACAATCTGTCTGGAAGGTACGGCATGCAGATAAATAAGCTAGGTCTCGATGTGTCCCCTGGCCCAGCCTGTACATCCTCAGAGAGCCATGATGAATCGCCCAGCGGTTCTGCGAGCCGCAGCTTCCTCGTCCTGGCTCCACGGCACACACACCAGGGCAGTCATTTTTTCAGCTGGGGACAACGGGGGCCACATCAATTTCATGTTTCTCTTTAACAGAGACATTCCAAGCTGCTAGAGGGATTCTGTCCAAGGCAAACTTGCTCCTCTCCCCAGAGACTCCATTCACATATCTACAGTACATTCTGGGTCTGCGGAAAACGAGGAGGAAGTGCACAGGTGTCCCCAAGAAGGCCCAGGGGACAGGGGACCCTGCAGGGTTCTGAGACCAGCCCACACCAACCAGTGTGGCCACTGACGTTCTAATAGGTTGTCCACGGGAGAGTTTCCTTGATTGCCTGTGGCAATCATCAGGATTAGGAACTTAAACTCTAGCCCAAGCAATGGCTCAAGTTCAGACCTGGCCTCACAATTACAGAGCAAGGTGAACACGAGAGTTGTGATGGTGGCTGGAGCAGTCTGACCATGTGGGTTTGACACCTGCATTCTCGCACTGAATTATCTATGTGTCCCGGGTAACCGAATGCAAGCCCTGCGAGCCCCAGTCTTCCCGTCTGCACAGCAATGGGGTCTGGAGGACTGGTGTAACACAAGGGAAGTGCACGATGCAAACATCTGTGGCCCCACCTGCTGCCTCACCCTGGCAGCAGTGAACAGGTCGACGCACACTCGGGCCAGCTTTCCCACCTGCTGTCTCAGCCTGGCAGCAGTGAACAGGTCGACGCACACTCGGGTCAGCTTTCCCACCTGCTGCCTCACCCTGGCAGCAGTGAACAGGTCGACGCACATTCGGGCCAGCTTTCCCACCTGCTGCCTCACCCTGGCAGCAGTGAACAGGTCGACGCACACTCGGGCCAGCTTTGTGGCGATGTAACCTGAAGCATGCACTATGTCTCTCATGCTTCCTGCACCCAGATTTCACTGCCAACATGGAGGGGGGCGCTAGCAGGAAAGAGGCTGATGCTCCCAGGGTTACAGCCAGTCTCTGAGAGCAGGGTGAATACCTGAGCGTCTCCCCAGGCTTTGTAGGGAAAACACAGCCTCCTGTGGGAATGGATGCATAGTCAGACCCCACAGGATGCCCCTGGCTTATCCGAGTCCTTGCACACGGTGTTAGGTCCTGTCCATCACAGACAACTGCCAGCAATGGCAAAGAGCCGATGTCCACAAATCACTGGAATCCATCTAGTCTAAAGACTCAATTTCCCACCAGGGAAAATCTAGCTTTGCTTCTACTTCACATTCATGTTAATATTCCTGATTTGTCAACATGTCTGTTCCTCTCACTCCCTCTCTTAAATGTTTTATTTATTTGAGAGAGAGGCAGGGAGGGAGGGCGAAGACAGAGGGAGAAGCAGGGCAGAGGAAGGCTTCGCATCTGCTGATTCACTCCCCCAAACCTGCAATGGTCAGGGCCGAAGCCTTGGAGCCCCAGGGGTTGAAACACCATCAGCCCGAGCGTGTCACACGGATTACCCTCAGCCTTGGCCCTCACTCAGCTCCCTAACACCACATTCCCAAACGCAAGCTCTTGTCTTTTTTCTGCTTTTCAGGGATGGAGAATTAGACCACTGGAATACAGAAGTTATTCCATAAATGTTAACTGTTACTTCCATAAAGAGATCAAATAAATCAGAATCCCGAAATTAGCAATGGAAGTCGGACATGAAGAGCCGCAAGGTGGAAGGAGCCCGGGTCTCTGACAATGACAGAAGCATTTCATTAGCCCTAGACTGAGTTCCTTTACACAGAGAAGCAATCCCCTCATTTCCTACACCACCATCAGCTTGGGTCTCCCACCCCTTCTGACCGAGCCCCATTCCACATCTTTCCCACTGAGCCCCAATCCATCTCCTCTTTCCCTAGATCAGTTCTTGCTATGAAAACGCTTAAGCAACTGTGAAAGAGGCAGCGCCAATGAGAGGACAGCATGGATGAACCACAGCCATGACTGACCAGAGTGACAGAGGGCTCCGCCATGGGCTAGGATTCTGCAGGAAATCGCCACCGCTCAGATTCACCTGTAACGGATTCAAGAGGAGGATTAGGTTTAAAGTTGCAAAGGGCAGGAGATTCCAGGAGGAGAGCTCAGGAGCAAGACGAAGCTGCCAGGATCACAGAGCAGGCTCTGGGGGGTGGGATGGTAGGGTCCCTCCCAGCGCAGCAGAGAGCTGGACAGAGGCTGCAACCTGGCTTCAGAAGGGGCCTGCCCTCTGCCGCCACTGAGCCCAGCTGTCGAGGAGCCCTCAGCACCTCTCTTTGCACAGGGCCCCCTGGTATCTCCCCCCCGCGTCTTTAACACGCTGCTGCTTGCCTCCATCAATGGCAAGTGAGGCTGTTAGGTGGATTCAGTGAGACGAACCAGGGAAGAGGACCCAGGAGCACACCAGTTAACCCTACCCTTTTCCCCTTCTCTTCTCTGATGACAGCGATATCCACTCCAAGTTCAGCCCCAGCAATTTGTCCTTTGGTTTCAGAACCTGATTTCTAACAGTGATAATTAAGCCATTTATCCTGTCTACAGACACCAACTGGCTTATCAAGTCTCCTCTTCCTTTACCTTTTTAAAACTCATGATCTTTTCATACCAAATACTCATCACAATTACAGTGTCTAAGCCTCGTGCTAATTGTGTCTCTTGTTATACAGTACCGATCACACTGGCTCTGGACCACACCATGTAATTATTTTTATTCATTAATAGCCAGCACTTAGAAAGAAATGAATCCCACCCCATCATTAGTGAAGTGGATTCCTCTATAGCCTCACCAGCTCGTCATCAGTTAGAGCCAGGACAGACCGGCTGGGATGCTAACAGCGTGCAAGCTCCTAGTCTCACCCTGAAAAGTATCTGCAGGTTTGCCAGGCAAGGAGACGAGAAAAGCAGATGCAAATCTCTGTTGGTAGAAATAAACACTCCTACATAAAAGCTTAATGTAAGGGCAGGATATGGGTGACATGAGCCCAGGAGATGCAATGGCTTCCCGTGAGTCTTGGGAAGGGTTCCCAAGCGGTCAGCGTCCAGAGGGAATTTACAAATTCCACGACAGTAAGTTCTCTTCCGTCATGACACAGTGAGCATGCACTGGCTTGGGCTTCGGGTAGAGGCAGCAAATGCCTCATAGGTTGCAGACTTTCTCAGCATGGGCTGGTTTGCACCGGCTTCAGTGCCAGCTAATGCCAGGGAGAAGGCTGCCGGCTTACTTCAAGGAGGGTGTTTCTAGGAACAGCGGGAGAGCGTGCAAACAAAGAACAAAAGGCTGGCGACGACAAAGCTGTCACAGCAGCAGAAGCTGGACACTGGGGGTGCCACACCCAGTCCATCGTGGGGTGACCCTGAAAACCACAAGCAACACACACACACACACACGGACACACACACAGCATTCAACACGTCCAGAGCAGGAGAGGTGGTAGAGCTATTAAGATGCCAGCATCCCACATGGGACTCCCTGGGTTCCAGCCTTGGCTCTGGCTGCTCAGTCCAGTTTCCTGCTGAGGCAGGTCCTGGGGGCACAGGGGACAGAAGCATGGCTCAGGCAGTGAAGACCTTGACCCCAATGTGGCAGATCCGGGTTGAGTCCCATGCCTTTGCTGGCGTTTCCACACTCAACCAGTGCACTGGAGGGCTCTGTCCAGGTTTCCCCTTCTGCTTCTCATGTGCACGCATGTTTCCACCCCAACATGCATGAGATAGAATCTTCAGAGCAAGAAATACAAGAGCAATCAGGAACGTGCTGCCGGCGGGCCACAGGTCCGAGAACCTCACCTCCACACAGTTTTTTTTTTTCTTTAATGGGATGTTTTGCTGTTCCTTTCACCACGGCTCGCCTTTGAAGCACCTATGCAACACGCAGAAGCCAAGGCGGGTCATGCTTTCAGCATCCCAGAGCTGTGTGAATTCCAACATCACAGCAGGCTCCCGTGCCAGCCCCCGAAGTCACTGTACCCCGAGCCTCAGAGAAACCACAGGGCTCTCACGGGGCTGAACGTGAGTCAGAGTCCCCAGGCAAACAGACCCAGGCTGAGTGTGTGCCCATAACATGTGTGTCTGTCTCTGTGTATCCACGCATGATGGTGCTTCATGCAGTTCATGGAATATGGAATTAAAGACATTTATTCCAGTGCAAAATTTTTCAAATCAATGTATAGTTTTTTTTTTCCTAATACAGATTTCCTGTAAACTTCTGAAAACTCTCTTGTATGCATAGATTTCAAATATGGGAACCAGAAAGTCCTAATTACAGTTTATGTGAACTTTTTGAAATACCCTCATATATATCCACATAGACAGGTACACATAAATGCAAACATGTACGTACATACAAACACATACATGTACAAGGAGAGGGAGAGAGAGAAAGTGGGAGATGAGGAGAAGTTGAGAACTTCCATCATCTACCATAAGCAAGCTGGAGATGCCAAAAAACAAGTGGTACAGTTCACCCCAAGTCCAACGGCCTGAGAGCCACAGGAGCAGGTCGGGTACCCCCAAGATCGAGGCTGAAGGACAAAACATGGGGTAGAGAGCACCCCCGGTATAACCCTTTGAATCTAAAGGCCCAAGAACCTGGAGCCGCACCACTGGGAAGCAGGAGACAGACATCCACACAGAGAGCAGATCTGTCCTTGTTCCACGTGTGCTGCATGGTGGCAGACAGGACAAAGCCCCCACTCTGGGACAGCCACCACCCTGCTCCGTCACCCACGCAGATGCTAGTCTCTTCTAGAATTCCCTTCACAGGCACAGCCGGGGACATGGCTTTGCCAGCCCTGAGCATGCTCCCGCCCAGCCAGGCTGACACATTAGCCACCCTAAGGGGCTCTGCAAATACACACCCAGCACATGCTGAGAAATTCTATGTTCTCATTGTCTGCCCTTGAAGACTCACAGGGCTTTTGATCTCTTTTCCTTTCACCTCGCATGAAATTTCTCTTTTGTAAGAGACACACTAACACAAGTGTGTGATCATTAAGGAAACAACAGATGCGTTGAAACATGAAACACAATCATCATCAATCCCCCGTTTTTACTTTGCCTCCCAGGCAGATGAATAGGAAAGTCAGAAACAACAGATGCTGGCGAGGATGGGGGGAGAAAAGCACACTAATCCACTATTGGTGGGAATGCAAAATGGTAAAGCCACTATGGAAGTCAGTCTAGAGATTCCTCAGAAACCTGAATATAGCCCTACCATACAACTCAGCCATCCCACTCCTTGGAATTTACCCCAAGGAAATTAAATTGACAAATAAAAGAGCTGTCTGCACCTCAATGTTTATTGCTGCTCAATTCACAATAGCTCAGACATGGAATCAACCTAAATGCCCATCAACTGAAGACTGGAGAAAGAAATTATGGGGTATGTACTTGATAGAATACTACACAGTAATACAAAAAAAAAATGAAATCTGGTCATTTGCAACAAAATGGAGGAATCTGGACAACATTATGCTGAGTGAACTAAGCCATTCCCAAGGGACAAAAACCATATGTTTTCCCTGATCTGTGACAACTAACTAACTGAGCACCTAGAAGGAAACCTGTAGAAGTGAAATGGACACTATGAGAAGCGATGACTTGATCAGCCCTTGTCCTGACTGTTGAGGAACAGCTTACTGTTTTATTCTTTTTAGTATTTTCTTTCTCTACTAAATACCATTGGTTGAACTCTTTACTTAACACAGAATTATTCTTAGGTGCTTAAATCCAGTTGAAAATTGATCCCTGTTAAAAATAAGAGTGGGAATAAGAGAGGGAGGAGATGTACAGTTCAACACATGC
Organism: Sylvilagus bachmani; assembly: GCA_015711505.1. Taxonomy (NCBI): domain Eukaryota; kingdom Metazoa; phylum Chordata; class Mammalia; order Lagomorpha; family Leporidae; genus Sylvilagus; species Sylvilagus bachmani. Next base: position 5,510,093 of record CM027389.1, read on the forward strand.
TCACTTACACTTAGCCCTAAGGGTAAAGTTAAAAACTTGCCACGGAACTCCAAATCCCAATAGGTTGGCAAGTCCCGATACCACCTTACTAGTTAAAGTGATCAGTTAAAGTTCATAACTGATAATAAAGATAGGATTGCGTCAAAGTGATCACAAAAAATAAGGCCAGTTTCTGCTAATAATAATTGATAGAATAAAAAAGGAGATAATGATCCAACATGGGAAGCAGGATACACAGCAGACTCACAGAATGAGAAATGCTCTAAACAGCACTCTGGCCTCAGAATCAGCCCTTCAGACATTCGGATCTAGCTAAAACGCCCATGAGAGCATTTCAGGTATGGAAAGCCAAGACACTCTGGCAAAAAATGACCTACATGAAAGATCTCTGTGAGTGAGATCCCAGTGGAAAGAAGGGGCCATCAAAAAAGGAGGTACCTTTCTCTCAAGGAAGGAGAGAACTTCCACTTTGACTATGGCCTTGCTTAAATAAGGTTGGAGTTGGTGAACTCGAGAGGCTTCCACAACCTTGGCAGCTCATGACAAGATTCTCGGGTGATGACTGACATCATAAATAAGAGTGTCAATTGTTAAATCAACAACAGGAGTCACTGTGCACTCACTCCCCATGTAAGACCTCTGTTTTTAATGTGTTGTACTTTGAGAATTAATGGTACACCTAGTCTTCAAATGGTACTTTATGCTTTGTGTGTCTATGTGGGTGCAAATTGTTGAAATATTTACTCAGTTTAGAGTTGATCTTCTGTATATAATTAAAAATGAATCTTAATGAAGAATGGGATGGGAGAGGGAGTAGGAGGTGGGATGGTTTGGGGGTGGGAAGGTGGATATGGGGGGAAGAATCACTATAATCCAAAAGTTGTATTTTTGAAATTTATATTAAATAAAAAGCTTTCTATAAAAAAAAGTCAGGATCTTTCCTATATCCATGTCTGTGCAATACAGATCACATGTACACACGCATGTATACATACACATGAATGCACACATGTACCCATGCACATATACATACATGAGCACACATTTACATGTGCACATGGATGCATGTATGTGCACATAAATGCATGTGCGCATGAATGCACATATACCTGTACACACACGTGTGGGTTCCTGGCACTTTATTCTTTGTGAGACATCTTACTCCTGGCACTTTGTTGTAGCACATTTTAAAGCCAACAGCATGTTGTGAAGTCCCCTCTCAATGGATAGGCAGAGGGTGCGCGCCTAATTCTGAGCTCCTCCCTGTGATGACACACAGACATTCAGCGGCTCTTCTCGCCCACACCTGCATTCTTGGCATGCTTCTCCTCTGGATTGGCTCTCCTACCTGGCTTTAAGGGTCTGGCAGAGCCAAATTGAAGTCCTCTGACCCCAGGCACACCACAGAGCTTCAGATCAGGGAATTCTGCTTAGAGTGATGCAAACTCTCCCGCGTTTTATCACTGATGTCTAAAGCAAACATCACACCCGATGACAGTGGTGAAGAGAACAAACAGGGACTTTTTTAAAATATTTGACAGAGTTAGAGAGAGAGAGAGAGAGAGAGACAGACAGAGAGAAAGGTCTTCCTTTCCGTTGGTTCACTCCCCAAACGGCCACCATGGCCGGCGCTGCGCTGATCTGAAGCCAGGAGCCAGGAGCCTCCTCCTGGTCTCCCATGGGGTGCAGGGCCCAAGGACTTGGGCCATCCTCCACTGCCTTCCCGGGCCACAGCAGAGAGCTGGACTGGAAGAGGAGCAACTGGGACTAGTAACCGGCACCCCAACCAGGACTAGAACCCAGGGTGCCGGTGCTGCAGGTAGTGGATTAACCAAGTGAGCCACGGCACCGGCCCGTAACTCTGCTTTCACATAAATACATCGATAAATTTATTCTGCTGCCAAAATATTTTTAAATACATGAGTATGAGCAATTTTTCATGATGTACATTTTCCATGAACTTTGTGAAGTACCCTCATAGGTCAGGGAGCTGCACCCTCAGAAGGGATTCATGGAGTTCTCGGGGACTGAGGTCTCATGACAGCAGCTTGATATAAATAAGGCCACTCCATGCATGTGGTCCCTCTGCTCATAGCTTTCTGCTTCTCCACCAAACAGGACTCCTCACCGAGACACAGACCTTTAACGACGGCTCCCTCACAAGAGAAGAGGGCAGGCCACAATCAAAGGGAATCCATGGTGCACCCAACAGCACAAATCGGGCCCACAGGGCAGGTTTGGGGCACTGCAGACAGAATGCTCTCTCCAGCTAGCACCTGCAGCCGTCTGAGTGTGGTCTATAACCACAGGAAAGACAGCTTATATTGATGGATGATGGGGAAACAGGGCATTGCATAGTGTCTACTTACCCTCTGCCTTTCCCATCAGGCTGGAATGATTGGAGAAACTGGATACTGACACACATGGATCTATCAGTTTTTACATGAGCATCACTGATCTGTAATGTAACAATCATCCTGTATACCCAAGCCCGGGAGGACCCTTGAGCACATTTCTGTCTCTGTCTATGCTAAGCGGCATTTGTGGACTCCCAAGATAACTCATCTAAAAATATAGCATATGGAAAACAGAATGAAAAGATGCTTATTTCAGTAGAAAAATGCTGAAAACTATAGTTTTTTCATAATATGCATTTCCACAAACTTTCTGAACACCCTATGTGTGCATCGATCTCAAACAATCTTACACAAAAAGCAATGCACTTTTCAACTCTGCGTTATACAACTTCTTGAAATCCCTTCAGATGTGAATGGTTGTGGAATGTTAGTTAGGGGTGCTAGACAAAGGATGCTCATTCGTTCACTTACTCAAGAATCAGACAAAAACAGTCAAAACATTTATTAAGCACCTACTGTTTATGTGCCAGACATCTATGACAAAATGTTGAATAAAAAGACAAGAACTATGTCCTCAGGGAAACTGTAGTCTAATAACAGCCAAACAAACAAATAAGGGGCCAACATTGTAACATAGTGCATAAATCCACCACATGACCTCAGCACCCCTTAAGGATGCTGGTAAAATCTCAGCTGCTCCACTTCTGATCTAGCTCCCTGCTAATGGCCTGGGAAAAGCAACCGAAGATGGCCCAAGTGCTTGGGTCCCTGCACCGATGTGGGAAGAAGCTCCTGGCTCCTAGCTTCAGCTTGATCCAGCACTGGCCACTGCGACCATCTGGGGCGTAAACCAGTGGATCGATCTCTGTGTCTCTCCTTCTCTCTATAATGCCGACTCTCAAATAAATAAATAAATAAATAAATAAATATTTTTAACAGGAAAAAAACATAAAATAATCTGAAATTACAGATTGCTTGAAAGAAAATACTGCAAAGAAAAGTAGGTTGTGGGCATTCTACATACATCTGAAGCATTTCTCTCACGTGTGGCTGCCAGGTGCTTGGCTGGAGCCTGACAATGTGGAATCTACGTAAGGAGACAAGACAAGCCTGGGTGATGGAGAATCAGAGTGGTGGGGAGTCGGGGTGATGGGGGTCTGGATGACGGAGATCCTGCATGGTGGGGATGCTGGAAGACAAAGAGTGGGGATGATGGAGAGACTGGAGGCGTGGACCTCCACGAAAGAAGAACAAGATTGATGTCGTGGAGAATGGAAGATTCACAGGCCGTGTGAGTCTGGTCTCTAAATCCTTCACCACCCATCAGGAGGGAGGGGAAGGGATGCCAGACACAGATTTCTGTGAACTTTCAATAGGGCCCAGGGCTCACAATGAGGTCAGTGTTCAGGAGAAGGTTCTGCCAATCAGAGCTCAGTGAGATGAACCGACATTGGGCCCTCTGCTCCGAGGGAAATGGCTGGAGGAAAAGACTGGGAGTGTCCTGGAGACGAGTGGAGACCTGTGTATACCCACGTGCTGAAAAGCACATCCACCCTCTGCCTCCTTCCTAATGGGGTCTAAGAGAAAGAACCGTGGGTGAAGAATTCGGTCAGGCCCCTGGAGTGACAAAGTCAGCTGCAACTGGATTTAGAAGAACTAGAGATCACTCAAGTGTTCTCCAGAAAAGAGAGAAAACAGGTCAATGCTGTTTTTGCAGTAGGTTAGGACACCCCACTTCAAAGCTGGCATCCAGTTTGAGTCCTGGCTGCTCTCCTCCTGATGCTGCTCCCTGCTTCTGGGCCTGGGAAGACAGAAGAGGATGGTCCAAGTCCTTGGTCTCCTGCAAGCCATGTGGAGGACCTGGAGGGAGTTTCCGGCTCCTACTTTCAGCCTGTCTGGCCCTGGCTGTTGTTTTCATTTGGTGAATGAAGCAGCAGGTGGAAGATACACCCCTGCCGTGTGTGTGTGTATGTGTGTGTGTGTGTGTAGTGCTCTTCCTTGCAGGTAAATCTTTAATTAAGAAAAGCAAAGGGAACAACTGCTTTGGGTTTGGTTCTGACTCAGACAGGAGAAGAAGGGGAAGGAATAACGTTTAGGAGGAGGGGACACGTGGAAATAAAAGGGCTGCTCTGGAGCCTGAGTCAGTGAAACAGCCCATGGACACCTGCCGTAAGACTGACGTCTGACTTTCAGTTTCTTTTCTAGCTTGTGTTTGTTTATCTGAGGCACAGGGATACAGCCAGTCGGAGATCGAACTCCCACATGCCGGTTCACACCCCAAGTCCCCACACTGGCCAGGAACTCAGTGCAGGACTCACACGTGGGTAGCAGGGACTCACCTGCTGCTTCCCAGAATCTCCATCAGCAGAATGCTGAGTCAGGAACCAGAGACAGGGATGTAAGCTTCTTAACATCGAGGCTGCACACTGGGACCTGCCTGACAACTCTAATTTGTGAGCAGAGGTTACTCCAGACCGTGTCTGTGTGCACACACAGACATGAAAGAGAGCTAGCACAGGCAGGTGATTTGTCTCTGTATTTAAAAAAGCAAGCTGGAAAGACCGAGAATCTAGATCTCAGCTGACCTGGTCAAGGAACAACCAAGTTTCATTCATTCATTCACTTAACAAATAGAAAAGAGGAACCTACACCATCACAAGTGACTCTGACCTGTGGGTTCTTAGAGCCCCTATCATAAACAAACAAACAACAACAGTGTATTTTCTCAGGTCACAGATAAGCTGATACATTTTTTGTAACATTCAAACGATGCTGCCATGTAGACTACAACTCTCACTGCAAGGAGCCAGAATGAGATATGAGATACATCTCAGGGTCTACGCAGTACGGTGGTCCCATGCCTTCTGGGCCAGGAAGTGCACACCACAGGCAGAGTGCTCAGTGTCTAAGGAAAGAGCTGAACAAGAGTGAGCTCCCACGGAACACTGGTTTGGCACAGAGACACAGAGAAACAGAACAAATGAACGGACAGCAAACCAAGACTGGTGGCCCGACAATTTGCAGCTGGAGGCCACTGTGAGCACAGAGTCGCCAGGGACTTATTATTTTTTTTGACAGGCAGAGTGGACAGTGAGAGAGAGAGACAGAGAGAAAGGTTTTCCTTTGCTGTTGGTTCACCCTCCAATGGCTGCCACGGACGGTGCACTGCGGCCGGCGCCAGGGCTCATCCGATGGCAGGAGCCAGGTGCTAGGTGCTTTTTCCTGGTCTCCCATGGGGGGCAGGGCCCAAGCACTTGGGCCATCCTCCACTGCACTCCCGGGCCACAGCAGAGGGCTGGCCTGGAAGAGTGGCAACCAGGACAGAACCCGATGCCCCGACCGGGACTAGAACCCGATGTGCCGGCGCCGCAAGGCGGAGGATTAGCCTGTTGAGCCACTGCGCCAGCCTCCAAGGACTTATGGAAGCCTCAGGGAGCTGGGACTGCCGAGCAGGGGTTCATCCAAGTGTCTCACTGACCCCAGCAAATACAGAAACTGTACCTCAAAACAAGAGCACATGCAATCCTGCTTTGCAGGATATTTACAAGGATAAACATTCATAAATAACCTACATGCTAACATGTTTTGAGGCTGTTGTTCGGCGGGGGGAGGGGAGGCACTATGACAGCAAACACTGACCCAGACAATAACCCAACAGCTTTGCTCAAGTGAATGCCGGACACCCCATGAGGAAATCAGTTTAAAGCGGAGCTACTCTGATGTGAAGGAGGGGGAGGGTTACGGGGAGAGAGGCTTGCAGATTGGCCCATGAGGGCTTCCCACTGCCCTGTTGTCCCCAGAGGAGCCCTGGAAACCTCCCCAGGGGATGCAAGATTCTACAAATCAAAGCTTGGGCCAAGGCAACCTCTGAGGTTCCTTACACAGGAGTTGCTGCCTACGATTCTCAAGAGCCAATCTTGTTCCCATCTCCCCAACCCCATTTAAAGGGACAGTGAGGAGACAGCTGATTCTCAGCCAGTCATCATGGGAGTATTCACAGCACAGATACCCACCAACACTGCATCTGAGTGACCTCTAACCCTGGAAGTCAGTTTGCACCACGGCTAGTTTAATGTGAGTCTCGAGGGAGGAGGGTGCCGTGGCCGGCACTGCTTCGACAGGGATTCTGTTCCATTCTCTGCCCTCCAGGAGGCCTTCCTCATTCTGATTTCAGCCTGGTTCACTGTGAGGACTTGTCTTGGCCTGCTTTTCCCACCATCATCTTACTTTCAACTCTTATTGCATCTGCAGTTGTCAAACACTGGGCTGGGTGAACTCCTCAGAGGTTTTGGAGACACCTACAGCACCACCAAAAAGTATTTCCTCAGTGCCACAATGTGTCAAGTGTAAATAAGACCTCCAGTGTATGGGGGAAGTGTATGCGGAAGGAGGGGAGCCGAGAGGAGAGGAGAGGAGGGAGTGGGAAGGGGAGGGGAGAGGAGGGGAGGGATTTAGACCAACTATCTAAGAAGAAGCAGGACCCTGGAGAGAGGAGGTGATTAGGTCTGGTGTGACAGAGTAGGAAAACACGGGCTGAAGACCCCGGGCCACACAGTGAGGCATGCTCACAGCAGCTCCGTGGCACTCTGTTCTCACTTCTGTTTCCACGGTGCACAACAGGGTACCAGACTGGTGTCACCATGTATTTTTCACTGAGTAGTTACTATGCCACTGAGGAAGTTCCTTCTACCTGCCTTGGCACAGCTAAACCATCTGTAAAACAAGCCTGAGACAGGAGACTGGACTGCATGATCCTTGGTGGTCCACCTCAGCTCGCATTGCCAAATTTCACTGTTCACACGAGAAGACGATGCAGCCTAGGGAAGACGGGCACAGGACGTCTCACCTCCAATCCGTGCTGTCTCGGGTCTTCACATTCTACTCTTGCACACTGCACTCCGTGAGAGAGATGGGGTGGTTATAAACTGGGCAGAGAACGCTACAACTTACAGTTAGGGTGCTTTTAGGGGACGCTGCCCATCAAGGAGAGAAATCAAGGCCCAGGTCCTCTCTGGCTCCTCAACCGTTCTCTCTGTGGCTGTGCGTCCGTCCATTGAGATGGAAAACTTAAGCCCCTTGCATGACTGCAGTCCTATGGCATGGCTCATCTGGTTGGCAGAGAACCAAAACCATGCGTGCTGCTTCCATGAGACTGTGAAACTCAGAAAACGAGTCCAGCATAATCTCTCATCTCCATACCCCCTGGCCTGCAGTTCTATAGAAAATCAAGTTTTACTTTTTCTCTCAAGATCAAAATCTTCAGGTCCCCTTAATCGTAAAGCTCATCAATTGCATCATGGTGTCCTTCCAGAAATAAGAGAAGCCAACACAGCTCGATAAGAGTGGTTCACAAGAGGGTGCCATTCTCCTCCCAGCCCACACTCGGGGACTCTCAGCCAACTGGGAACCCGGAAAGGCTGCCAACCGCATTTAATTAAAAATAAAGAGGAAGAAAATCCGTTTCAACATTTCCAATCAACGGGAGTCCAATGAGTCATGTTGGTTCCTGGAGCTGAGACACAGTAGGGCATTTCTGGAGCTCATTTCCTTCATTAATATTCAAAGGTTGTAGATCACCCAACATTTCCAGGAAGTTCCAGGGCCAAACTCGTCAGAGGGGAAGTTTTATTTTGCATGCGATGCTAAACAGCTGTTCCATGGAAGAACACAGCATATAACAGCCAATGCTGCCGGCGAGCATGGCTATCTTATTTCATGTCTCAATCTCACTTTCACCCTGGAGCTGTGACTCTCACGCCAAGGTCACTGCTCTTCTCTGACGTTTGGAATCAGCCCTGGTGCTACTCAGACACCATGATGGCTCTGCACTGGGAAAAGCAATGTGGACTTTGGAGCCACCGACCTGGGTTCGAATTCCATTCTGTCAGCCTCTAGCAGGCATTTTTGAAGATGGATCTAGTACAATGTTTGAGCAAACACTTACTGAGTCTCTCTCTGCCTGACACTACGCTAGGAGCCGGGGAAGCAGGGGAACCTCCACCTCAGTGTTCTGACCTGGAACCCGGGGGTCCCAAGTTCAGCGTGGCCACATGATTTCCCTCAGGTATTTAGTTGCAACTTTATGATTTGGGACCAGTAACGGCAAGGCTGGTTTTTCAGAGGCGAGTGGGTAGAGTATGGCCGATCTGAATCTTTCGGGGGGACTGCAACCCAGACCATATGGTCGTTTCCATTGAGCTCTGGTAAACCACGTAAGCCAACTGAGCTGTATGAGCAGCGAGTCATTCCCACAAAGCCTTGCAGACCGCATGCACTTGGTAAACTCTCTGGGAATAATGTGAATGCATGGACCAGAGAAGAGAGAAGGAACTGCCTTTACCCGACAGTGACGCCAGGACTGTTTACAGAGCCCCGCCAGGTTCATTCATTTCATTTATGGATGTACGCACATGTGCCCTGCCCTACACATACAGAGAGCAAGCAAGTGAGTGCACAATCCCAGACACTGAAAATACCCCCCGTCTCATGGGGCTCACATTCTCATGGGAAAGACAGACAGTGACAAATAAAATAAACAAACAAACAAACAAAAAAAGACCCCACAAATGGGATGGCATGCAGGGGATGACAGGGGAAGAACACTGACATCCTCATGTGTCTATCACATACGTTCTTACTCCTGGGGGTTTTCAGAGATACTAAGAGAATGCAATGGAGAGGGACAGGAACATCGCAGGTTGCAGGCAGCGGCCACAGAGGGTCTCACAGGGATTGAGAGCAGACTCTGAAGAAGTCAGAGGTCAGGCCTGGGACTTAGGATCCAAGCCTCCAGGAAGAGGACACAGCAAGCTCTAAGCATCTAAACTAGGATCAAGAACTACCCATTTTTTTTGGCTCACTAGGCTAATCCTCCACCTGCGGCACTGGCACACCGGGTTCTAGTCCTGGTCGGAGCGCTGGATTCTGTCCCAGTTGCCCCTCTTCCAGTCCAGCTCTCTGCTGTGGCCCAGGAGTACAGCGGAGGATGGCCCAAGTCCTTGGGCCCTGCACCCGCACGGGAGACCAGGAGAAGCACCTGGCTCCTGGCTTCGGATCAGCACGGTGCACCAGCCACGGCGGCCATTGGAGGGTGAACCAACGGTAATGGAAGACCTTTCTCTCTGTCTCTCTCTCTCACTGCCCACTCTGCCTGTCAAAATAAAAAAAAATAGCTGCCCATTTGAGAAAGACCAAGACAGCTGGTGCAGCTAGACGGCAAGAAGGGAACAAGCAGGCAGAGATGGTGGGAGAGAATGGCTCCTGGGAGCCCCAGGGAGCTTCTGAGATCTAACACTACATGCAGTGAAGTGACAGCGTCCCAGGGTGGCCCCAGCAACTCCCTCGCTCTGTTCACACTTCCCTTCTGCAGGTGCATCCCATCCCCTGGTCCCCAGGCTGGACATGAGAGTGCTTTGATCAGCCTGAGTCAGCAAAGTGATACTGGAATTCCAGATCTGAGGAGGTCTGAGAACTTCACTTCTTTGAGTACCAGCAAAACCTGATCAGCATCTGACCACCATGAGCAGTGGGGAGGCTGCACACCCCAGAGCGAGCAGTTGGCAGCAGCATCAACCGCCAGCCATGGGAGGAAGCCGTCATGGACCTGCCACGCCCTCCTTGTTCCCAGACGACCCCAGTCGATGCAGCACGGTGCAGAGGCATTGGTGAAGCCTAATCCCTCTCCATGGAAGACAAACGACAATACACGGGTGCTGCCTGAACTCCTCACGTCACGACAGTCACACAGCAATAGGAATGGCTGGGTACCATCTCTGTCACGACAGTCAATTCATCTCCATCCAATCCCTAGGAGACAGGCTTTATCACGGTGCATCTTTCATGGAGAAACAGAAGTTAAATGTCACTTCCCAAAAGTCGCACAGCTGGTGAGGGGCAGGCCTGCCTTAGAGGAGGGCCCTCAGCAGAGCACCTGCCCCTCGCAGAGCCACACGCTGACCCCATCAAGGAGCCCAGTGGATTTCACAGACATAATGGGCAACAGCAGAAGCTCTGTCAGTCACTTTGCCGTATACCTGGGCCGTGCATCTCAAAGATACATTTAAAGCCAGAATTTCCCTGCCACCTGCATCAGACTATTTAACATCCAGAATAAAAACACTCGGGGGAGGTGAATGTGGGAGATAACTGGAGACTTAAGCTTTGAGGCTGTGGGGAAAAAAAAAAAAAGTGAGCAAATTCATGGATTAGCTTCCACTTACTTTGAAATTCTAAAGACTCAGAATCCATCATCCAGGCCTGGGACTTCCGTCCCAGGATCAGAGACGTTGGTATTTGAAACTACAAGTGAAGTTTCCCCCAAGGAGAGGCAATGCTTGTGAAAATCAAAAGCTGTGAAAAGTGACTATATTTAGATAGTTAGGCGAAGAATCAACATTCAGTTTGTTTGCTGAGTGGGTGAGCTGACAATCAATGCATGGGTGCTTCTCTCTTGTTCCAGAGCACAGGACAACATGAAAACGTAAACACACTTTCTACACATCAGCTGTGCTCAGGGCCCTCGAAGCCACGCTCCTGTTTCCCAAGCAGGTGTCTAGGTGCAGGGGAAGCTCCCATTATTCGCAACAGGCCTCACCGACAGGCCTCCACAAATGCTTATTTGTTGAAAATGTTCTTCCCTGAAGACTCAGTGTGTTCATCTGCAGAATGGGCGTGGTGCCCAGGCAGGGAAGCATCTGCCCTCACTCCCATCACCTGGGCTGGACGCTTTTCCAGGGACCCCAGACGGTGCCTTCAGCCTCTCCAAAACAGTGGGCTGGGGGCTTCCACCAGTCCCTTGCAATTGAGAAGAAATGAGTTCTGCCCACCCTGCCACCCTCCAAGCTCTGACATCTACGGCTCCATATTCCCAAAGCCACAGGAATGCTTAGAGCAATACAGGTTGCCACTGCAACAAAATAGAAAACAATTTTACCATCAACAAGTGGTCAAATTACCCACCGTGGACTGCACTGGGTGATTAATTACTCAAGTATTAATTATCACTTCATTCTTCCTGGCAGTGTTTCTATCGTCATTTCATAGTTAAGATGCAGAAATCACTCCATGGGTTGACAAGGTGAGCAGAAGTGTCTCTCCACTAAAATTGTCTCTATAATTTAAGAGTCATAACAAGTCATATTTTTATCTGGACTTCTGAGCTATCAAACTGGGAACTTAGAGGTAAGAAGTGGTACTAACAGATAGCAGGGGATTGGAACAGCACAGCAGCAAAGACAAACAGAGCCTCAGAGCCTTCAAAAGAGCAGCAGGCCCCAACAGAGCGCCCTGAAATGCTTGTAGGGACCTCAAATGGAAGCGTCCAGTGCCCAGGAGCCTGCTGTCCAGACAGGAACCAGCAGGGGGCGCCTACCAAGACAAGCACAAATCCCAGGACACAGAGCAGACACACTGCGACATATGGCGAATATTCCGAGGAGGTGTCTGTGCGGAGTGGGACTTGGAGAAGATCTTACAGCTGACTCCTTGGACTCATCTGAGTAACCTCTAATCAAGTGCCTGGGACACACTTGATGCTGATGAAACATCTGCTGGGCTCAGTAGTGGGTGATCTGGGTACTTTTAGTGGACTCTGGAATGCAGAATACTGACCTGGAGCAGGTGGCCCAAGAGGTGAGAAGTGGGTGACTCCCTTCCTTTTTTTTTAAGATTTATTTATTTATTTGAAAGTCAGAGTCAGAGTCAGAGTCAGAGTCAGAGAGAGAGAGAGAGAGAGAGAGAGAGAGAACCTCCATTGGCTGGTTCATTCCCCAATTGGCCACAATGGTGGAGCTGCACCAATCTGAAGCCAAGGGCCAGGAGCCTCCTCTGGGTCTCCCACATGGTTGCAGGGGCCCAAGGACTTGGACCATCTGCTACTGCTTTCCAGGCCACAGCAGAGAGCTGGATTGGAAGTGGAGCAGCCAAGGCTCAAACTGGCACCCATACGGGATGACAGCACTGCAGGCGGAGGATTTACCCGCTACACCACAGCATCAGCCCCAACACTGGTCCTTTTGTGATTGTCCCCGTTTCAGGCAGCATAACGTTTTGACAGTACAATGACATTGTCACAATGATCAGTGTTTCATTGCTCTTTAAGGCTTCGTAAAATTCCATGGTGTGTGTGTGGGGGGGGGGGTGCGTGTACCACAAGACTTACTTATTCATGTATACATTAACAGGCATCTAGGTTGTTTCAACCTTTTGTCAATCATAACTAACAGTGCTCAGATCACTGATGTACAACTATCCGTTGGGGTCCTTGCTTTCAGATCTTCTGGACAAATACCTACAGATGAAATGCCTGGGCCGCAGGGTAATTCCATGTTAAATTTTGCAAGGAATCTCGACACCGTTCTCCCCATGGTTGTACCATTTGAGGTCCCCACCATGCTCACCTTTCCTCATTTTCACCAGAGCTGTCCTGTTGTGGGCTGTGCTGTTCTTTTATTTTGCTTTATCTTTACAGTGGCCACCCAGATGGGTGTGAAGTGGTGTCTCATTGAGGTTTTGCTTTGCATTCGCCTAAGGACTAGGGAGATTCAGTGTTTCTCATGTTCTTCCCGGCCACTTGTGGATCTCCTATTGAAGGCCCATGCCCATTGTTTGACCGACCGAATTGTTTTGTTGCTGCTGAGTTGTAAACAGCCTTTCTCAACAAGAAAACATAGTTTGAGCCAACTTCTAAAGCAAACTCAGCCAGTGGGCTCTCTGTGCTGTGGTAAATGCAGCCACGCTAACCTCCTGGTGCACAGTCTGTGACACAGAAGTACAGCTGAGTAGCCAGGGACCATATGAGCCACAAAACCCGAGTCACTTACTATTAAGCCCTTCCTTCACATGAACAGTGTGTCAACTGCTACTCCAAAGACATCACCTGCCTGGGTTAATTTGAAGAACTACCCCAGGCTAAGGATCATAATATTTTCCCCATTCTTAAGAGTTTTCATCTGCAAAACATGGTCCATGATCAACCTTACAGTTCATGGCTGCAACATAAAATACACCATGGGACACTGTCTTCATCCACCCTCCGCTGATATCACAAACTATCTGAGACCGAGTCATTTATAAGGAAGAGGGGTTTGTGCAACTCAGAGCCCTGGAGGCTGGGAGCCCAAGAGCTCAGTGCCAGCACCCGCTCAGCAGCTGCTGAAGACCTCGTGTTCCATCATGGCGGAGGGCAAGTCGTGGTGAGACAGAGCAGTGCACCTGCTGGCATTTCTCTTCCAATTCTGACACAGGCATTGGTGCCACGCTGGGGACCCACCCCGCTGACCTCACCATGACCTTTCTGACTCCCCACCACAAAATACCTTTAGCAAAGGAACTTGGGGGTTACAGTTCTAACACACAAAGCTTTGCAGGATGCTTTCACACCACAGGAGACAGAGTTAAAGCATGTGCTGTTATCTAGAATTCTTGTCTACCTGACTGCATAGCCTGACAACCCAACCACAACTTCCTAAAACCAAAATCAACTATGACCCTGAATATTCCTAGAAAACAGGAGTAGCTTGAACAAGGTTGACATCTTTTCCTCGACACCTCCGAACGTCGACTTGTACCTGCCTTTTCTGCTGAGACCCTTTCCCCCAACGTTTCTTGTCCACTCCTGTTCACCTCTGAGACTCAGAGCCAGACGATCCACTTGGTGGCCAAGCACCAGGTAGGACTGGATGCTTTCTCTGTCATCTCATTGAATCCTATCTACAACACAATACAATAATAACGGCAATGGGTGGGACTCAGGGGCCGACTTCCACGCATGAGACACATGACTCAGCACAGCAGGGTGAGGGACTGTGCACTGGTAAACCAAGGGGCACCTCTTCTGCCCTCGCTTACTTGCCCCGTCTGAACCATCTCCCACCTCTCTTCAAGGCCGTCTTACTCAGCCTCACACATATATTTGGGAAGGACAGCGGTGGAGGTCAATAACATCTCCTCGTCACACAACTGTCTATAATTCTTCCTAAAATCCTATTTATTCTATTTGAAAGGCAGAGAGACAAAGAAAACTACCATCTGCCTGGTTCTCTCCCCAGATGCTCACAAGTGCCAGGGCTGGGCCAAGCTGAAGGCAAGAGCCAGGAACTCACTCCAGGTCTCCCACGGACTCAGGGACTTGAGCCAACCACCTGCTGCTCATGGGGTGCACATTAGCATGAAGCTAGAATGCAGAACAGAGCCGGAACCCTGATGTAGGCATCCCAAGTAGCATCCTAACCTCTGTATAACCTCCTTAGGATTCCTAGTTTATTTGAAGAACAATGCTCGAAGATATTGCATATTTTCGTCAAGGACTGAAGAATCAGAGCTTAAAGGGAGAAATGAGGAGCGGCAGCCTTGAAAGGCTGAGTGGCATTGCCAAGGTTACACAGCAAGTGAACCTGGAGCCGTGATCCAAACCTAGCTGGGTCTTTTCCACTCTGCCTCACTGGATAGAAACGGTGTATGATTTTTCAAGACAGTAACTTTAATTTTCACAAAATCAAATCAAGGCAAACAATTTGCCCCATTTTCTCATGATTCTGAAGTAATTCCTCATGTTTGGGTTTCTTTATAGCACCATGGGATAAGCAAATTGGTGCGTTTTATGCAAAACAAATTGGGCTCCTCTCCTAGACAGACTACTTGGGAGGATACTTGATGGTCTGAAAGTTAATGTCATCTTCAGAAGTCTCATTAGCTCGCTGTATTTTACGGCACCATCAGGCGGGTCCATGAGCCTCTCAGTCTACGTCCATGAGCCCCCACAGACCCAGCTCCATCTGACCATGAAATTAAGCACATTTTTAGCTGGCCACCAGGGAAGGTCAAATACAGACAACGAGAGTCACTCTACCTCCATGGGGACTCTGGACACAAAGGGTCAGCTTGTCAACCTTTGGTACTAAGGAATGCTCTGTTAGCTTCATTAAGCTCAGGCTGACTCAATAATTCTTCTACTGAACTCACAGCCCAAAATAGAAAATTCATTATGTTTTACTGTTCAAGCAATCCTATAATCACAGTTACATTTCAAAGCCACTGAATAAGTGCAGATACCCTATTTAGCAAGAAAAAAATAGCTGAAAACTCTTAAACATGGAAATAAACGTTAAGTTTCAACCATCTAATAGGTGCTACTACATATATATGCACACAGTACATATAATAAATATAACTGTGGAGTTACACTATTAGAAATAGAGTAGTATATAACCCTTGTTTGATAAATGAAGATACTATGAACAAGGGGACTCAAGGTATACACATGGGGGTATATGTATGCATCCATGTATACCCAGGGTGTTTGTTATGTGCATACAGGTGAAGACAGGACACACACACACACACACATGCAGAGAATGAGAAAGGGAGAATGAGAGAATGAGAGAATGAGAGAATGAGAGAGAGAGAGAGAGAGAGAGCGAGCACGAGCGCATTCTCAGTTGCCAATTCACTCCTCAAACACCCACAACACCGGGGAACTCACTCCAGGTCTCCCACGTGGGTGGCAAGAACCCACCTACCTGAGGCATCACCACTGGATTTCGGCACCTGCATCCATGGGACCCTGGAGTCAGAAGCCAGAGCAGAACCAATGCAGCCACTCGGATATAGGACACAGGTGGCTAAACCCATAGGCCAAACCCCTGCCCCCAAGAAGGTGACTGTGGATGACATGTGTTGCAGAGGACAAAGCCGTCCTGCAGAGGAAAACAAACAGGATGTGGGTGAGACAAGAAGAGAGGGGAGAGAGACTAGGGGCAGAGAGGGCTGCTGGGGAGAGGCGTGATGGTGGCTGTGGCAGGTATTTGAGTGGATGTCTTGAATGTATTTGCAGCTGCACTGACAGGACGACTCAAGGCCTGGGTGTGTGGGGGTTCCAGCAGGAATCCAGAAAGGAGCAGGGACAGCAGCCAATAGGACCTGAGATTCAGGCAGGAGCAAAGTTCAACAAGAGCAGAGGGGCTGGCACCGTAGCATGGTGGGTTAAACCCCCGCTTGTGACACCGCCATCCCCTAACAGATGGCTGGTTCAAGTTCCTGCTGCTCCACTTCCAAAGCAGCTCTCTGTTAACGGCCTGGGATACAGCAGAAGATGGTCCAAGTATGTGGACCCCTGCCACCTGCATGGGAGACCCAAATGAAGTTCCCGACTCTTGGCCTTGGCCTGGCCCAGACCTGACTATTGGGGCCATTTGTGAAGTTGACCTGTAGATGGAGGATACTTCTCTGTCTCTCCCTCTGTCAATCTGCCTTTCAAAGAATCTTTTTTTTTTGACAGGCAGCGTGGACAGTGAGATAGAGAGACAGAGAGAAAGGTCTTCCTTTTCCATTAGTTCACCCCACAATGGCCACTGCGGCCAGTGCACCACGCTGATCTGAAGCCAGGAGCCAGGTACTTCCTACTGGTCTCCCATGCAGGTGCAGGGCCCAAGCACTTGGGCCATCTTCCACTGCACTCCCAGGCCACAGCAGAGAGCTGGACTGGAAGAGGGGCAACCGGGACAGAATCTGGCGCCCCAACCGGGACTAGAACCCGGGGTGCCGGTGCCGTAGGCAGAGGATTAGCCTATTGAGCCGCAGTGCTGGCCTCAAGGAATCTTTTTAAAAGAGGGAGAGAAAGCAGCTACTGACTGATCTGGGGCTGGAGTCTGTCAATCCTGCAGAGAATTAGAGAATGTGAGAGTACCACAAGCCCGGGAGCTGAGCTGGCTTGTGGTCCATGCACACGCAAACACATGCACACGCAAACACACGCACACGGATGTCCCATTCTGGGTGCAGCACGGATCGTGGTGGCCTCCCAGGCTGCAGAAGGTGGTAGCTGGGCTGAGATTTGGGACTCTGTTGGGATGGGCAGCTGAGAGCACAGCCGTAATCATCCCAGCTTCCCCAGAGGCCTAATGAGCCGAGTCGTAAAGGACACACCCCCCAGGGCAGGAGGGAGACTTTGTGCAGAAGCCACCAGGGACAGAGGAGTGGTGGAATGATTGCCCCAGCTCTTCAGTGCCCTAGAGCACCAAAGCTTTTTTAGTCCTGCTGCACTGGTTGTCCTACCACTCAGCAGGTCGCTGGGTGTGTCCTAGCCACAACCAGGAAGAGCTTCGGACCAGAAGTCACCATCCGCAGGAAAGAAAGGCAGAGAGCAGCAGGCATTAGGCCCCCTGTCCTCTCCTGGGGGCTGCCGGGGAGTGCTCACGAGGCCAAGCAGGGAGCCCACTGCTGGACGCGGGGCTAACGCCAGCACCTCTGTACAGAGTGCGTTTGCTCATCCAGCTGTCTTAATCTGCACACACCCCGTCTTCCCATTTCACATGCAGGCTCTGGTCGACCAGTGTGGTAGGAATTAAAAGAACTGCCAAGGCAGCTATTGGATTCAAACTAAGGCAAATGAAGAGAATATGCTGGGACCCACAGCTGCAAAGTGCAGAGAAGCCAGCTGTAGGCAGAGTGACAGCCCAGTCCCCCTGCAGTCCCCCGGCCCCGCCTTCTCAGTACAGAGCCCCCAGCTTCACTCCCACATGAGCCTATCAGCTCTCTTGGGAATTAAGGTCCTTCTCTCTCCCAACACCCTCACCCAGCTACACATGGCCATTTTTATCATTTGAGAGGCTGAGAGACAGAAACAGGCAAAGCTCCCGACTGCTGGTTCTCTCCCTAAATGCCCACAACAGCCATGGCGGGGCCTGGGCCAGAGCCAGGAGCTAGGATCAAAATCCAGCGCTGCCAGGTGGGTGTAGGGACCCAAATACTTGAGCCATCACCACTGTCCCCCAAGTCTGCATTATGCGGAAGGTGGAGACAGGAGCCAGGGCTGGGAATCAAACCCAGGGACACCAACGTGGGATGCAGGCATCTTAACCAGCAGTGCAAAGGCCCACTCTTACTAAAGGCCTTTGGATTGACATTGGAGACTCAGCCACTCTGCAGGTACCCACTGAGCCCTTATGATGACCAGACCCTCGCTCCTCTGAGCCATCTGCTTCTCTGTTCTCCTGGTCCCAGGAGAAGGAAGTACTGCCCTACAACAACCTGAATCTGATGGTCACTCTGCAGGACCATGGGGTGGGGGGGGGTGGGCACTTTGATGGACAACCCTAAGCAGTGGACTGACAAAAGGTTCAGGAGTGCAGAGCACACAGAACAATGGAAGCCCCTACACGGTCTCCTTGCC